>CM075332.1:58613799-59111306 GCA_037788925.1 Mytilus galloprovincialis
GTAAAAAGCCCGGGTCTCATCAATGTTTAAAACGAATTAATGCATGTTTGAAATAGCTTAACAGGTGCGTGGCCTATTAGTTTGACGCAACTAACCACTAACTTGATTTCAATTGATCGACTGCAGAGAAATCTATTTGACTGGCGTTAAAATGAATTGATATAAATTGAAATGAATTAAATATAATTTTTAATTTTTGTCAATCTTTATCAAATAACGATCAATTTCATTTAAATAGCGTTAACACGTTTTTGTCCGATCAAGTTAAATTCGGGTTACTAGTGGGTGAAGTTGAAATCATCCCTTCGTAAATTTTACGGACGCCATCACGAGTTGGTTGACCGTTATGGAATAACCGTTTCACAAATGATATCGGATATGTTCTTTACGTCGTAACTACAATCCCTTCCCTTTCATGAATGTGACCTACCGAATTAGACTATTTACCGGATTTGTAATCACATAAGCAACACGACGGGTGCCACATGTGGAGCAGGATCTGCTTACCCTTCCGGAGCACCTGAGATCACCCCTAGTTTTTGGTGGGGTTCGTGTTGTTTATTCTTTAGTTTTCAATGTTGTGTCATGTGTACTATTGTTTTTCTGTTTGTCTTTTTCATTTTTAGCCATGGCGTTGTCAGTTTGTTTTAGATTTATGAGTTTGACTGTCCCTTTGGTATCTTTCGTCCCTCTTATAATATAACAATGGCCATATTCCTGACTTGGTACAGGACATTTTTAAAGGAAAAAATGGTGGGTTGAACCTGATTTTGTGGCATTAAATTTGTGCACCATTGGTTATATAAATTTCTAAATTTGTTTTCAAATTCAGATTTTATGAATGAAGTTTTCTACTTACCACCTGAGAAATATACATACGGATATTACTTTCCTTACCAGTCCAGACTTCGCAATTAAAATAAAACATCTAGATGACGGAGATACTTCCAACCGGAACTACGTCACCTACATGCTGTACTCTACCTGTACCCCAGTTTTGTTTTTTCTATTTTTTCAGTAACCTTATTACTACTATAGAAAATTACGTGGGGAGGTTGGGTGGGTAATTATCAGGTGGTAAGTAGAAAACTTCATTCATAAAATCTGAATTTGAAAACAAATTTAGAATTTCATTTCATTCATTTTCTACTTACCACCTGAGAAATATACATACGGATAGATTACAAAGCCTTACCTCTCTGGTGGTAGGGTAATTTTCTATGGCTCTGCGTCTCTTCATCCTGGGTATAATCTTTACTTTATACCACTTGTTCATTTTTAAAAACATTCTTCTGTACACTATACAATATTTCCAATGTCTTTATTTTTTTCTTCTTTTCTTTTTATCTTTTTTTTTTTTTTTTTTTTTTTTCGAACTGCACATTACAGTTAAAAATATATCAGTCTTTTTGATGATTTTAAAAACAATCTGTTATATACACATCAGGATAAAACCTTAACATCTACATTTCTCAAATAAAACTTGATGAAAGTTGTATCAGTAGACCAGTCAGCGGACTCTAAAATACTCTTCATACTAGCCCCATTAAATAAGGCCCATGAAGGTCCAATTGCTCTCGTACTGTGAGCTTTAACTTTAAAATCTGTATTTTCATATGCCATTTTGATGGTATTCACTAACCATCTAGAAATTGTTTGTGATGTAACCGGTTTGAATGGTTTAACCGTTGACAAGAAAAGTTTTCCTTCATCTTTCCTTGTTTCTTCTGTACGTTTCAAATAAATCGCAATGGCTCTTTTAGGATCCAATTTTTTATTGTGTTCAAAGTAAGGCACACAAATTTTAGTTCCATAATGATTTGGTCTATCTTGTTTTGATAAACCTGGTCTCAAGAAAACAAGTCCTTTCTTCTGAACATTCACAAACCCCTCTCCTATCCTCAATGCTTGTAAGTCTGAGCACCTCCTGTACGTTGTGATTGCTGTAAGAAAAACCACTTTATAAGTTAAGCATTTAATATCAGCTTTCAATAAAGGTTCAAAAGGAGACTTTTGCAACATGTCCAACACTTTTTGTAAATCCCATTCTGGGACTAAATTTACTTTAGGCGGTCTAGAATTGAAAACCCCTCTAAGTAGTCTAATAATATAGGGATGTTGCCCAATTGGAACATTATCTATTGGAGATAGCAATAACGATAACATTGACCTATAACCTGCTATAGTACGGTATTGTAAACCTGAAGTGTACAAATGAGATAAAAAATCTGCACATTCTGCTAAAGTAGCTGCATAGGGATCTTTTTCCCGTTCACAACACCAACTATGAAATCTTTTGAATTTACAAGCATAGTCTTGCTGTGTGCCAGATCTCCATGATGCTCTGAGAAGCTTTCTAGTTTCTCTTGAAAATCCCTTATTTCGGAAATTTTTGTGGAGAGCAGCCAGGCTGTTAGCGTGAACACTTCGGGATTTGGATGGTAAATGTTTGTTTTTGGTTGATACAGAAGATTTTGCCTTATTGGTAGTTTTATTGGACTTGCTACTGATTTTTGAAGAAGCTCTGTGTACCAATGTCTTCTTGGCCACATTGGAGCTATCAGAATTAGTCGACAATTGAATTGACTCATGTGTTTTAGTACTTTTGGAATTAGACATATTGGTGGAAATGCATATGCCCACATTTTTCCCCATGATATCGACAGAGCGTCTACTGCTAGAGCACTGGGATGAGGTATCCAAGCACAAAACACTGGTCTCTTGTGATTGTGTACTGAGGCAAACAAATCTATTGTTGGTTCTCCCCACATTTCAAACACTGGTTGAACTATCTGATTGTTCAGTGTCCACTCTGTGGGTTGTATTTTGTTTCGAGACAGATGATCTGCAAGAACGTTTAATTTCCCCGCTATGTGAGCTGCTCTGAATGTCAGATTGTTCTGAATAGCCATTCTCATTAGACACCATGTCTTGTAACAAAGGTGTATGGACTTGGTGCCCCCCTGTTTGTTTACATATTGAACGACTGTTGTGTTGTCGCATTTGAGTAGCACATTTTGATTTTGTAATTGTGGTAGGAAATGTTGTACTGTTCGAATTACACATTCCAATTCCAAGAGATTTATGTGTTGTTTCTGTTCTTGAACCGACCAAAAACCTTGAAAAATCTGATTGTTCATGTGACCCCCAAACCCTGTCTTTGAAGCATCTGTTGTTATTGTGAGGGTTGCCGCCCACTGGTGTAATGATTTGCCCTTGGTAGTGTTTGCTCTGTCCAACCACCAATTCAAATGATCTTTTAGGTGTTGAGTAAATGGAATTTGATAAGCAAGATCTCTGGTGGATGGTTTCCAGAAATGAAGTAGATGTAATTGGATAGGCCTCATATAAAGGCGTGCATTGGGGATCAATTCTATGCAAGACGCTATCAAACCCAACAACATTAGATAATCTCTTGCTGTATTGTGTCCCTTCATTATGCTTATCACTAACATTTCTAATTTTAAAATTCTTTCCATAGTTGGAGAAACTATCTCCTTCTTGAAATTGAATAATGCCCCTATGTAAGTGATCTCTTGTGATGGGATAAGAGAAGATTTTTGAAGATTTACTATCAATCCCAGTTTTATCAGAAGATTGAGTGTTTTCTCTCTGTCTGAAATTAGCATTTTCTCTTGAGCATTCACTAGTAACCAATCGTCCAAATAAGTTGCTAGGCGTATGTTTTGAATTCTCAGATGAGCTGCTACTACAGTAACTATTTTTGTGAACACTCGAGGTGCTTGAGAAGGACCGAAACACAGAGCTACAAATTGGTAACATTTGCCTTGTATGCAAAAACGTAGAAACTTTCTGTGTGTTTTGTGAACTGGAATATGGAGCTAGCATCTTTCAGATCGAGAGACAACGCCCAATCTTGGGGTTTTACTAGATTCAAAACTTTTGTTAAAGTGTCTATTTTGAAATGTTGCTTCCTCAGATACTAGTTGAGAGGTTTCAAGTTTATTACAGGTCTTAAATCGCCTGTTTTCTTTGGAACCAGAAAAAGTGTACTGTAAAAACCTTGATGTATCTCTGCTTGAGGTACAATCTCTATTGCATTTTTTTTCTATTAAATCTTCTACCTCTGCTAAAATAATAGGTAGATTCCTCGCATTGACAGAAGTGTGTTTTATACCTGTCAAGTGAGGAATTTCTTGAAATTCTAATTTCAAACCCTCTTGTAAAGTTTTCAGTACCCATTGATCGTCTGTTATTGATTCCCATTCCTGAATAAAATGTTTTAACCTCCCTCCCACTGGTATCTGAGGCAACAACATTAGATTTTTGGCGTCAGGAACTATACTTTTTCTTCACATTAGAGAAAGAACTTACCAATGGTTTGGTAGCTTGCGTCTGTTTACCAGATGACTTGAACTCCCCAAAGTTCTTCTTTGGTATCTTAAAGTTACTGTCAAATTTAGGCTTTTTCACAAATGTTGACTCTGAAGTAACTGTAGCCGTTGGTTTTCTTTTACCTAACTGTGAACCAACTGAAACTCTTCTATTATCAGGCAAAACTTCAGCTAATTGTTTATTTCTGTCAGTTTTCTCTTTCATTTTGGTATCAAACTGAGAACCAAATATACCATCTGCTGTTAATGGTAAAGTCACAATTGTGTTAGCATAGTCTCTTAGTTCATTTAGACCTGTATCATACATGGTAGCACGACGACGTATCATGTGGTGAAAAGCTCCAGTTCTCGCAGTCTGATCTAAGCTTTTGGTTGACAAAGCAAATATGTCTCTTACATTCTGAATTGCACTATCTAAATTTGGTGAATCAGATGTTAAATTATCCACTTGCTTGTTGCAAATACCAGGTTATGATCAATCCCATGCGGGCTGCAACTTGACCCTGATAAGCTAACCTTTCAAGTGACTTTAAGTTCTTAGTAAATAAACTTGGGACTCTGCCAAAAGCAGCTTTTGGCCCATATCTTTTCATCAGTAAACTTTCTACTGTATTGTCCATTGTCGGTACATTAAAGTATTCTTGACAACTTGTATCTATTGGGAAACTTAGTCTATAATTTTCCTTATAACTAGTGATTTTGTGAGGAGTCTCTGATCTCCAAGAACCACGTAAAACATCAATTTGGTTTTGTTCTAACACTAAACCTGTTTTCTCAGTCTTTAACGAAGTATAAGCATCTATACCAAACTTGTCACCTAGTGTATGACTCACAGAATTATCTTGCTTCTCTGTTTCACAAGATGTCTCATTTCTGTTACCCAAATATTTCTGGAACCTGTCATGTTCACCAGATTTAACTAACACTGATCTACTGTCACAAGTATTGACATCTTCATGATCAGAATTTCTAGAATTCTCAGAGCCCTCTGCACTGAATAAAAAGCCACTATTTTGACGTTCCGAATCCGAAATTCGAACAGATAGTGTGTCAATATCATCACCGCTATTTTGGTGCTCATTAATAGCACTATTCAACGGGATAAGAGGTCTGCGAGCAGCACTAAATGCCTCGACTGTGACCGTATTTTGATACTCATGTTCTGACCTTGGAACTTCATTTCCGGTGTCAGTACGCTTGTCTTGAAGTAAATCTAATAATTTACCCATTTTATCATTCATAGAATTGACTTGCTTGTCCTGTTGTTCAATTCTTGCTATCATACGACTTTCTAAGTCTGACAAATTGTCTTTCTTGCTACGAGAAGAAGTACGTTTCTTACCTTTCTTCCCGGGAGCGGAAGTGACTTTGTCGGAGGCCATTGTATTATCCTCTAACACAGAAGAAGTGTCTTCCTCGACATAGGCATCCGAGCCTTCACTTCTCATTATCTTAAACTTATATAATTAAATAACTTTGAAAATATTTTTTAACGTCTGAACTCTTCGGCGCAAAAAATAAAACTGGGGTACAGGTAGAGTAAAGCATGTAGGTGACGTAGTTCCGGTTGGAAGTATCTCCGTCATCTAGATGTTTTATTTTAATTGCGAAGTCTGGACTGGTAAGGAAAGTAATATCCGTATGTATATTTCTCAGGTGGTAAGTAGAAAATGAATGAAATGAAATTTCTAACATTACAACTTGACTTCGTGTGAACATTTTTAAAAATGAATGTTTTTTTCTTGACAAGAAATACATGTATATCCAATTTTGACATTTAAAAAGCAGAAATAACAACACTTAAAACTGAAACAAGTGCAACATGAACAACTGTTAACCAAAACTAAAGGTGATTTTAGATGATCCGGAAGTGTAAGCAGATCGTTCTCTACATGTGGCACCCATCGTGTTGCCATTTAAAAACCCTCCGATAAATAATTCGGTAGATCAAAATCGGAGAAAAAATGGTAAAAAAAACCATTTTACATTAATCAACAGAAAGTCAGATGGGTCTTTAAAACATAATTTGCATTATAACGCATTACCTAAACAAATAATTTAAAATTATTGCAGAAAAACAGAACATTGTATAGTTCTACGGTGATTGTATTAATAACTACTACACAACCTAGATTTTAAACATAAAAAAATGATTCAATATTAAATAAAATGTGTAATTTTAAAGCGCGAAACTGTAAAAAAAAGGAGTAAATAAAACTTCCAAATCACACGTAAATGCCTTTTTAAGGATATGCTAAAGAAAACTATGTAATAACATATTAAGATTCTTTAATGATCCGTTTCGAAAAGAAATGATAAAAGATATATATATATATATATCGACGGTTTACTATGTTTATTACAATTCATTTGTCTAGCAAGGAACAAAGTACATAATAAGTATGTAGGTTATTTTCTTTCTTGACATGAAATTACTAACCAACTTTGCTCGTGCAATATCTGAAGGAGGGTAATCATTTTTAAATGCTGTATGAAACAAAGCAAAGTGAACATTAAATAAGGAATACTATTGTAAACAGACATTCAGGATATTTTTTAATTAGTTTCGCCCAAATAAACAACATTCTGTAAACTAAATTAACGTTAAGATTTTTGGTATTTCATCATGAATTAAAATTGGAAGCAATGCTTCGTAACTAACATAAAGTAAAGAATAGAAATTCGATATAATATTCTTTTTAAAATTAAACGTTATCCATGATAATAAGGATTTCAATTTGCATTAGTATCTGTCAAATCTAGATCTTCTTTTTTTCGATTAACAGTTTGTTTATCTTTTTCATGAATGTGTAATCATTGGCCAAAGTAACTATAACACATGTATAATTACATTGCTTTACACTTGTTTACTTTTATTGTGCAAAAGTAATAAATACTCCTTCTCAACAAATATATCTTGTAGTCGTATCCAAACGACCTGCACATGTTGTTGGTCTACACCTGATATCGATGAATTTTTCGACACGTTGTTAATATACCAAAAACTAAACACACATACATTTTTCCATTAAAACTACGCGCACATCTGAAATGGACGGCAAGGCGTATATGATTTTTTCAATTATTATTTTCAAAACTAGGTGAACTATTTAGTAGTTTGATCAATGTCAGGATTTCTTGGTCATTTTTTTGAAAATGATAAGAGGGTACGAGAGTGCGCTCACGTTACCTTTCATTCCTATTCTATCTGTAAGAAATGCATGTCTGAAGCATGTTTAAATTTTTACACTGAACTGCATGTCAGATGTGTACTTAATCGAATTCTTCATACGTCGAATAAGGCTTTGAATAAGCTATTTTGCATAGGCAAGTATCCTTAGATCGGTAATAAAACATTAAGTGTTCTTATTAATAATATGTTTGTGCTAATCGAAGGAGCAATTGAATTTGTCATCTTGTTCTTAACTCGTTTGCTGCACCACTGTGTATGTTAATGTGGTTTTTTGAACTCTGTTTCATATTCAAACCCGCTAAATTTTTCAATTGCCTGTTTAAAATGAAAGCAACGTTTCACGTAACAATAATCATGCATCTATCAAGAAACCAAATCAAAGTTACATACAAACACTCAGTGCCAGAAACCTAAATTCGAGTTGTTTTTGATTGTTAATGATTCTTTTATATTTTCTTTTTTGAAAATTATTGCCGCGAAATGAAGCATTCGGTTTTCTCGATCGTGTGAAATGGTTAAGATTTGTCATACAAAGGCAGTGTCTAAGTCAAAGGATTGGTTTTAAGATCGTTTTTATACAGTTACTTGAACTGCTTACATCTTTGTCCGTATGTTTATGAATAGTGTTTTATTTAGTGTTTATACCACGTCTATTCATTTGAACAATGTTTATCTCAAAAGCAAATTGTAATGTGTCATTACTACCTACAGTCATTCATTTCATTTCATATTTGACGTTGCTAAATAATTAGCCAACACACCCTGTCTAGCTTCTTTTGAATCTCATTTCATTTCCTAAGTGTTTTTTCTTACCTTGACTTATTTTCCTAATTGAGGTTACAGTTTAAACATTGGTAAACTACTGTTGCCTTAATATATCACATGTTTCTATGATATATACCGCAATGTATTGACAAATAATGTATTACTTTTTCAGAATAAAGAATCTATTGAAACAAAAATCGTCTGCAAATAAATTACAAATGCATCGTAACATCAACTTGAAATACAATATTCAATGATGCTTACTAAAAATTAGCTTTTGTATTGTTTTTGTATTTTATTTTAATCTAGAACCTCAATGCTGATCACTATGCTTATAATGTTATACTTTAGTAACATGGCAAAAACAGCTTTGTCAATGAAACTAGATCTGAATCAAAACCATGGAGTTTCCAATTTCTATATTAGGTGTTTTGAAAGATTACATGTTGCCCGTTAACACATGTTAAATATATTTTAATATTTGTTTCACCATTTTTCAGTTCGAATGAAATGGATGCACAGCCTATTCAAGGTAAAACAGCTTATGTTATAAGGACATACACATTAAGAGACAATGTCATTCTTATTATTCATAAGTAAATAAAATTGAAAACAATAATCAAATTGGACTCGGAAGACCTGAATCAATAAGTCTTCTTCGTGAAAATTGAGTTTTTCCAAATGTATTCATTTGTACCGTCTTTCCTACAGTACATATCTAGGAGTTTTCTTCTAATTTATTAGTATTCAACGGAACTTCTAATGCTTAATTATCGCTAACAGGATTATGAAGATATACGGTTAAAACCAACACTTAACAATTCTGACGGTCACACTCAAGAATCCGCTTGTCTGCTCTGATATGTCCCCGCAATTGAAAAGATTTTTGTTAATAAACTAGCAACATAGTTCTTCTGAAATTTCAATTACTATTTGATATTTTTTCCCCCGAAACCGAACATGCTTAAGGCAAAATCTCACAGCAAATTTCATTTCAACAACCTTGCGTTTCAAAAACAACGTGTCAACATTAAAAAGAAAAGTATATAAGATTGATTGATTGATTGTTGGCGCTTAAGGAACTATCATCTCTATTTGCTATAATTTGCGTTGATATAAGTGGAGGAAACGGGAATGACAGGAAAAAACGTCCTGTTCAAATTGTACACAAAACCGGACAAGAAAAGTTATTGTTTTTGGAATATTTATTTTTGCTTTTATATTTTATACCGAATTTTTATGACGGGAAAATTAAAAAGTTCTGCATGCATTCATTTTTGTTTCAGGTGCTGGTATTGAGAATAACATTTATCGATTTGCAGACGAACTACCCGGACCATCATCTACTTCTCATAATAGAGGGGAAGTATATTCTTCCATCGATAGAAGGTTACAGGTGTCAGGTGCGCACACTGTGAATTACAAGGTTTCAAAGAATGACAGCATAAGCCAACAGTCAGGTAGAACAGTGATTTCTCAATTAATTCGCCTTTGCGTCAAGGACAACATGTTATTGAATTAGAATTCCAATCAAGATTTTTTTTTATTGTGAACGCCATTTAAAAGGCAAGACTTAATAGCTCTTTATAACGCTTTGAATTCAGTTTTGACCTCTCTTATTAGTGGTTTGTTTTTTCGCATCATCTGAGGGTGCGTTCAAACAGGAATTTTATAGGAAGAAAACAGCAGTTAATCTTCTCTTTCCGTGAAATTTGTGATGTTTTTTTTTCACTTAATAATTCAAAATTTGGTGACTATGTTGAACGTATCTATCCCATCAAACGTAAATTAAATTTATCTGGTATCTTGACTTACATCTAGAAAGTGATGAAAGTGGTCATTTGAAAACAACACTTAACGACAAAAGAGATGATTTCAGCTTCCCAATTAATTTTCAACCTCTATGTAGCACCATGACAGTATCGCCTGCATTCAAAGTTTATATCTTAAAGTTGATACGATATTCCAGAGTTTGTATTTCGTGTCATGATTACCTTCATAGAGGGTTGCAGCTCCCATAAATGCTTTTAAAACAGCCGGCTTGGTTGATTGTTATGATGTATTGCTTTCAAAGATGAAATATGTGTTACTTTCCGCCAAATGTGACCTATCGAATTACACTAATCACCGGATTTGTACTAATGGGAGCAACATGACAGTTACTTTATGTGGAGCAGGATCTGGTTACACTTCCAAATCACCTGAGATCATCCCAGTTGTTGGTGGAGTTTGTGTTGCTTAGTTTTTTGTTTGTCTATGATATGTTGGGGTTTTTGTATCGTTGTTTCTGTCTTAGACATGGGGTTGTCAGATTATTTTTAAGTTATGAGATTAAATGTCCTTTTGGTATCCCTTACCTGATCCTTAGTCTTTATTTCGATATATTCAACACGAAACGAGTCATCAAACGGGAACAAAACAATCTCATAGTGAAAGCACTTTCTTTTTTTCTGACATTAAATACATCTGATGCAATACAAATTCACTTTAAGGCACACGTAATTAAGACACAACCAATGCGTGTTCATATATATCTGTCTTATGTATCCAATTCGTTTATTAAATGTGTTCATAAGATAGTAAATGAATGACGCTTATGGAATAATAGTGAGTACAGACAAAATGTATAAGCATAAGTAATGAATTATTCATCGTAAATCTATGGCTGTTATAATATTTAGAGGGAACGAAGACGGACAAGACAAAGAACACATACATGTATAATCTATATGTACACTTGTTAATCTGAATTTTATGCCCAGAATTATGTTTTAACCTTATGTTGATTTTTTCCATCACAGAAGTAAGAGATGTACACAACAGGGTCGTAGAAAATGTAAGCATATCATTAAGTCAAAGCATAGTTTTACATAATTAATTATTTCATTTATATATAAAATATACGTTTGTTCCTTGAAAAGGCGAATAAACACAATTGTCATTATAATTGATTATATATCTGGTCCCATAGTCTCAGTTTGAACAGACAATGCATTATTTTAATATTCACCACTTCCAACGAACAAATTGGCTTCAATATAACACTTCACATTCCATGTGCCCTGTAAATGATACCCGTTAACGGAATTATGAACAAACCATGTGTCATTAGTTATCAAAGGTACCAGGATTGTAATTTAATACGCCAGACCCGCGTATCGTCTACATAAGACTCATCAGTAACGCTCAGACCAAAATAGTTATAAGGCCAAAGAAGTACAATGTTGAAGAGCATTGAGGAACCGAAATTCCAAAAAGTACCAAATAGGCTAAGGTAATATATTCCTTGGAAAAGAAAATCCTTAGTTTTTCGTAGAGTTCAATGTTTTGTCAAAATGCTATCGACTTCAGTATGTATACTAAAGACATTTATCCTGTTGAACTTACTTTAAATAAAGCAAATACTAACAATGAACACTGCCCTTTCCTCGATCTTGATATCTATATCACTAACGGAAAACTTAATACTAAAATTTTTGATAAAAGAGATGATTTTTCATTACCTATCGTTAATTCTTCATTTTTAGATGGTGACGTTCCCTTGTTACCATCTTACGGTGTTTATATATCTCAACGTGTACGATCGCTCGTGTATGTAACAATGTTTTAGATTTTAACGAGAGAAATTTATGTATTACTGAAAAATTATTACATCAGGGTTTTCGATATCACAAACTAGTCAAAACATTTACTAAATTTTATCATCGGTATAAGGACATCATTCGTAAATATAACTCAACATGCAGACTTCTTATACGTTTAGGTATTTCACATCCAATTTTTTATGGAAATATTCTTTATATAGCACAAAAATGTCAGTATTCACCGCAGAAACTAACAAAACCTTTAAATAGACTGATTAAGAAGGGATATAGTTACGATACTGTTGTCAGGTCATTAAAGATTGCATATTTTGGCGTTAATATTGATTCACTTATAGGGTCTTTGCATCGGAACTACACACATTTATTCAAAAACCAGTTGTTGGCATGACACGGGTTATGTTCTTCTTATATATGTTATGATGGTATGATACACTAAACCCCTAACGGGAAGGATTGTGCCTGATATTCATATGATGAAATCGTAATCTTTCAATCAGTTTAATTGAAGTCTGGAGCTGGCATGTCAGTTAACTGCTAGTAGTCTGTTGTTATTTATGTATACTTGTCATTTCGTTTATTTTCTGTGGTTGCATCTTCTGACATCAGACTCGGACTTCTCTTGAATTGAATTTTAAATGTACGTTTTGTTATGCGTTTACTTTTTTACATTGGCTAGAGGTATAGGGGGAGGGTTGAGATCTCATAAACATGTTTAACCCCGCCGCATTTTTGCGCTGGCCCAAGTCAGGAGCCTCTGGTCTTGTTAGTCTTGTATTATTTTAATTTTTAGTTTCTTGTGTACAATTTGGAAATTAGTATGGCTTTCATTATCACTGAACTTGTATATATTTGTTTAGGAGCCAGCTGAAGGACACCTCCGGGTGCTGGAATTTCTCGTTACATTGACCTGTTGGTGACATTCTGCTGTTGTTTTTTCTATGGTCGGGTTGTTGTCTCTTTGATACATTCTCCATTTCCATTCTCAATTTTATTGATTAAAATGACCATATAATTGATTTTCATGTCAACACCGAAGTGCTGAAATGTTGTCAAATAACATTTTGAAAAAATTAATCATAAACCCTGAAATGGTCGATTTATGTAGACTAACTTCTGTTATGGATGTTCAATTGTAGCTTCTTCTACACTCTTGATTTTTTTACCTGGTAGTAATATTTAGTTTTCCATACGCAGGTAACGTCGATTGTGTTAGAAAAAATACCTCGTGTAAAAATCAAGAGGCTAAAAAATTATGCATGGCTCATTGTCAATGATGGCTTTCTGTTCTGCATGTGTTTTTGTTGTTGTTGTAAATACTAACATGCTTAAATCCGATGAAGTTGTTATATTTTAATTTAGTAAACATTATCCTGATTATTAATCATCAAAAAGCGGTATTGTGATGCAAACTCCGATTGTACTAGGATAAATTTACATGGTTCTGCAAATATTTTCGAAGTCAGCTTAACTTATGCAATTAATGTTAACGTTATGTCATGATAATTTCTTGATATATATATCTAATTAATGGTTAAGGTTTTAATTTAGATTTTACTACTTTTTAGGATGTTTCAAAGCTTAACTATGTTGAGGTTGTATTCGACTCAAAAATGAGATCTAAAGAGTTATACATCCATGGAGCTGAAAATAAAACTCAGTACGTAGACATAGACCTTTTGGCAAAAGCTGATCCATTGCGTAGTGAAGACGAGAACGACAGTTTATCATCTGCTAGGGATAACAACGGTGATGTTTTTGTGTCACTAGAGGAGATTCAGAAATGGAGAATTACTGAAGATACATGAATGTTCCATTTTAAATGATTTTGCATTTTCATTGGCTGTTAAAATATGTTAACTCGTACATTTGTACATACAATACTGCAATATGGTATGCACAATCAATTTTAATGAATTTATGTTTGTATCAATTGTGTTTGTTTCAAAGTATCAATATTAACATAAAACATTACGTGTGTATGGCATTGTATGAACAAGAATTTTGAAAATCAATTTAATTCAAATATGATAATAATCAATACTCTATAATAAACTTGAAATGAAAATAAAAGTCGAGATAGGCATGATAGGTGAAGATATTAAACACAAAATGATAGAGCCGCATGATATACGAAGTGGTCAAGAATGTTTGCGTCAGTAAGACCATTGTCTCTGGCTATTAATCATGCATACATCGATATCGCCATGCAAATCATTAGTTAAGATAGACCAATTAAACCCAGATTAATGATAAGTAATTTTGAAAAATTATTACTAAGGCAATGTGCTGATAGAGTTTTATATCTATAGATCATACCTTGACAGCTATACGTTATGTACACCAAAAACAAAATAGACCATCTGCCTGATAAACACATGCAGATACATGTATGGCGATACACGATCTCATTGTCATCTTAGATACACAATTAAGGTATAGGAAAATTATAGAATTGAACGAATTTTAAAAAGAATATTAATCAAAAGATAGGCAAAAGATACTAAAAGAACATTCAAACCCATAAGTGAAAAAAATCTATTATCAGATACAATGAATAATAGATGACATACATGTATTAATTAATGAAGTGTCAGAATATTTCGTCAGGATTATAGGACTAACACCTTTAATTATTCTGCAAGATGATTGCAAAAGAGTGCGGATGGTAAAGTGACACAATATAAACATAATCATAAACATGAATAGACAGAGAAGCATGATACTATATATATTTTATGACGATTTGCCTTGTTCTGTTTGATGTCATGACATTAAAAAATACGTCCCTAACGTCCACAAGGGGCCTTAAGTGATACCTTTTTTCGACCATCCGTATGTCTCAAAATTGGTTACCGATCACGTATTGTTTCACAAAGACTTCATAAATCTACGTATCATCGTACGTTCATTGTAAATAAATCGTAGGTTTAACAGCCATTTCACAAAGACTTTGTACGCGCGAAGATGGTCGTAAATAATACGCAAATCATGGCGTAACTTACTATAGCTATAACCAGTCGTATCTTAACCGTATGTTTTCTACGAATATGAATTAAACCAAATCTAAGATGGCTGCAGCTATCTTTATTCTCGATCAAGAAGCCTCAAATTTAGAATTAAAAAAAAAAAAAAAAAAAAAAAACGAAAACGAAGACGATCCGTCAATATAATAACCACACTTTCTTTATTTAATAATTTTGAAATATAAATGATATTATATCCAGATACTGAATTGACGGACACAATATCAATGAAATGATATTGGCGATAGAACCATATAAAAAACAATATACAAATAAGTCCTATGCACTTACTCTTGAAACGCAGGTTTTGTTACATTTTTGTAGCTTTGTGCTGTTACGCAAATGGGGAGGGGTGTTCCTTTCCGAACTGGCTGACTTACTTGGCATTAGTAGGCTACTTAAAGACGATTTACATAAAAAAACAACACAATAAATATAAATCAATTGTTTTGAAAACAATTGTTAACGGTTTTTCCTTTCCAAAACGTGATTGATCAATTGATTTTTTGATTGATTGATTAATTGTCTAATTAAACACATGGGACTGAGCCACTAGGAACATGCGAAAAAGGAATTGAGAGCCTAGTTCCCATGTTTGAACACATGAGACCTTGCCTCTAGGAACACACGAAAAGGGATTTGAGAACCTAGTTCCAGTGTTTAAACACTTGAGATCTAGTCTCTATGAACACGCGAAAAAGGAACTGAGAGCCAAATTTCCGTGTTTAAACACATGAGATCTTGCCTCTAGGAACACACGAACAGGGATTTGAGAGCCTAGTTTCCGTGTTTAAACACTTGAGATCTAATATCTAGGAACACGCAAAAAAGGAATTGAGAGCCTTGTTCCCGTATTTTAACACTTGAGACATAGCCTCTAGGAACACGTGAAAAAGGAAATTAGTGCCTAGTTTTCGTGTTTAAACACTTAAGACATAGCTTTTAAGAACACGCGAAAAAAAATTGAGAGCCTTGTTCTCGTGTTCCCGTGTTTGAACACTTGGAACATAGCATCTAGGAACACGCGAAAAAGGAATTCAGAGCCTTGTATCCGTATCACTTAAGTCCTAGCCTCAAGGAACAAACGAAAATGTAATTGATAGCCTTACTGTTTATGAGCTCATATGCATATCACTAATATCAAATGCATAAGGGAAATAACTTAAATATGGAGTCTCCGGATAGCTTCAATCAAAATTAATCAAAACACCCTGAAGATATAAATAACGATTTGTTCAAATGAATTAGTCGTTATCTTGATATAGAAAGATGTGGTGTGAGTGCCAATTAGACAACCTTCCATCCAAATAACAATTTATTAAAGTAAACCATTATAGGTCTATGTACAGTTGAGAAGTTTTAGAAATAACAAGGGAAACAGTGTTCGGGGAGATAACTCTTACACGGAAAAGTATTTTTAAGCAGTGTAAGTTTCAAAATCGTATGAACTGATAAATATTATATTAAATATCTAAGCGACATCTTGCAAAACAACAAATCACCGAAAGAACAAAATTTGGCGGAGGAAAAACAATAATAATCAGAACAAAAGCAATAGGAAAAGTTGAAAGACCTAATAAAACGCATGTGCCTATAAGATTAACATAGAGGTACGCGAAGGAATAAAATAAGATGCTAGTTGCAAATAAACTCATCAAGATATCAGGATTAAATTTTGAATTTACGCCAGATGCGCGTTTCGTCTTCAAAAGACTCACCAGTGACGCTAGAATTCAAAAAATGCAAAAGGCCAAATAAAGTGCGAAGTTGAAGAGTGAAGATAATTATGTTTTTTCTGAACACTCACAATAACCGCGCTGCAGTCCGTCCATTATTCATTTTTCATTATTCAAAATTCAAGCTTCAACCCCTAATTTCAGACATACCTTATACCTCATTCGATAACTTATATAACAAAAGGTATATAGTCAATATGATCAGCAACGCCTATTAGAGGAGACATGCAGGACCTAAATTTTGGAATACGCGTGAACATTAAAAAAACCGTATTTTGAATAATAAAATGGACTGCTGTGACCGGTTAGCTCCTAATAACAGAAACTGTACACACTATCTAAAATCAACAATAGAGAAATTAAATCAATAGAAACAATATGTGCTATAAAGACCATTACAGGGGTAATGGATGACCTAAATGTCAAAATACGCGTGAAAATTAAGAAATAGCTTATTTTGAATAATGGAATGCATTGCTGCAACACTCCAGCTCATAATAACAGACCTACCTTCTACCTCATTCGAAAGCCTTCTAATAGAGGAACATAATGGTTTTAAA
Organism: Mytilus galloprovincialis; assembly: GCA_037788925.1. Lineage (NCBI taxonomy): Eukaryota > Metazoa > Mollusca > Bivalvia > Mytilida > Mytilidae > Mytilus > Mytilus galloprovincialis. Next base: position 58,631,037 of record CM075332.1, read on the forward strand.
CAACATGGTCGGAAATGACCATAAGGTGTTGCGGAGGACCTAACTGCAAAAATACGCGTGAAAATTAAAAATAGCAATTTATGAAAAATATAATGGATATTTTAAATAGTGAACTGCTGCAACCCTTTATTCCCTCATAACTTATATACCGCATACTTCATTCGAAAGCTTATAACTGGAGTAATAAAGGACCTCAATATCGAAATACGAGTGAACATTCAGAAAAAGCTTATTTTGAATAATGGAATTGACTGCTGCGACCCGTAAGCCCCTAATAAATGAAAACTTTATAAAGCATTCGAAAGCTTATTGGTAGAGACACATAATGGTTTGAAACAATGTGTGCTTGTATGACCCTTAAAGGGGGTTACGGAGGACCTAAATGCCAAAATAATGCGTGAACATAAAAAAAAGCCAATTACACGGTGGGTATGGTTGTCCTGCGAGAGAACGTTCTGTGATGGTGATTTGGTCCTGTCAGGTGCTGGTGGGTCCTGATTCTGGTGGGTTTGTTTACATTGTATCAGAACGGCAATAAAACGACTGTCTTGTTGATTAATTTTTCTCTGATGTGTCATAAGTACCATGCAAAGTATATTACAACAATATTATATTGCAAAAGTCGTTCCAATTCGTTAAACGGAATTGTCCTGACGCTGTGCTGGTGATAAGAAAAACGGTCCTGGTTCTGTGCTCCTATGTCCTGGTTCTGTGCCTTTATATTTTAGTTAAAAGTGGCATATATTCAAGACCATTGATGCTGTACTGTTATTGACTAATTAACTGTTGTCTGCTTTCTTGAAATTGACATTGTTGTGAATCTGTTTACTGTTATTATGAGAGAAAAAAAACTCCTATTTTTTTATTTTTTTTTAAATTAACTGTAATCTTATTTATTGATTTATTGACCAGTTAATGGAACCCTTCTTGTCCCCTTTTAAGATAAGAAAATATGTTTACGATTTTCGGGATTACGATCATTTTGCAAGATCACCAAAATACGTTGTAATTTATACAATACTATATAAAATAGATGATGTGGTATGTTTGTTGTCAATGGACAAATTTCCATAAGAAACCAAAGGAAGTATGTGTCAACAACCATACGTCATCGTACGACCTTCAACAATAACCCATAAAATAAAAATGTAAAAGGTTTTGCATAAAAATGGAGAGCAAAAATATAGAACAAAGGACTTTCTGAGCGTTTGAATCATATGTCTTTAGCAGCCTAAAACACATTTGTTTGTGAACAATTTAGTGCTGACTATAAGAATGACAATAGTATTGCGGGTTTGTTTGTTTTTTTTTTTTTTTGTTTTTTTTTTGGGGGGGGGGGGTGGGGGATAAGTTAGAGCGAGGTTACAGTGAAAGTTTTAAGCTTGGAATAGTTTCCCCTAAGATTTAAAAGTTGTATTTTAAAAGAAAAATGTATCTTATAGCTATTAAGAATCACTTGCTGTATCTGTAAGATTTTTTCAACATAATTTTTTTGTCTGAACGGTTATCAGGTAAGTTCGATAGAACACTAAAAAAATCACTTTTTTTATGAAAGGGCAGACTAGAATACGTCAATTTCAAAAATTAAAATATCTCGTAGCTTCATACTACCAATTGAGTAGAAAACAAGTATATAAGTTTAAAAAAGAAATTCTTAGATTAAACACCTACATTTAACTTTAAAAGGTCATAACAGTTTAAAACAATACAAATCTACAAACACACAAAAACTGCCTTAATTTCAACTGGTTATCAACCTGAATCGCTATAAGATCAAAATATATAAGCTGACCTGTGTCGAGGAGTCGTGTGAGGTTCATGTATTGTCTTGGCGTCCGCAATTACAAAAAGATCTTTTCTGAAATTACTTGACCAAATGTTACCAAATGATTTTTCAAGAGTGAATCTAGGAAAAACAATATTCATCAACAAACATGACCACTGTCTGTTAAAATGTATCCGAGTTTTGAGTTACAGCCGATTCCATTGAGTATGTAGGCAAAGGTAATATCTTTGGTTAGCTTGCTTGTTAGCTAAACCGTGAAGTCATCGAAGTAGCCTGGTCCTACAGACAGAAAGATGTGTCATTTGTCGGACTAGTCTACTCTTAAAGTAGGGTAGTTTACATAACCTAACAATGACTTTTAATATTGCAAAAGTTCAAGCAATTACGGCAAAACTGACCGAGTAAAAAAAAAAACAACAGGCCAATGTCTATCTACCTTGCACATTTCAGAAAATTCAGATCAGATAACGAAACTGGGTCCAGCAACATTTATAAGCAATTTAAGATTTTGACCCCTTACAGTTTTCATTCACCACTAATATTCTCGTTACAACGAATTATTTTAAATACAAAAATACCAGTTGCAGCCTTTTGTTTATCTATTAATATATGTATACGTAGATCTAGAAAGCGACAGATAATCATGACATTAAAAAACTCTCTTCTTATCGACTTTTTTTCGAACAAATTGACACATAAAATGAATTAGATAGTATTGTGGAATTTTTAACTTGTGTTCAATTCATTGGTTACACCTTTTACTAGGATAACAATCCTGTCAAGTATGAGCTGGGTAAAATATTTCAGAAAAGAAGATGGAAATGTGAAAGTTTCCATGCGTCAGGTGCAACAGCATACGAACAGCTAACATGCCTCGTCAGGGTGGAAGCTAAAAAGTCCACGAAAATTTGATTTAAAACCTTTATTCGTTCCTACAAAGTTATTGAGATTTTGTTGAGGATTTAACCATCTACGACAACAAGAATTTTGTTTTAGTATTTACAGCTCTTCTATAGATATATACAAAGTAAACCATTGATCAAATTGCTTGCTATGATTGTTTGGATGTTTGTAAACGACAGGTAAGTAGTCTGTTTACTATATACTAAAATTTGTTTGGACAATTCCTGTCAGTTTGTATTTGTCCAATCAAATTCCAGTATGTATTGAAACTCCGCCTACCTATTGTTTGAAAACATCCAAACATAGCAAGCAAGTCAATCAAAGTTTTCTTTGCATGCTTTTATAGAAGAGCTGTACTATACAATGCAAAGAAGCGTTTAAGTCTTTCGCCAAAAAATACTATCAATTTCTTTTTGTCCTATGTAAACTTCCGTATCATTTCCTTCCATTCATGATCATTAAATTGAACTGTAAAATATTTCTTGGTACCTTCTTAATTCCTTTATAAGTCTTATGTAAACATAATTATTACAATAACTGTTGTGAGCACAAGATTCACTGCACACTTTTAAAGTTCTGCTTCATCAAATATTAAAATGTGAACTTAAGTTTTGAGACTTTTTTAATCGACACATTGGGATTTTTTGTATATGAGAACTTGGTTTATCTATTAGTTGAAAATGCGGCTTTGAACTAGCTTTCAGTACCTGCGAGCATTCGTTGTTCAATAATGTGTGTCTTTGTGTTATTATTTTATGTGATAAATTGTTGTGTTGGTACACCACTGTAACAATGAAGGAGGAAATGAGGAGGGTTGGTTGGGTGGAAGTGGGGAGGGGTATGCGGAGCGCTAACAAACATGTCTATGTTGCATGGGCTTTGATCATTGTTGAAGCATCAATGTAAGGGGTATTTAATATCTTAATAAAACTATTCTTATTTTAGATACTATATATTGTTATCTGATATTGGACGAAAGATGTTGCCCTTTTATGTAATTATGTAATACAAGTTACGATCATTTGAAAACACATATCAAACAGCCAAATGGATGCACAAGAGCTAAAATAGGAGTGATAGATCCTATTGACAACAATTATCTGCCCAATTTTATTGATTTTGTAACATTTGTTTCAAATATGACCAAATTATTATCCAAAATCACCAGCACCGTATCAGGACCCACCAGCACAATGTCAGGACCCACCAGCACAGTATCAGGACATGAATAAATTGAGAAAATGCTAAATTTTAATAAATTGCAATATTTTTTCACAAAATAGTTTTGTCGTGTGGATTGCGGTATAGAAAGCGGACTCTATGAGCATTTTTGTTTTATTTTTTCAGTTCTAGATTTTCTGAAAATGAGCATTTTTGTGTTACGCTTACTGAAACAGTTTAGAGGGTCAACTTTTTAATGGTTTACATATGAACCCATAAGAAGCAAAATTGAAAAATCTCAAATGTTTTCTTCCATTTTTTATGAGTGAAAACGTCAAAAATCATCATTTTCGTCTTTGTTTACATTTTTTCATTGATCACCAGCACCCGTCAGGACCGAATCACCAGCACAGAACGTTCTCTCGCAGGACAATCATACCCACCGTGAATTATGAATAATGGAATGGACTGCTGCGACCTTTCAGTCCTTTAAATTTATTACAGATAAACATTATAGTCGTAAACGCATTAATTCAAACTCGTATTTTGAAATGTTTTATATGAATTAACAGGATTTTTCAGAAAATCGCAAAAATAAAAATCGCATTTACGTCCAAAATAACAAAATCGCAATAATAAATGCCCGCAATAATTTCTGAATTTACAGTATATAGTCGCTTAGTTCGACAACGTATATAAGAGGAGTATCGAAAGACCTAAATATCGAAATACTAGTGAATATTAAGAAATAGCTTACTTTAAATAATGAAATAGACTGCTGCTACCCGTCATACCCTAATTAACAAAAATTTGACAGACCATTCGAAAACTAATTAATAGTGAAACATAATGGAGCTAAACAATATGTACTCCAATGAACATAAGAGGACATAATTTCCAAAATGCGCGTGAAGATTAGCAATAGCCAATTTTGAATAATGGAATGGGATGCTGCGACTCATAAGTCCCTGAATACAGGTAAACCTTATACCTCATTCGAAAGCTTACTATTAGAGACACAAAAGGTATATAGTCAATATGTTCTGCAACGCATATAAGGGGAGTTACTAAATACCTAAATAATTAAATACGCATGCTTAAGAAATAGCTTATTTTGAAAAATAGAATGAACTGCTTCGACCCGTCAGCTTCTAATAAATGCAAACTTTATAGACATTTCGAATGCTTTTCGATAGAGAAATATAATGGTTACAAACAATATGTGCGTTAGGTTATGATCATTACAGGGGATACGGAGGACCTAAATGCCAAATAAACGCGTGAAAGTTAAGAAATTGCCAATAATGAATAATGAAATGGACTGCTGCGACCTTTCAGTCCCTTATTACAGATATACATTTAACCGAATTCTAAAGCTTATTAACAGAGGAAACAAAGGTATTTAGTCAATTAGTCCGGCAACGCAAATTAAAGGAGAAACGAAGGACCTGAATATCAAAATGCGCTTGAACATTAAGAAAAAGCATATTTTGATTAATGGAATAGACTGCTTCGACCAGTCAGACCCTAATTATTTCTAACGCTAATTAATAGAGAAACAAAATGGTTATAAACAATATCTACTGCTATTACCATTATAGGGAGTAACGGATGACCTAACGGCAAAAAAAAAACGAGTAAAAATTATTAAATAGCTAAATTTCAATAATGAAATAGACTGCTGCAAACTTTCATCATCTTATTACAGATATACCTTTAACCTAAAGCTTATTAGTAGAGGAACAAAAGATATATATAGACGATCAGTTTGACAACGAATATATCGAAATACAAGTGAACATTAAGAAATAGCTTATTTTGAATAATAGAATGGACTGCAGCTACCTGTCAGCCCCTAATTAATGAAAAATTTACAGACCATTCGAAAGCTTATTGATAGAAAAGCATAATGGTTAGAAACAATTTGTGCTGCTATGACCATAAGGGGTGGAGGAGGACCAAAATGACTCAAAAATGCGTGAAATATAAGAAATAGCGAATTGTGAGAATGGAATGGACTGCTGTGACCTTTCAGCCTCTTATTGCAAATATAAATTGTACCTAATTCTAAAGCTTATAAACAGAGGAAACAAAGGTATGCAGTCAATTAGTTTGGCAACGCCTATTAGAGGAGAAACGAATGACCTAAATATCGAGATACTCGTGAACATTAAGAAATAGCTTATTTGAATAAAGTTTTTACCATTACGTTCCCCTATCAATACGTTTTCGAATGATGAAGAAAGTTTACAATAATTAGGGGATGACAAATCGAAGTAGTCCATTCAAATATTCAGAACAAGCTATTTCTTAATGTTCACGCGTATTTCAATAATTATGTCTTTCGTTCCTTCCCTTATATGCGTAGAGGGACATATTGACTATATACCTTTTGTTACTCTTTTAATAAGCTACGAATGAGGTAGATGATAAATTTGTAACTGGTGGTTGAAAGATCGAAGCAGTCAATTCAATTGTTCTAAATATTAATTCCATTATTTATAATTAGCTAATTCATAAATTCACGGGTGTGTTTGATTTATATACTCCGTAAACCCTCTTATGGTCATAGCAGCACATATTATTTATAGCTTTTATTTTCCAATATCAATAAGTGTTCGAATGGTGTATAAAGATTTCATTAATCAAGTGCTGACGAGTCGAAGCAATCTATTCCAATATTCAAAATAAGATATATCTTAATGATCACGCGTATTTCGCTATTTAGATCCTTCGTTACTTCTCTAATAATTATGCGTTGCGGAACATAGTGACAACATACCTTTTGTTCTTCAATTAATTAGCTTTTGAATGAGGTATAAGGTATACCTGGAATAAAGGACTGAAGGACCAAAACAGTTCATTCCCTTATACAAAATCAGCTTTTTCTAAATGCTCACGCGTACTTCGAAAATGTATATCTGTAATGAGTGGCTGAAGGGTCGCAGCAGTCCTTTCCATTATTCAAAATTAACTTTTTCTTAATTTGTATGCGTATTTCGGCATTGCGGTCATTCGTTAATCCTGTTATTGTCAATGGTTTATAACCATTATGTTTCTTTATCTATAGGCGTTCGCATGAGGTAGAAGGTATAACTTTGTTTAAGGGCTGAAGGGTCACAGCAGTCCATTCCATTATTATGATACATAATATGATTGAAAAACCCGCGATTTTAATTTTATTTGAAGGCATTTACTTGAAAAACGTACAACAAAATTTTGACAACGTATGATTCATTCGCTTTGTACTTTCTTTTCTTTCTTTAGTACAATTCGTTGTATATTTAAGTACTGTTCGTTGTACAAAAGCTTATCAATATGGTAGAAATATGTATGAAACGGCGTGACAAAATTTCAAAGCTTTTTAAAGCGATGTGAGGTATATCACCATGACCTTAGTGTGAGCCTTACCGTTGACCTCAAGATCAAAGTGCTGGGTTTTTAAGAAAATGAATTGCAATGAGGCGCTCACTATGAAACTATCAAACCTGCCGTAAGTTCTGTTTCACGACAAACAAATAAAAGTTTCAGGTTGTTTTAATCTTCAATATGAAATGTTAGAAATGTCAAATGTGGCAGTTGCAAATGCTTACAAAAAAAAGATGGGTATTTCAGTAGAAACAGCTTATTGTGTTCTCGATGTTTAGCATACGAACGGTACAGAACTATGACGAAAAAAAAACAATGAACGTAAAGGAAAAAAAATCGATGAACACTACACAGCGCACAAAGTCCGGAATCAACCATAAGTTATTTAACGTTATTTCAGTATATATTCTACAACTAACTTAAAAAAAGTAAACACACGCAGTTTTACCCGTCATCCTTTATTCTACAATAGACATACATGTACTGGAATGCGACAGTGACAATGAACAAACTTGATTCGCATGTTATACACACTGAAGAACCTAAGTAAACAAACAATTTGAAAACAGGTTTATGAAATACATTTACTACATTTGTGCTAATAGTTATTCACCTGTTAACATAAAAATGATATAAGCAATAGAAGAGACTGGTCGTTATATTTTTAGAAATTAGTGTAAACAATCTTATTAAACATTCCGGACACACTATTACTTTTGATTTCTTTGAAACACTTAATAAATATCCTAATGCCATGATAAAATTAAAAACCAAAGAAAATAGATAAAGAGATAAAGCACATACATGAAAATATGAAAATATTGTCTGTATGACAAGTCTGTGGTCGTAATTGATTTTTATTTTTGAAAATGCACGAATGATGCGAAAATATTTAGAATAGCGAAATAAGGGTGCTAGTAAATAAGGAAAAGAGAGATACGAGTGGTAACAAAAATATAAAATATGGGAGGCAGAAATATAAACAACTGAGAAAAATTGGAGTCGATAATATTTAAAAAATAAAAATATTGGGTGGAAAAATGTAAGGAATACAGAAATATTGGACGCTAAAATACTTAGAATAAGGAAATATGAGAGGCAAAATATTTAGAATAGAGAAATGTGGGAGAGTGGGGGTGGGGGGGGCAAAATATAAAGAATACAGAAATATGGGAGGCTAAAATATAAAGAATAGAGAAATATGGAATGCTAAAACATAAATACTAAAACATATAGAGGAATTTTGGATGCTAACATTTTTAGAATAGAAAAATATGGATTGCAAAAATTTTAAGAATAGAGAAATATTGGGTGCAAATATATAAAGCATACAGAAATATTGTACGCAAAAAATAAAAACAAAAGACAAATATGGTAGGCAAAATTATAAAGAATAGAGAAATATGAGAGAAATATACAGAATGTCTTGGTGTTATGTGTAACATACTGAACATTGAGATCGGGAACCAGTATACCTGCTCCAATACTAGGGTATGGCGTCTGCATCCCGATTTTAGGGGCACGCCGTCTGCCTTTTTATTGCTTGTATTGGGCATTCTACACTACAGCACTGAAAATGATAACGATGGAGAGCTTAGTGTCATCAGAACGTTGAAAGATAACTTAAAATAACATACAAGTTACTGTGGGCAGGAATGTTTGATATGTCGTACCAATAAAAGATAATTTGATACATTGTTAGTGTTAACCAGATGATTTTTTTGTGTTGGCAATGGTATTGGAATAGTTAACTGTGCAAAACTTAAGTTGATAATAAATTAATACTAGTTATTTTTGGATGTATTGTGAATGGAAGAAACATTATTTTTTCAAGCATTTTATCGAGGTTGAAGCAGAGATAGTCATAAGATTTAAAAGGAAGGGGTGCTCGTGAAATCGTGAAGATAGGGGAGTTAAATTATATTTAAATAAAACTGAGCGTTACACTATAATTCATTCTGATTTTCATAGATACGTCATTCTTTATTTAGTCATGACGGAATCCATATTTCGTTTACTGGCAATGATATATTATTGAATTAGTTTCCAACGGCTGTAGAATAATTTGATTTTATACCAAATAATTGGTTTAATTTGATGCATGAATTATGTTTTATTCTTTTCTATTGATGTTTGTTGTATGTTGAAATTATTAACTAATAGTTGATAAATTTTTAGTTTGATTCATGCTGCTTATTAAATTTTCATGGCAGATGTTTATTTGGTTGACAATTCAGCAGTGATATCTTCAAATATTGTTTATTGAGCTGTTATGGATCTTCCCAGTATCTAGAAATTGTTTTGTATTTACTGTTTGTTTTCCTTCAGGGGCCAATTGTCATCAAGTTTTACCTTGTTCGCCAGTTTTTTTATGTTGTTGGTTGATTGGTTTATCATGTTTATATTGATGAATACTGTTGAATATTGTTGAATAAAAACCATGACAAATAATCTGCCAAATTTTAACTTTCAATTGTTTGTTGTTATATTATTCTTGTGCAGGAATGGAAGAAAACAAAACTGTAGTTGTATATTCATTGTGTATATTGACCATCTAATGATTTGATAATTAAACTGATGGATTGCATTCAAAATACATTTTTTGGTTATTTGAGTTTCGAATGTACAGTCAGTTCATTATTTAAAGTTTGCCATTTAAATCCTTACAATCATATATTCCAACATACGAGAGAATATGCTTTGAAGCACCTCGTGGGTATTGGACATATATGCACATGTGCTCCCGTTTAATTTCTATTCCTCGATTATTTTTCTACAAGATTGTCAAAGGATAGGACCCACCCTTTCTTCCTTTAATAAACAAAATTGCTGTTGTCTTAAGTTTTTTTTCGGATAACAAAGCTGTTATGGATCTGCCAAGCAGTTAGAAATTGTTTTGTATTTACTGTTAGTTTTACCTTTAACGACCAATTGTCATCAAAAAATTACTTGTTGGCCAGTTTGTTGATGTGGTTGGTTTATATTGTTGAATATTGTTGAATAGATGCCACGAGCAATAATCTCAAATACTTGTTATTATTTAAATTCTTGCGAAAGGACGAAACAAAACAAATTTGTAGTTGTATATTCATTGCGCACATTTAATAAGTACTAAATCCAAATCTTGCACACAATGGAACATAGGATTGTTCAAAGGGAGACAAGCTAAAAGTTTTTGAATTGTGTTCGGGAAAGAGCCGGATCGAAGTATCGTTAATATATTCACAGGGTCCAGGGTGCTGGAATATTATTGATTACACGACAGTCATAAACAATTAGTTTGTTGTCATCACAATACCTACATTTTACATGTAGAAGAATAAGTTTTTCATGAAGGAGATATAAGATATTAGACATGTACGCCATTTCATTTCAATAAATCCACAACATTGGGTATTTGAGATCAACATTTTAACAATCAATAATAGCGTCATCATATAATCATTAAAACAATATGGTTAACAAAGATGTAATGATAGTATATGTGAAAGTAAATGCAAATTGTAACATCATTATCACATGTTTAAAAGATTTTGATAACAATTTCGCAAAATGGTGCTACTTCATTAAGGGTAAATAAATCTGATGTATAATTAATTTTAATATGACGTGCTTCTTTCGATTTGTAAACAACACCGTGATAAAATTATCGATATATCTATACTTAGTGCAGAATCAGAGATGTACATAATAATGGCTGTAACAATATTTTTCCCACGTAAATACACATGTATCAGAACCTTTTGAAACGCTATGCCGATTTTATGTCTTAAAAATTGCTATTAAAAAAAGAACTTTTATTCTTAGTTGGATGCATAACAAAAAGAATTGATGCACATGTACTCGGAGAAATCTACAAAATCCAAATATAATAAAATTCCGCGAATGTCCATTAATGCTTTTGGTGCATTTAAGTCTTTTCAAAACATGACGTCATACAAATGAAAACGCTAAAGTTGATGGTTTTTCCGTTACGTAAACCATCGAAATTCGTATAATCTTGCTTTTCAATACATTTTTGAGGTAGGTTTTGTTTTGTTTTCTATTCTTTTGCATTATTCGTATATTTACTGATTCCAACGAGTCCACGTGGCGGCTCCTTAGTTACAAAATGTCAATTTTGGATTTGATGGTGGTTTACGAGAAAAAGATGTAAAAAAAAATTGGCAAATTATGGGTTCGAAAATTAAAAGAATTACAAACATTTTTTTAGCTGTTATTTACGAAAAAAAAATTGTAAGCCACACATTTATTAGAATGTTTTAGCTTTATATAACAAGGAGTAAAAAAGAACAGCCCCACATACGGCATATCCACTCTCGCTTCAGTTTTTTAATGACTGTAATTTTTCCTATTAAAATCGAAATAATTAATAAGAGCCATATATTTGTTGTAAATTTACACATGGCCTTGGCCGTAAAATTCGAATATCACGGCCCAGGCCATGTGTAATTCCAACATATCAATGCCTTTCATGAATTATTTCTTACTCAATTCTTTAAATTTCAAAACATTCGGGATAGAACACACATTCAAACCTTAAAAAGAAACCCTTACATTGTTGAAAAAGGTACACTTGAATTAGTAATGAATATTATCAACAAATTCATAAGAATTACAGAAATTACAATATTTTTTGATTTTATAGAAAAAATCTACCGTTTTCAGATGGCAGTTCATTACTAAAGCAACCGAATTGACATAAATACAATCTTCAATTCATTATTAAGGCAACCGAATCTACATACATAAATGTTCAATTCATTACAAAGGCAACCGAATCTACATAAATACAATTTTCAATTCATTACAAAGGAAACCGAATCAACCTATATATAATCTTAAATTCATTACAAAGGCAACCGAATCTACATAAATACAATGTTCAATTCATCAAAAAGGCAACCGATTCTACATAAATACAACCTTCTTAGGTAAGATGGTAACACTAACAAATATATCCCAAAACAAGAATCAGATTTATTTTTCTGTTGATAAGATAATTTGCAGATATAATAAATCACATTAATACTCCAGTAGCCCATGTCGCATACTAAGAGAACTCTGTATTTTTAACAGCCCCAATGGACCAAACACAAATGATTTCACCTGATAACCATTACAGTTACTGTAATACAACATGTTTATCGTTTATCCAGTTTACTGACTTCCATGAGTTTTGAACTAAATATTTGATTGAGAAAAATGTTAGTTTTAATGTGAATTTGAAGTTATTGGTGTGATTGAAAAAAGATTCAACTTATTTCGTAATACATTGTGTACGTTTCGGCATCATTAAAATTACTCTAGAATATAAAACTATGGTATTATAGATTTGTAGCAATATTTACGGTTTCATCACAGTATTAAATGCTCATATCTGTGTTAAGCCTTGAAAATTTTACGACAATTATCTGTATTGATATGTTTACTTGCATTTTTCAGGCTTGGCAATACATGGCATTTAAATAGAATTGTAACTGTGCTGCCTATTCGGCTTGAATTACAGTATCTTGTGCATAAAATACAAAATATGAACGAAAATATATAGCGACTTTATCAGTATCAAGAAGACGTGCGTCAGAACACATATCATCTTAACCATTATATAATTGTGACATACATTCGACCAATTTATAAAAAACAAACAATACAGAGACATATTTTTCCTCGGCATATAGTATACAACATTGGATATACACAAATACACAAAAGTTACATTGTCTCACACAAGTCTTTGAATTGTTATGCATAATATTTAATCTTAAACATTTAAGTTTATGATACATTTTTAACAGTTTTTACAAATAAATATACTCATATCTTTTTGTACGCCTAACAAGCAGTTTAGAGAATGTCAGAAGTCTAATCAAGACAAATTGGACAACTTGCGTAAATCTGATTCGAAAACGTACTGGTCTCTTTTAAACAAATGTGATACAAAAAAAATGTATAACAAAACTGTTTATTAAATTATGTAACAGTTGTTAAGAAGATACCAGTGTGTTTTTGAATCAGATTTATGCAAGTTGTCCAATTTGGCTTTAACAGACTTCTGAAATGCTTGTTAAGCGTACGTGTATATTCTCTACCGCTAGAAATTACATTCTCTTTTGCAGCTCTTTGTAATCTCCAGTGGACATTTTTACATTCCCGATTTGCATTCTATGCTTTACTTTTTGGAGATAACAATATTGATTACACTAAGGTTTACATGGGTTGACCCAACTCTAGGTCTGTTTTTTCAATTCTACAATAATGTCAGCTTGATCAGCAGCATTTTAATAATTGAATTACAATTCATTAAAACATTGTTGACAGTTCTAAAGTTTATATCATTAGTACTTTCAGTCTTTTAAGTCTACTTGCAAACTTATATCGACATTGATTGATGTTAAAAAATAAGAAATTTAAATATAAATTAATCGTAGAAAAGGATATTGTATTTTCCCATTTGAAGTACAACATGAAATACTGATCGGTTGTAAGTGGGAAAAAAAATCATTATATTAACTGTAAACAGTAAATTTCTTCCCACGATGGAAGAAAGTGTAAAACAAAAAATTCGGATGTCGATACAAACACTGAAAATCTTCATGTTTAAGACGTATTATGATTATCATCATCATCTAACAATTGCTTTGTAGAACTAGTAGAGTAATTCAAATTATTGTCGATTTCATCCTTCGGTACCTCCAGCAATTCACAGTTAGGCCTACGAAACCGTATTCCGAGCACAACGCCTACCAGAATAAGACCCATTAAGCAAATGCCTCCTATGATAACACCCATGATCATCAGGTCTCTATTTACCTCTTTTTCTTCACTGTTATCTGTGAAAAAAAATCACAAACGGAGTTTGTAAATAGTTATCAAAGGTACCAGGATTATAATTTAGTAAATTTTTATATAAATATTGATTTATATGGTATACATTCGAACATATACATTAGAAAAAGACTGGAGGTCAGTGAAATGGTATTCTAGTAGGGGCTTCGTGTGCCTCTCGCTGGTTTTGTTTACTCATTTTTGGTAGTTACTCACTTTGTTAACAATACACACACATATTGTATACACCTTATCTGTAAACAACCGAAATATTTCAAAATATATGTTTGAAACTATATTCCAAACTGTTACTAACCGAATTCAATTCTAATTTTAAATAAGACACTTTGGTCACTTGAGGTAATTTAGAGATGGATATTGCTAAAGCTTGTATATTGACTTTAAATCGTCTTTTGATATTTGTATCGTTGTTTTGTTTTTACTGTATCGGTCCGTGTAAAACTAATCAAATCAAATTTTTTAAAAACAAATTCAAATTTTATTTTCTTTGGCTTTTTTATCAAAGTATAAAAATGTCAAAATTCCTAGTTTTATTAATTTTTACAATTAAATTCTTTTTTAATTTTCACTAAATATCTACCATTCGAAAATTCTAATATTTGTTTTTAAATTGCATAGTAAAGATATAAATTAAAATTATGAAAATACTTAAAATAACTTTTCGTTTGATTTATTTTATTTTTGATTAAAATATAGGAAAGTGTAAAGACTAAAACGTGAATAATTGTTACAAATGCGAAATGAAATAAGTACGAAACAAAACGAAATTGGATTAACCAAAATAAATCAAAACGAAAACAGGGGGCTAACTTGTTTAAGCTACTGGATGAACATGAAAAATATATATTTCTTTGAGTCGAAACATCAATTAGAAAGACCTGATCTTGACAAAATTTGATCATCTAACTAAATGAACAATATGCATAAATTACTTGTCAACTTGTTAATTACTGCTCTAAATGAGGTTATTATACGTATATGTCTGTTTATTTTAATAGAAGACCTCCAGAAGGGGCTTCAATAATGGTACATTTATTTTTTCAGGTGCAAGTCATGGATTTGATAAGCTGGGAGCTTAATTTGCCAACGTTTGAACAAACGCTTGAAAAAAGTACATGCTTTTATCTTATATGAAGCTCTGATAGAGGTGGGCGGGCCCCGTCCACCTTCATTCGCCAGTGTTTCTAAATAGCGAACTAGAAAAACAGATAATCTATTTTCGTGCATTAAAGCATAGTTCCGTATTTGTGATTTGTGCATTTGTATGTCATCGTAAGACAATCCATTATTTTAAAATAAATTTTATAATTTTCGAATTTTTAATATTAAATAAATCTTAGATAAAAAAATAAATAAAAAAAATAAAACGTTTTGAAAGTTTGAATATATAAGTGTTACACATACGTGTACCGTATACATATACGATATTTCTCTTGTTTTAAACGCACTTACACATGCAAAAAACACTATGATTTTATTCTATAACCAACAGCAAACAGCGTACTTCACTTCAGTGTTACTTTTTTTGTTTTTGAACCTAGGGCATGCAAATGACTACGTTTACACTGTCTCCGTATACTTTTGATATAATATCACAAACTTATCCGTAGGTGAAAGAAAAGAAAATGAAGTGACATGATATAAATAAAACCGCTACTTTTTATTCACACAATGAATACACAATTTAGTATTTAAATTAGAACATTTATTTATAGGTTTCATAACGAGTGAGAAAAGGATATCGTTTGATATCAACTTGAGTTATTCAATTTCAAAATATAACAATAAACAGACTATCTGTGAGTTTATCAACACTATCTAATTTGATAAACGGTAGGGATGGCAACGAGTACTCAAGTACAGTTTAAGTACTCTGATACTCGTTTACCTGTTATACATCTTGAGATATTTCTCTTCACATTTTCACTCACTTTAGTTCCGTTGAAATATCCCTTTTTAATACTAAATAAAATCAGTTAACAACAAAAATATTTGTATCCTGATGCTACTATTTTTAAAGTAGTACCAAAAACGACCTTTCCTTCCGAAGAAATGTTTTAAATTGCACTACTTGTAACAAAAAATTGAGTGTCAAACAGTCTTTCGTCTTAAATTGTTGACCTAATCATATTTCTAAAAAGGAATAAAATCAAAGTGACCCTCCTGCGGTGAACCCTACGCAACTAATTAGAGCCATTTTTAACAGTGTTTGAACACGGACCAACACCTTCATGGGTTAATAATTAACTCATCACAAGCCGTCAAAAAATACATTTGTTTGTTAATCAGACTTCTATATAAAAGTGATTGGTATGATATGTACATTTGAATAAATTCAATTACTCTGTATTTTAAAACTTAACTATTATTATTTTGAATTTTTTACAATTTAAAGATAAAAGAAAGTACGAGAGCGACATTCAAACCCAGAAGTCGAAAATAAACGGCCACCATATTGGCTAAAAAAAATTAAAAAATATGATCAACGAGAAAGTGCAAAACAACAAAACACAGAAAAAGATAAGACTGAGCAACACGAAAAAGCACAAGTAATTTGAAGTCCGATATTGTTGTTAATGAATTAGTGGACAAGTCGTATTATGATAAATGCCAACTCATCAGGAAAAGATGATACATAAATTGTCTACTTTGTCGGACTTTATATGAACATATTTTTGAGTTTATTGGAATTAGGTTCATGAACCCGTACTCAAACAATAACTGCTTTTATGATAGGTTATTAATACAAACAACTGTCAGTAAATTATTGTTAAATTGACACAAAAAACAGAGGATAAAGCTTTTGTCTTTTGTTAATATGTTTATGAAAGGTAATGACAAAAACACTGCATCCCGCCTAAAATCTAAACTTTTCAATAGACGTTTGAGATTCTTCCGAGTACTCGCGAGTACTCGAGTATCATGACCGAGTATACGAGTATTAAATGATCTGTTGACATCCCTAATAAAAAGAGTTGATATCTTACAATTTCATAATTTCACAAGTTGTTAAACTTATTTCACTTGTGGTCAATACTATGAAATTACGAGAAATGTTGATCTAGTCTTTTGCACATTCCATAATGACATCATATGTCCTTTTCGGGTGTCACACTTTAACATAAGAAATTTTTAGTCTTTTTGAACGCTTCAGAATGTAATAAAGTTTGACAATAAGAAGATTTTCAGGTGAATTTTGTGAGTATTTTGTATATTAGTTAAGACATCAGATATCTCCCTTGCAATGAAAGAAATGTACATCGCCTGAACCTTTGAAAGTCATAAATGACACAAAGAATAACCAATGGAAATGCCATAAGATCGTCTTGCGATGTTGAAAAATCCAATCCAAATACGTAGATTTTCGTATCACTTTTTGCATATCACACTCCTTGCAGTGTGATACTAGAAGTATGTATTAACGCAAGATATAGATATAGATAACAAGATATAGATATAGATAACAAGTCACCACGATAAGAGAGTATAATTACACAATGTGCTAGTATCCAAGTACAGATCCCATATGTCTTATATTCTTAAAATAGTGTAACGAACTTATATTTCCTACACACTTATTATGTGATATTTAGACGATTGGCCTCACAAACATGTAAAAGTGATGAATTTCAAACTTAACAACTTGTAAATTTCAATGTGCTTTCTGCATTTGTTTTAATCGTTCATTAATTTCGTCATTTCTTTTCTGGGCGATACGTGTCAGATGTATACTCAACACCGCGTCGTTTTAATAAAGAGTTGCAACACCACTAATTACCAAGTAATGTCACAAAAGATGCCCACTAACCACAGATTAAATATACAGGGTCTCCATGTGTTCGCTTTTAATCAATGATTTTCCAGGAAGTGTACAGGACGCAAGATAATGTAAGACTAATCTTACCTTTGCAAATGGTAATATTTTCATTTAAAACTGTATAATTAACCAACCCAACTTCACACAGAACATGTAAATGCCCTCCACATAAAGTTGAATTCATTTTCTGTAAGGTATGTTGTAAACGTAATTTGTACAGTCTAGAATCACTTGCATTCAACATAGGATGCGTGTTTGGAAAGCTTGAAAAATTCACTAGAATGACTGCCATCTACAATTACAAAATTTCAGACAAGACAATTAAACCAGTGTAAATACAGATTAACTAGTTGTCTAGTTGGCAATCACCCTTATTACCTTATTTCATAAATAAATGCTTCTTTTGAGAAGATATATTTAGTTTGATTATGATTTGTACGTGTTTTTACTTCATTGATTATGGTTGTAGAAAACGATAGCATTACTAACTTATATTAGACTACACTTTTTCTAGAGCACTTTTTTGTAATAAACATTTCAGGTAAATTAGTATTTTATAATATAAAATTGAAGTTATATTAATTTATATGTATATTTGTATATAAACAGACGTTATTATTGTTATGAATAAAACGTGTACATGTATGTTCTTAATTAGAAGATTTGTTCCTAGTTTTCAAACGTGTTTTAGTATAATGACTTTTTTTACAATGGGGTTTGTTAGTGAAAGTGTACTATAAAAATTTATACTCCGTAATTTTATGAATCCTGATATTACTTCATATATAACTCCTTACAAAAGCATTGGATTAAAAATTCAACGTTAGAAAACGTTTCCACAAAAGAAAACATTGATGCCAGTTGAATTTAATTTTTTATTTCCTCTCTTTTTTTATTATCGCTATAAACATTTAAGAAATTGTAACTATTCTTACTAAGATTATGTCACTTTAAAAAAAACTAATGTCAAAAAAGGTGGAATTCTTTTAAAAAGAACATAACTATATCAAAGGACTGTTTGACCATCAAGAGTTGGGTTATCTCCTGACAACTTTGATTAACAACTAAGAAGTATCCAAAAATTATCCAATTGTTAAGAATCAAACAATCTGACTTAAAAAAAGGGGCGGAAGATACCAGAGGCACATTGAAACACCATGGTTAAAACAGGAAAACAGAAAAATAATAGTACACAATATACAACATAGAAAACTAACGACTAATAAGCAAAACGGTTCCCACAAAAAAAGTGTCTAAATCACCACTCACACTTTGATAATTCTTTACTTTAAACATATAAGAAGAAACAGATGCGTAGATTTTTTCTTTATTGCACAACACTATATGTTCATTACAAATATCTTAAATTGGCATTGGCAGTCAAATTCATGTTAACCGTTTTGACCCTAATTCTTATATTCAGTTTATAACAAACTAAATAATACTTTTTAGCTTATTTTGACAAAACTGAACCAAAATGTTTGCTAAAAGAGAAATATTGTTTTACTATTATTTCACTTTCAATAATGATTGATCCAAACAAATCATACATTTTATTATGTCGTAGCTACAATGTAATATATACCACATTTAAACATAGTTTTAGTAATGTTTTACCTCGTAAACAATGAAACATGTTGGTAATGGATAAACTGCAATCCCTATGTCAACAACGTATTTGTTTTCTGTTTGATGACTGAAATTTGAATCAAGTTGTGGTGGATCTGTTCAAAATAATATAAATGTATGATTCAACTAACATCAAGACAAATAACTGAAATGAGT
Source organism: Mytilus galloprovincialis (assembly GCA_037788925.1). Classification (NCBI taxonomy): domain Eukaryota; kingdom Metazoa; phylum Mollusca; class Bivalvia; order Mytilida; family Mytilidae; genus Mytilus; species Mytilus galloprovincialis. Next base: position 58,650,707 of record CM075332.1, read on the forward strand.
TTTTCAAATAAAACAGTGTTTTTTTTATAATTTTTTTTTTAATTCAACATAAAACACGTACTTCTCATCACTCAATTCATTGACCAATAGTATTCAAAATTGATAACTTTAAACAACGCTTTTCTACTTTTAGCTTAAATTGTATATGGTCAAGTTATTGTCATCAAATGAAGTACACAATTTAAAAAAAGAAGAGAAAACTGATGATATTAGAATATAAAGATATGATATGATTGCATATACGACAATATACTCATTTTATTAGTTGCAACATAATGTTTTACTTGCTTTATCATTTTTCTATCGACATCGTATGTTTTGTTTAAAAGATATCATGATTCGTTAAAATAAGGAGAGGCATTCATATTTAAAATGTTGCTGTTTTGTGTCTTTTGGGGGTCTTAATTATAAGTGTTACAACTTGCCAAGTCGGTCTGTATGCATATCTGTATGTTAATCCTCATGTTGATTAACTGTGAGATTTTACCTAGTCAGGAGCATTTCGTTACTTGAATTTATTATTTGTCGATAATTCGTTTACACTAACAGACGCTTAGCTTCCTTTGTTGAATTTTTCACACCCTGTCCATTCGCGATCCTTTATAGTTTACTACATATTATTATAAGTGTTTGTAGTGGTTGGAGGTCTTATTGCAATGTAAAGTTGTTTACATCCTTAAACTGTGTTGTTGATCATACCACATCTTTTTAAAAGTCAATCCAGCATTCTACATAATATGTAGCTAGTGCTAAATGAGAAGATATCATAACGACTTTTCTGTATACCGGAAAATATTGACAGCATTATTGTGTATATAAGCGCCTTGCATACTATAAAAGCTTGATGAATGCATACATAAATGAATTGCCGACAAAATAGACTCGTATTTCACACGTGTACCTATATGCTTTTGAACGCTAATGATTCAGTAACCGAACAATATCAACTTCACCAATGATGACTAAAACAATTGAAAAACGTCACGTCATATGGTAAGCTCACATAGTATGACTGTAATTGTTATAGAAAACTTAGTAAAGTAGTGTTAAAAATAGATTTTTTTTTATAATAATGTATTTTACATTCAGTACTTACATATATATTGCATATCATCCAGATCTAGCATGTGTGTGTAATGTTGCAATCCACATGCGCATGTATATTTACAATTGACGTCATTATTGGTAAAATTTTTGATCTTGAGACCAAAATTCGGACTTTTGTCTTTCACCATCATTTCATATTTGGATGGGTTCGATGATGTAACATTAAAGCACAATAAATCTTGCTGCGGTCCTCCAATCCACTTCCTGATACTATTAGAAGAGCAAGCAGTACCATCACAATTAAGCAAAACATCTCCGCCAAATATAATGTAATTTGATTCAATGACCCAATGTACTAAAATATAAAATATTAAAATCATTAAACTCTTATATTAAGTGTTGTGATTTTATCAATATTCGGTATTCAAACAATTTAGGATCATGATATATTTTCCATATTGTGGATGAGCTGTAAGCCGTCAACTCACAAGAACTTATAATAAATTATTTACAAGATATTAACAATGTAAGAAAATCCATTATCTCATTATGGAAACAAAACTTGTATGAGAAATACTGTAATTATTTACGAAACATAGTTGGGAAAAGAAAATCCTGTAATTCCAAGGAAGTTAAGCCCAAAAACCATTCCCTGAGAACACACTGATGACATTGGTATTCGCCGCCAGAATGTTATTCGTAATTTTGAGGTTGAAACTAAACTGTTGAATATTAAAGCTAACAGATATAAACTACAAAAAAATAGATGAAGAAATGTAAGAAACTGTTGTTGTAAAATTAAACGCCAAGATCACAGGAAGTATTAACTTTTATGGAGTTCAGATTGTGAATAAGAAGAAATTAAATCTGTACACGTCTGGGAACGGAAAAAGCTATGGCTTGAAGAGTACGAAAAACATGTCGGTGCTTCATTCGTTACTGAAGAAAAAAACACAGTTTGATAACAAATATAGAAAGAAAACCTTTCCACAATAAAGAAAGAAAAGTACAAAGAATTTATCCCGGAAATCTACATGATACCAACAATAACCTAACAAACCAAGTATCACATAATCCGCGTATAAATTTCCAGCCCCGAAATTAACTAAAAATTCAACAACATCAAAAGCATTATTCTAAACAAACTACAAATTCAAATCAGAATAACTATAATTTGAGATTACAAAGAAATTCTGCACCAGACAGAAGACAACAAAATTTTGTAAATGATTATGATACTACAAACATAGGGAAAAAGTACATAACCATTTTTTCGGACAACGCATGATGCACGACAAAAGCAGAGGGACAACAGACCGCAGTATACGGAACACAATTCAATCATAAGGCTATGCGATATAGGAGGAGACGTTTCCGAAGGAAAGAGCCTATCAAACACCGAAAAGATTCCGCCTAGAATTATAAACTTATCGCATAAAACTTTACAATTAATGGAAATAAATCTCTTAAAAAGACTTCTAATGAGGATAAAACACAACTTGGAGCCGACACTGATGAATTTTGCAGAGTAAATTATATGTTTTTATGAGAATAATGAAGAAAACGAAGAAGAAGAAAAATAAACCACTAGTAAGAAATAAATCAGACTGGATTCCAAAACCCACAAAAGATAAAGATTTAGAAGAAACAATTAAAACATTCAAAACAAATTCTGTTACAAGCAATAAAAATGTCAATGACAATTTAAATTACGAAGAAAAAAAAGCTTTGCAAAATTTAAAATCAGATGAATCAATTTTAATAAAAGAAGCGGATAAGGGTGATGCAGTTGTAATCATGGACTGAATATTACAAAGATATTACTCTAAATATGTTACAAGAGGAAATGTCTTATGAGGTGACGATAAAAAAATTGGACACACAAACATATACAATAATTAAAAAATTACTTAAGAAACATAAGACGGAATCGCATGAAGAAGATATATATTTCATTTCAAACTCTAAATTTCAGAAAGCTATAACTATGATTTACCAAAAATTCACAAAAGTTAGAAAATTTCAAATGCGGTATCAGAACAGAACAGTGAATACATCGAACTTTTAAGACCAGATGAATTAAAATTTCGACCTATTATTGGCGGACCTAACAGCGTTAACAGAATTTAAGCCATTTTATAGACATTATGCTTAAACCTTTATGTCATGTATGTCGTGAAGTTCCAATTTTCATACGAGACGATTTGGATTTTTAAATAATCTACCAAGAACTGTTAATCCTGATTCAGAACTCGTTACTTTTGATATTGTCAGCCTATACACAAACATCCCTCATGACTTAGTATTAACAGCCGTAAAATATTGGATAGAAAATACGGAAAACAAATTAACAAAAGAATGTATCCTTGCATCTTTGAAACTTATACTAGAAAAAAATATGTTTTTTCTTTGACGGCACATACTATCATCAGAAAAAAAGTAACAGCTATGGGTACGAAAATGGCACCTTTATATGCCACTTTTACCTGGTTATTTGGAACAATTATTATACAGACAATGAGTCATAAATACGGAAATGAAATTTACAAACATCAAAACTGGAAGCGATTTCTTTACGATTGTTTTATGATTTGGAATTCGGATATATCTGTCTCAGATTTTTATTCTGATTTAAATTCTTTAAATACACATATTCGTTTCACTATTAACAGAAATGTCAGGAAAACACCGTTTTTGAATATTTTTGTAATAAGAACGAATTTCAATGAAATTGTCACAGGTATCTTCTCTAAAGACATTATTTTTACTCAAACCATCCAAAACATGTAAAATAAAATATACCTTTTAATCTACGCAATTAAAGATTGGAAGAATTAAAAGCGCATTTAAAAAGCAACAATATCCGGAGCAAGTGATAAATTCGGAATTCAAAAGGTACGTACAAAAGAACCAATTGTTACAGAATCACGACGATCCGAAACAACCGAAGAATCATCGAGCAATGTAAACAAAATTATCCCGTTTGTCACAACATATAATTCACGAGATTATTATATATTAAGTTTCATAAGACAAATTGAAACAAATTTACACAAAAGTGAAAAAAAGAACAACGTCTTACAAATAAAGAAGATTATCGACAGTAAAATACAGTCGAAAAGTCTCAAGCGATATTTAACATCTTCAAAACTTGACTTTAATGAAACTTTGCCTATTGTAAAAAAATGTTCCGATAAATGATGTATGATTTGTCCAGATTTCATAGACGAAAAGACCAAAATCAATGTATTGTCCGAAAACAGGAACATCCTTGAGTTTCTTATCTCTGTTGGTCCATTTTTCTTAATCAGTTTGAGTAAATTTTCCTTTCGATATATGAAACCTCATCATATAAAAAAAGAAGATGTGGTATAAATGCCAATGAGACAAGAGGCCACATGACACAAAAATTAACAACGATAAGTCACCGTTCGGCCTTCAACAATAAGCAAAACCCGTACTGCATAGTCAGCTATAAAAAGCCACGAAATGACAAATGTAATACAATTTAAATGAGAAATCTAACCGGCTAATTTAAATACAACTAGAGGCGTAGAGGTTCTCAAAAGCTTGTCGCTCACTTGGTGTGTTGAAATCATATAAAAAGATAAAAATCATAATAGATACTTAAACAATGAGTTATGTCAAAATCGATTCTTCTTTAAATATACATGGTAAAATTAATGTTCTAAATGCCTAGTTTTCTGTACACTTAACCTACACAAGACTTACATTGACTATTGACTGCATGTAGACAAAACATGATTTAAATTACATGTAAACATTGAGTTTTATCAATGGAAACGTAATTATGTTTACAAGTGAGTTACACTAACACAATACCCAGTTTAGGTCAATGTGAACACGGCCTAAGTCTATAATCATAAAGGTACTTACAGCCTGTTACCACTTGTAACATGCAAACAAGTATTGATGTGTACATTATGTAAGCGTGTTCAATGGAATTCTTCATCCTATAAAATGCATAACGTGTCTTTTATTACACGGCCAACATCAATTAGGAAGCTATTTTGCCCAGAAAAATTCGCCATCTTTCGATTGTTTTTTGTAATAGTATACATGCGTAGTATTACAATATTTGTTAATTGTAAGTGATATTTTTTTCTTTCGTAAAGTGACGTTATAAAACAAAATATGGATAGGTTCATTCATTATTGCATAACATTAAGGCAAATATTCTGCTTAATACAAATATGTAAATATATATATATATATATATCAATATATCAATAAGAAAACAAAATTTTGTCTGTTATTACACGGTCATTCAAAAACATTTACTAAATAGATCAATTTGAAGTCCTGAAAAATTCACGACAATAATATTTTTTACATCACTGAGTCGTTACCTCTGGTGGTGGACCATCAGTCCCCGAGTGTATCATCAGCTTAGAAGTCAGTATTTCGGTACTCACATGAGTTAACAAACTTTACTAAAATTGTCCGCTTATAAATTTAAAATTTTAAAGAAACTAAGGTCTCAACTCCAGGCAAAGTTGGCTTTGTCTTTTGTGGATAGTTGTCTCATTGGCAATCATACCACATCTTCTTTTTTATAAATTTAGATGAATTTGGCTATTTCTTTAAGGTATTTTTTGACAAATAGCTCTTCAACAGTTACGGTCTTCGGATTTCAAATGTTGGCTTGGAGCATTCCTAATGAAGGTATATCCAGAAAAGAGCTTCGGACGCAAGAAATTATTAAACGTGTTGTTTTCAATTTTTTAATAAAGTGCCGGTTTGAAGTTGTGCAAAATGTCTTATTTTTAAGAAGGATACCTATACTTATTGTAGGTCTTTATAGATTTTGAAAAAATATTCTTTTTTGTTTTATTTATTTTTAAGTTTTTCGTGAAAACAAATTTATCTATCATCTGTTAAAAGTGTGCAATTCATTTCCGTAGGAATACCTAAAACCTATAATAATCAATATGCCGAAACATATATAAATTTTTCCAATGCGAGCATCTTAAGTTTATAATATTTCACAACACTTAGCCTCCAGTCAGTATATGTATAATGTTAACCACAGTTGAAGACTTATATAAAATGAAACAACTAATTGCCATCAAAGGAGTAGGTCCGGTAAGGGCCGATTTTGGCCCCAAATTTCAGTTTCATCTAACAAGATATTTTGGACACTTTTTTTTAAAAACACTTAATTGTCTATTTCAATTGATTCGATTAGTTTATGTAAAAGATTTAAACTGATTCAGTCATTAAAAACGCTCCGATTGAAGCTTAAATATGAAAAATCTATCAAATATGCCAAAAAAACGTCACTTTTCAGATGGTTTTCGTCAAAAATGAAAGTGGCCGCATCCGTGTTCATCCTCAAACTTTATATATGTTATGTATTATCATCAAATACAACTTACATTTCAATACTAGTATTATGAATGAACACGAATGCGGCCACTTTCATTTAAGACGGAAACCGTCTAAAATTTAACTAAAATGCTATAATTGTGAAGATTTCAGTAATTAAGCATGACTTTATGATGCTAGTACACGATATATGTACATTGTATTGTCAAAAACAGCACATATTTATGTAGCAGAAGCATTCTACTTTCCAAAAAATAGCTAAAAGATTACATTTTCACAATTTTGCAAAACTGCTTAATTTTGGGGCCAAAAAGGGGTCTTACTGAACCTACTCCTTTAAAAACAATATAATCTAAACAGACAGCACTTGTGTGTTGACATGAATTAGTATAGATATTGTAAATAGAACAATCATAGTTACTAAAGGACTAATAACAACTTACAATTTTAAATACATAATAATTTAAAAATTATCATAATCATAGATGCGTAATTTAAACAGTTTTCGGGGTTCTTTCCCTTTGACAATGTGCCAGAAGTTTCCGTATTTACTACATATAACAGCCTTTCAGCAAATTTTTTTTGAAATGGTCTTCTCGCACGTTAACCAGTAGCTTTTTAGTCAATTTTTAACAGTTCTTGATTAAAGTCTTCTGATGGCAACCACTCTCTTTTTATGATTGTATTTTTCGCAAACATTTTCCTTTTGACCAACATTCATAAGGCATTGTTTCCCTAGCTGATTTTAAAGGGCGTCTTTCGGATCTCGGGACTCATTGACATCATTTGTTGCTTGATTTTTATTTGCAAAACAACTAAGTGCAATTTGTCGCAGCGACATACCTGCTTTGTTCATGCTGATAATTTGCCATCTTGCCGAGTTAAGAGTTTTAAAGGACCAAATACGTGGTGCTAATGACAGAACTTGACAAACTTGGTTATTTTAAGTGTTGACAACAGTGGGGATAAAAACATATGTTTTAATGTTTACAAGTACAGTAGCTGCATGCACCAAAAAGTCAAAAAGTCTACAAAGACCAGTTTTGTCTAAATTTGCATGAATTTTTACTCGACATTCTTAATTTGTCTGAATAATTTTTAAAAATTCTTGACATAATATGAATTTGTCTAATAAGTTTCGTGATTTTTCTTTACAATTGTCTTGACAGTATTAACATTGTCTTAAACTTTCTCAACACTTTCTGTATCATCTGATAAGAGTCTGGATTAGTCTTGACCAATTTTTTGACTGTCTTAAATTTGTTTCGATCAGTCTTGACATATTCTTGACATTCTTAATATTGTCTCAATCTGTCCTGACATATTCTTGACATTCTAAATAATATCTGAATATGTCTTGACACATTCTTGACCGTCTTAAAGCTGTCTGAATATATCTCGACACATTCTTGACAGTTTTACATATGTCTTGACACTATCTCAACAGTATAAATTTCGCCTGAAATGTAACTAGATTTATTCTGCACTGTTTATGACTTTCTATTGCTATTATATACTCCTTTTCAGTATGGCTAAACTAAACTTTGAATAATCAAGGATTATTTGTTTGTATAGTAAGATGCCATTTGGGTGCAACTAAGTTGGAATACCTTGAAAAATATCCAATGCAGTTTAATGTTGATTTATTTTTTTAAAACGTTTAATGAATTGTTTTCACTTGGATTATATGTCAAAGTTACTGACAAACAGCTTTTAGATTTTTGCCGTTCGCAAAACTGCCGGTCAAAACAACAGTATTTTGTATAAAGAGAAATAAAGATTTATCATATCATGAATATTGGTTATGATTTGTAAAACTAAGATTTGTCAAGTAGATTTAAATCACAATTCAAAATGTTCTGAATATGTCAAGCCTTACTGAGAAAAAATTAGAATGTCGAGAATATGTCGAGAAATTTCAAGACAGTATTCAAATGTCAAGAATATGCAAAGACATTTTTTAAGACCATATTCAGAATGTCAAGAATATGTCGAGTACATTTCATTCAAATTTAAATTAAATGAGATTTTGTCAAGAAAAGTTAAGACACAAGTCATACTTATTTGGAGAATGTCGAGTAAAAGTTCATGTAAATTAAGACAAAAACTGGTCTTTTCAGACTTTTAGACTTTTATAGTAATGTAACGATTAGACCTTATCGAATCAACAGATATTGATTAAACTCAGGCGTGATTTAAATAATGTTTTTACTAGTTCTATTTCAATCAATTAATTCACCAAACAATACATAGTGGTTTTTTTTTCAATTCGAATTTCAATTCGGTGTTGCAATGCAATATAAATAACATATAGCTGAGAGGTTGTGGAACAGATTGTCATTTCGATAAACATTGCCAAATGAGGCGACGCGTGGTTGGGTACAAATTCATCAACTCAATTCAAAGACAATAAGTACAGATTTGAGAGTATACTCGCAGTAACTGATAACTATTTCAAAGCTTTGAGGTACCCATTGTTTAGAGCAGTCTTATTTTAACTGATAAGCATATAAATGTAAATGTATAATTTTCTAAATAAAGATTTGCGAAAAAAATACATTCACACAAAACCACCGTGAATTGGCAAAGTGAGACTAAAGACAACATAGGGCTATGTTATTTCATACTGTATGTCGAAGATCAAATGAGAACGCCATTGCCAAAAAAAAATAACAACAGAAAGAAAAACAGTAGTTGTCAAAACACAATATGAGATGCAAAAACTTTCTCAACTCGAGATTGAAACCAAAAAATGGTTCATAAGGGTATGAACATCACTTTAAATAGTACAATGTGTTTTACTCAAACATGGGTTTGAGAATGTAGTATTATCCAATGAAATAGTACATGTTATCTTCGGCAGGTAACTGGATATCTTGTTTCTTGATCTCGTCAATTTCAATTTCGTTACTTTATACAGATTGTAGCAACCTACCTTTTTACCCACTTTGTTTCAATTCGCAGAAAGTCTTTTGTTCCCATAAAGTTGGTCAGGATCTGAGAGATGTGAAAGCATTTATTTTCAATTAATCATAAAAATCATATTTTATCAAATAAAACTATTCCAGGAAAATGTATAATTATCAATAATGTAATAAGAAATAGTAATCGCTAAGTTGCTAAGCATTGACATACCCTCTGTGGCATTGTCAATTATGATTAACAGTAAAAGATTAGGACCGAATAAACAAAATTAATAAAAAAAAAAAAAAAGGAAGGAATGGGAAGAAACAAATAAGTGACAATTAACTTGTCTGTTGAAACAATATTGAAAGGGTCTTGATATACTGAAGGATTAATATATTTCATTTCAATTCCATGATATACTTGATAGAGTTCAAAACCAAAGCAAGTTGAAAGCGAAAATATCAGTGCTTCAGAAGCAGAAAGATTCAATAAAGATTTCAGTGGATGTGTTAATTGTGTAAGTTAATTAAACGCCAAATTAAGAATAGAGAGATTCGAAGTTTTGAGCGTTCTTGATGAAGGTAATTGTTGAAAGGCACTGGGACGCTGAATAATTATATGTTTTAAGTAAGATCATGCTTGGTTTTTTTTATGATTGTCTTGCTGTATAAACTTTTAGATGGTTTTCAGGTTGATAGAATGTTTGACCGAGCGTTTGGACGTATTTCTTATTGTTATCCTCAAAATGTGTTGTATATTACCATAAATTGGCATTTTATTAATTACACCCTATAAAAATCTATTTAATTCAAGAACATTTTACAAATCACATTGAAGAGGCGAATCGTTTTTGTTGAGTTTAGGTGTAACCACTCCAAACTGTTCAATTATAAGTTTAAATGAAACTCACTATTTTAGATATTAACAATAGCAATCACCGTTTAGATGAATTAAAATGTTAGATGTAAAAACAGCCACGAATTACAAAGAGAGTGCAATATCGTAATGGACATGTACAACAACAACAAAAAAAAAGAAAAGAAAACGGTCATCAATTGGCCAATGAACGATTTCCAATACGGTAAAAGAACAATTTATAAAAATCTTTTGTTTTGAATATCCCGATCCCACTTTAATCTAACTGTTGTTACATAAATAAATTATTTTTAGGATGCTCAACGTTAGCTTCGTCTTCCATCAATATACAACAAAATGACTATGAAGCATTTTATAAAAGACTGTAATTTGTTAATAAGTGTATTCAACAAATGATAAGCATGATTAGGGACTAAGTGAAAAATATTAACGATATGTTCACTTAACATGAAATTCAATTTTGATATTATTAGCTAGAATAGAAGTATCAATTTTCAGGGTAGCCAATGATTCCTTTTCTACATTTGAAAATGCCTGTACCAAGTCAGGAATATGACAGTTCTTGTCCATTCGTTTTTGATGCGTTTTGTTATTTGATTTTGCCATGTGATTATGGACTTTCCCAATTGATCTTCCTCTAAGTTCAGTATTTTTGTGATTTTACTTTTTGAAAACCAGTCGATGGAAGGCAAAAAGCAGAAAAAAGCATGAAAAACTGCTAAGCCGTTTTTTTAAGCATTAAGGACACCAGATCATGGACTATTTAAAAACCTAACATTACAAGATATGTTATAATGTATTCCCTTGTAAAGTGAAGGTTACATCGAGGCATTTAAGAAGAAAAGCAATGAAATAGGGACTGGTATCAATAAATACTTACCTGATTATATAAGGGGTCAGCCAGCCGTTAGCTGTTTCCGAACCTTACCACGGGGAGGTCCCTTATGTTAAGGTTCATCTGAAATATATGATTGAAATGTTTAAATCTATGGATATATATATATACTGTATAATTAGTCAAAACTTATTATAATATTTTAACGGCTGTTTTTTTTCGATGTTTAAATACGCAGACTCTGTTGCAATCTCCCTACTCTGTTAATTTGAAATATTTATTGATTTAGATCTGTTTATTTTGGTATTTTTATTGCCGTAATCGTTCTTGTAACACCATAACTGTCGTTACCGTTAAAGCTTTAAAATTGTGCTAGTACATATCGCACATTATTATTTGTATTTAAAGCATATATTTCAACTCTCTGTTGTAATTAGCCATATAACCTATGTCATGTTATAAAACAAATTTAAGAATGGTGCAAGCGTCTTAACTGATGTTCGGTTTGACTTTTTTTTGTATAAATTGCAATATTGTTATAGTTTAAATCTAAGATGACTAAAAGATGATTCCGTAAACATCAGAATCTTACTAAGGAATGATATCTGTTATCCGAAATATTTATAAATAATTGTATTATTTCATAGTTGCCTTTTTTTAAGCGTTTACACAATTTATTTATTGTGTACATGTATCGTTACTTGTAACGATCCAATGCCCTCGTGGGGAAAATCGTTGACTATTAATCAGACGTTTTATATATATTTATCATTTCAGATTCATCTCTAGTCATTGTAAATTATAAATCAATGGTAAACTATAGATTATAGTCGAATCTTAGTCACCTCGAATAGATTTTCCTTATCATGTCAGATTTTGCTGATATCTTATTTAACTTTTGTTCAAATAAGATTGTTATACGTATTATACGAAATATACATTTTTTTAATTACAGCTGCAGTTTTCACTGAATTTTAGTGTTGTCTCTGAAGATATTTGAGTCGGGGATAGTGTGACAACTGATATTAATATAAAACTTCCTTTGAATAATTTTGACATTGACAAAAAATACTCTTCTTAAGTTGATTGGCAACGAAGAAATAAAATAAATGTTTTGCTAAAAGCTGAATAATACGCCTGCTTATATCCAACCCTGAACAGTTGAGGCATATTTGGAATTGTGAACAATTTTTGACATATACTACGTTCCTGACACAACATTGATATGGTCAAAGATCTTACAAAATGTTATTGTGCTTTACTTTTTCTTCTAAAAGCTTCTTAAAAAGTTTTCGATTTTAAAAGTTTGAAAATTTTTTATTATGAATCCCCCCAAAAGAATTGGGGGATCTTTGAACAGCCCCCCCTCCTCTCCTCCTAGAGCTATTTCCCAATACTTAAACACGGGTTATGGTTCGGAAACTACAAAAATGCTTGTTTGGCCCCTTTTTTGCCCCTTATTCTTAAACTGTTAGTGCCAGAATCCCCAAAATCAAGCCACACATCCTTTTGTGGTATTGTTCCTTCTTGTAAAATGTCATATGAATACAATCACTTCAACTAAAGTTAATGGATATAGGAAGATGTGGTATGAGTGCCAATGAGACAACTCTCCATCCAAATAACAATTTATAAAAGTAAACCATTATAGGTCAAGGTACGACCTTCAACACGGAGCCTATGCTCACACCGAACACCAAGCTATAAAGGGCTTACAAATTACTGATGTGAAACCAATCAAACGGGAAAACCAACGGTACCGGTCTGATCTATATAAAAAACGACACTTATGAACCACAAAAACAAACTAAACTAAACATCACAACTGAGAAATACATACATGTATTTTTCAGTTAGCATAAATACAATATTAACATTTCACTTAACAGCATTTATACACATATGTAGGAGAGCTGTAGTATAGTGGTTAGCACTTTGGACTACTAACTCAATGGTTCATGGTTCGATACAAGTTCTGGGGGAAAATTTCAGGGAACTAAATTTGCGACAGTAAAACTACCGATGGACGTCCTTAAAGCTGCAAAAACAGTACAGTTATCTCTAAAATCCCCTTAAGATGTATTTAGTAAGATTAATTTGCACTTTTATCGGCCAATTAAAAAATGTCTAGACTCATTGGAAGCATTTTTTTCAACAAAGTATATAAAATATATCATTACAGTATAGTAGTATAGGTTTTACACATTTATCATAATTTACGATTTGGTAATATCTATAGCATGTTTGGTTTGTCTGTATGCAGTGTTTTGGAAATGCAAAATGCATTTATCGAAACATTTCAAGGAGGTTAATCAATGACCAATGGTGTCAATTACATGCTTTAAACTGTTCACCAATTCGAAAATTTATCCAAATGTTTTTATCATGTTTATCGCAATATCAAAAACTTTGCAACGATAGTAGAACGTTCAGATTTTCTAAATTAACCACCTACATGTATATCATTATTGTAAGTTACAGGAATAATTGACAATTAAAGGGGGCTCGAGGGTATAAATCCATTTTTTTTTCTGTAAATGAACTTAGTCATATATGTAATAACAAAATTAAAATAAAGAAACGGGGTCACCGGTAATTTTAGCTGACAATCTGCCTTTGAAAGAAGCATGCATTTATGTTTAGTATGGAACGTCACAGCTGTCTTATGTGGAACTCTGATATTACTTTATGTTGTTTTATTATTAATTAATGATATTTTGTCTTTACTCAATATGGTTTTGACATTACGTAATGATGTTTTAATATAACTCAATATGGAATAGTCATTACTTAATGATATTTTGATATTACACGATATGGTTTCGTATTGACTTGATATAGTTTTGTCATTACTCAATATGGTTTTGTCATTGCTCGATGTGGTTTCACCATTATTTTATATGGTTGTGTCATTAGTCAACGTGGTTTTAACATTACTTGATGTGTATGTGACTTAACGTAATGTAGTTGTTTCATTACATGATGTGGTTTTGTTATTTCGTAATGATGATTTATCTATTCTTTATATGGTTTTGACATTGCGTAATGATGTTTCAAAATTCGACGATTTTACACTACTTGATGTGTTTGTTTCGTTATTTGATGTGGTCTTGTCATTCTTTGATGTGGTCCTGTCATTTTTTGATGTGGTTATCCCATTACTTGATGAGGTAAAACCACGTGACCAATACGGAAAAAAAACCTGTTCTATTTTTAGATAGATTGCCTTGAATGCGTGTGGCCATCCATCTAATTAGTGTTCAAATTAAAGTTCGGGTTACTGTTTGAGTTAAACTTTGAGATAGTTTTCGAATTCAAGTCATACTTAGAATTAAAGTTCTTGTAAGCATTGAGTTTCGAGTTGGACTTCTTGAGGTAGAGTTTGAGTAAGATTCGAATTTAAGTCTCATTTAGATTAATTAAGATTTCGAGTTGAAATTCGAGCTATTGTATCTGTCTTTTTGAGTTCGTAATTAAATTTTCTATCGCGGAAAAAGGTCTTTTGCTCGGGCTCCCGAAAAGAGGGCTCCGGGATTCGCGTACTAAATAAACAATGTTGCAGTATACAAAACGCAACATAGGAGTTGAAATAAAGTTATATGTGGTGTGATTGCCAATGAGACAATTATCCACCAGAGTTTCAATGCAGTGGATGTAAGAAATCATATATATGCAACCGTACAGCCTTCAACACTCCGTAGAGTCAGCTACAAAAGGCCACCATGCACTATGTGAAACAAAATCTATTTTTTAACAGATTTCAATATGTCGTTTCTTTAAAGTGCTTTGGATTGATATCGCCAAAGTTCAAATTAAAGTTCGAGTGGTTGTTCAGAGTTATTTGGTATGAAAAAGGGGAACGGCAGACAATAATAAAAATAATAAAATCCTAAGAAATTTACAGTATTTCGGACATAATTGGGATATACCCAAACCACTTGGTCCTGTTATTTGATCCGAAGTTCTCAAATAGAAACAGTATTATAATAAATTTTTAAAAAAGTCCACGGAACGCTGTGTCTCGCCTGATATTGCTGCTTTTAGTGTAAAAGCGTTATTGTGATAGGCTGTACATTGATCGTTAAATGTAAAACAAAAAATATTTTTTCTGTAGATGCTTTTTCTTGATATTGAGGAAAAACTCCTATACAAGTTTTAAAACACTCCATGGAGGTAATAAATTTATCATGTCAAAATAGTTTAATTCTGTTTTATTTAACTAAAACAAAACTGTATGGTTTGAAGAATGAGCAAAACCCATACCCCAAAGTAAGCTATAAAAGGTCCCGATATGACGCCACTTTCTACGACGTTGTTGAGACTCACTGCAGCTACATTGATGTCGCAGGCTCGACACAAATCAAAAGACTAATACTTTTTTGTAAACAAATGAGACATTTCAAATTAACTTACACTTAAGTCACAGGAAAATCGGGGGAGGGGGCTCAATCTTAGCGACAAAGCATCAATACTATTAAAATAAGAATTCTCCGATTTTTTTATTTAGCGTTAATGATCATTTGAACATATGTACGAATATCAGTCTTTTACTTTTAATCAATTGAATTCTCTGATCTACCTCGAACTTATTGAAAAATAAACTTTTTGGAATATCTGTTTCACATGTAACGACAAACATGTTCCAGTTGTCGTAACCATAATACCTTCATCTTTTACTCGAATGTGAACTTCCAAATAAAACCAAATCACTCGGTTTGTAATTTTGCGAATAACACGACGGGTGCCACACGTTGAGCAGAATCTCCTTACCTTTCTGGGGAACCCGAGATCACCCCGACGAATTTAAATTACCCAGTCATACCAATATATTAAGTCAGCCAATTGAAACTGTTTTTTTTTAAGCCACCGCAACTTTAACGCAACTGAAAGTTGGGGGCATAGTGTTTACCCTATGTCCGTCTTTCCGTCCCATTATGGGTAATAGTTATTCCGCATAACTCCTCCAACAGTTTGAATCCTAGGAAGTTTTCTCTTTACTGTCTGTTTGTACATATATTGAAGGTGAGCTGCATGTGGTCAGGGTTTAATTTTTATTAATATTTGCTCTTGTGGAGAAAGTTGAGCGTTGTCATTTTTGGGAAATTAACTTGCATAAGTAGGGCGTTTCCAGATAAATCCTCCTACAGTTTGAATGCTAGAAATTTGTACATGTACTGAAGGTGTTCATGTGGTAAGGGTTTTTTCTTTTTATTATTTTTCCTCTTTTGGGAGAAAAATTAAACTTTGTCATTTTTGGGGTATAAGCGGTTAAATGAGTGGAGTGCGGGGCATCAATTTGTCTAGTTTACATTTGTTTTCTCGTGTTGTGCTGTTACACTACTGTTACAGTCCGATGTTCGCTCAAATACATGTTAAACTCCGTCACGTGCACTTTCTTTATGTACCTGCCCCAAGTCAGGAGCATGAACTTCAATTGTTGTCGTTGTATAAATATGTGTCATATTTGTTTTTTTTGTAAAATAGACCGTTAGTTTTTTCGTTTAAATTTTTTTCACATGGTGCATGGTGGCCTTTTGTAACTGACTATTCGGAGTGTTGAAGGCTGTACGGTTGCATATATATGATTTCTTACATCCACTGCATTTAAACTCTGGTGGATAATTGTCTCATTGGCAATCACACCACATCCAACTTTATTTCAACTCCTATGTTATGTTTGTATACTGCATCATTGATTATTAAGTACGCAGAAAGGTATATAAAATAGCTCGAATTTCAACTCAAAATCTTAATTAATCTAAATGAGACTTAAATTCGAATCTTACTTCAACTCTACCTCAAGAAATGACTCAAATTCAAAGTTGTAACTAGAACTCTGCCTTTAAATGTGACTCAAACTCGAAGTCCAACTGGAAACACAATGCTTACTAGAACTTTAATTCTAAGCATGACTTGAATTCGAAAACTAAAAATAGAACAGATTTTTTTTCCGTATTGGTCACGTGGTTTTACTTCATCAAGTAATGGGAAAACCACATCAAAGAATGACAGGACCACATCAAAGAAAGACAAGACCACATCAAATAATGAAAAATACACATCAAGTAATGTTAAAACCACATTGACTAATGACACAACAATATTAAATAATGGTTTAGCTACGTTTTGTCTGTTGAACTTACTTCGGAGAAATAAAGGTACTATCGAAATAAAAAAAACTAAATATTATCTTTTTTTTTAATTTTCCTGAAATTTGTGTACCCTATAACCTCATTAAGCTATGTACAACATGGAATTGACGGCTACTTACGTAAACAGCTTCCTTAAATCATTTCTTCTTGAAAGAAAGTTTGTGGTTGACAGCTGTTTATCCTAATCCTGTAAAATTTAGTGAAAATTCATATTTTACAACGAATAATCTATTGGGTTTAATGACTGTAAGTTCGTTTTTTGTTTTGTTAGAACAGATAAGGTGTTTTTGTTGAAATGTATGCATATATCATGCAAGTTAACATACATGTTTATAAAGAGATATGGTCAGCTTACTTTGTTCTTGCTCAACACCTGTCAAGATAGAAATAGTTAAGCAGTAAAATCGCACTAGAATTAAATATAAATAAACTCATTATAGAAACCAGGATTAAAATTTTATATTTAAAGTTTTGTAAACAGTCAATTCACATTTTTAAGAACATATCAATGATAACTCAAGTCAACACAAAAGTGCTGACTACTGGACTGGTGATACCCTCGGGGAATTAAAACTCCACCAGCAGTGGCATCGACACAGTGGTTGTAAATAAACTCATCATAGAGACCAGGATTGAAATGTTATATTTCTGTATAAAAGAAAATAGTTTTCAAAATTATTCATTATCATATATTATTTTTTAAAAGAAATCATTCAGTTTTGCACATTGTTGTTGAACACATCATGGCTTTACAACGATTTTGATCTGAGCGTCACTGATGAGTCTTATGTAGACGAAACGCGCGTCTACCGTATTAAAATTATAATCCTGGTACCTTTGATAACTATTTGATACAAACATGCAAATCTGTAGATATTTGTATTTTTTGACATCAAAGGACGACGTCGTGTGTAAAACAAATTTTTATTTATGAAAACACTATGTAGCCAATCTTCTATTACATGTGTTTATTTTGATAAAGATTGTTCTTCTTATACCATTTTTTTCGATAAGAAAATAAAATTTGACAAAATATGTCAAACCTGTGGTTTTGGTCTAACTTCAGTAATTTATAGTTATGTTATTTGCCTGGCCATTTGTTCAAGACTGATGAAATATTGTAATATAAAGCGAAATATACGTAGAATGGCTCTGCTGTAAATTATCTTTGTAGGAACTCAAGTTTTCATACCTCTTATTATAATATTTTCAAATATTTTACTAAATCTTTATACCAAAATAGCATTGTTATAGTTTATCTTGTTGGTAAACTTTGAAAGATATTTGAAATTTGTGGGTGCTTTATATGTTATGATTTTTTTTTTCATTTTGTGCACATTTTAAGCTTGGAGTTTAACTGTTGTTAGATTGTACAAACGTATGTGACTTTTAAGACAACAGTCTCTAAATTGGCGTAACACAACTATTGCTTGTATTACAATGTATTATGGACCAAACTAGATTAATATTTTAAAATAGACGAAATGAATGTAGCCAAAATTAATTCAATGCAACTATGAAATATTCTGAAGATTTTATTTTGTTCAATGATGTGTTTAATGATTCTATCATGGTTAACCTCTGTACAGATATGACGCATTGAAATTATTTGCCACCTGTTTGTCTCCCTTCTAAAAGACATCAGTGTGTATGGACTGAATTCAATTTGACCTCACCTTATTTCATATTTCTTCGTACCGTATTATTAAATTTCAAAATATTGTGTACAATTGTTTTTGCATCAAAGATATGCTTAAAGAATACCCATTAACTATTGTTTTTTTCTGATTTAATGTTTGACGTTCATGTTTGTATATACATTGTATATATATATATTTCATTTCATATTTATGATTCGCATTTAGGCATGTGTGACTTTTAGATAATAATGATGAAAATAATTATATTATCTGTATGCATAGATATATGTCATTTACAAAAACATTTACGTTGAGGACATACATGATATGTAACAGGCATTCCGTGAGTTTGCATGGCAATGCATAGTCCATACCGGTTTAAAATTTAATGTAAAGGAATACATTTCTCACTTTATATTTAATTTGTCATGGTGTAAACTATTTAACAAATATCAAGTCAATATATTCAAGCATGACGAAAACAAGTGTTGAACACTGATTATAAAAGTGAATTTTCTAAGTACAAGGACAATACATGTAACTCTGACAAAACCACCATACCCGAACAACTTTCGAACTTGATCTAAAACTTGTCATGATAGAACTATATACCTATTATCAAATCAATATCTTCCACAATGACAAAAAAGTTAGGAAAATTGATTATTTGAATGAATTTCGAATCCATACCTCTTCAAAAATTCATCAGACCGTCGAACAACTTGACCTATAACCTGTCATGATGAAACAATACACCAAATATGAAATGAATATTTTCAAGCATGAAGAAAAAAAGTGTGGAAAACTGTAGAAAAGTAAAGAGACAGACTGACAGACGGACGGAGTGCAAAGCTAAATTCAACAAAAGACTTAGTCGATGGGGAACTAAAATAAGATGTTGTATGACTGTCAATGAGACTGCTCTTCACAATGATACAGAAATGTAAAACTATAGGTCACCATACGGCCTACTACATGTACAAGAGGCAAAGCCCATACCACATTAACAGCTCTAAAATGCCTCGCAACAGTTCAAACGAGGAAACGAACAGCTTAGTTTATGTACAAAATATAATTAACGAAAAAGAAAAGAAATGAAACACAGCAACAAACGGCAACCACTGAATTACAGGCTCCTGAATTTAGAGATATTTCAAATTATTCTTAATAGCACATTATTGCAATTCGCGCAAAACAAAACTGGTATATATGATGTACAAAAGTGACCATAGCATACAATTAAACCAAAATATATTAAAACATTGGTATTTTGTGTTTATTGAAATATATACATGTTCTTATTAATATCCAAGGCTGACCAGGAAAAATGGTATTACGGAAACCCGTATCCAAATCAATTTTCGAGTCTGTCGGTTTAAGCAGTTAAAGAAAGGCAGAAATGTTTGTCTAGCAATGGATATAAATACATCATTTAAAATAATAAAGTTTACTCGGTCCCCTGATTGAATAGATAAATATAGGCCTACTAAAAAATAACGATTACATACTGCGAATACAACAATTTCCCACTATACTGATCGACACGTGGGAAATATTATCATTATCATAAGACATTTGTTTTGGTCAGTTTAACTGTTTCACCATTTATGTTTCAAATGCAATGACATGCCTATATTTAAAAAAAAACGAATAGGTCAATATATAAATTATTGTAAGTCTTAAGATGCGGAAATAGTCATTGACCCCTTCATATTTTGTATGCAGCTGTCCAAAGTCAAGAGCCTGTAATTCAGTGGTTGTCGTTTGTTGTTGATAAGTCGATTTTTTTAATCAGTATAATTTTCTCTGTTTTAGACACTTAAAAAACTTTTCCTCAAACGCATTATGTCATATTGACTATTTTATGTATACAAAAGAAAAGAGGAACCGATTAATTTAAACTTGCTTGTTATCCTCTTCAGAGAAAAGAACAAGAAAAAAGATCTTCTGCATTTTATATCATCCGAATAAGGTGCATCGTTTGTAACACGGAAAATACTATTAAATGGTTTTTTTTTTTATATAATTGAAAATAAATGATTCTATCTATCATCGCATTCGCCTGCCCAGTGAGCTATACAATCAGTATCGACCTGTAATTAGGCATACTTATTTATTTGGATATTCACTTTATAGTTCGCTTTTTTTACATTTTGTCCTAATTTTCAAGTAAGTGTGACCACAAATATATAGAGAAATACATGAAGAAAATGATGAACCTTATAAGGCGCGCACGAATTGACGTAACTAAACATCAGATAACATAATGCCTTCCTGCTATCTTGAACAAAGCCTACAACCTGGTCAGACATCTTAAATGCCCATAGCTTGGTACTTTTTTTTGCATATTATAACAAATGCAATACAATTCGACCATGGTTATATACCATATAAGTCATAAAAGAAACACAAAACATATGGATTACTTTATTTCCAATAAAACTGTTTATATTGTACTAAAGACAATTCATTTTAAGCGTTGTAAATTTCCATCTTTATAAAACATAAAAACGTCAAATAAGTTATGTAGATGGAAACTGAGTTCACTCCCCTCTTTTTTTTAATGTAATTATGAATAGGATAAAATATTCGATTCATCTTATTTAAGAATTTCAACCTTCAAATATTATCACAAGGATCCAAAAAATCTATCAAAGTCAATGAACAAATCTAACCAGGAATCCTGGATAGGAAAAATTAGATAAATTTTCTAAATCTTAGTTTTAAACAGAACCATACATTAATAAACGATTCGCTAGGCTTAAGCTTGATACGACCACAAAGATCGAACCCTGAAAGTTTTATATATAAACTATGACACAATTAAAATTTCTATGAGTTTACAATAGATCTATAGGCGCATATCGTGACCATCCTATTGCATGTATTGTGGTATGGAAATCCATACATGTATACTAACATTATTGTCCGTAAACTAATAACTGTTCAAAGAACCAATTTATTATTCATAAACCAGTGATGTAAACCACAAAATAGTTCTCTCAAATTAGATATGATGTTATGTCTCTGTTTTCTACGATGAACCGACTTAACATTTCTGCTAGCCCTCTAATAAAATCTCTGACTTTAGATTCCGAGCAAATATGTAATAATAATATTGTAGTTTCGAACATATGATGAATGTGGTATCACTTCTTAAATAATTTCTAAAATAGATATTTACGAGTTATGGTCCAATATTCAAATTCTAAATACAAGGTTGAATTCAGCATATGAAAAAACACCCTAAATTGTTGTGTTTTTTTTTTGTTTTTTTTTTTTTATTAAAATCAAACTTATCTTATCTTGTCTTAGGGAGGGATAAATCCTACTTTGTAAAGGATCACTCTGATTCAAACAAAACCTTCTCTGAAACTGACATTATCAAGGTGCTTGATTTCTTGATTGACAACTTATTTGTTACATTTGGAGAACGTGTTTTTAACAGACTGTCGGCATTTCAATGGCAGCCAATTTTGCCCTTCTTCTCGCCGACTTGTTTCTTTTTTTTTTTAGGCTGACTTCATGCAGGAACTTCTTATGAAGAAAAGTAGGAAGTAAGCAATATCCTTTAACTTTACTTTCCGCTATACAGATGATGTTATCTCACTATATTATTCAAAATGTGGTGACTATGTTAAACGAATCTATCCAATCAAACTAGAAATAAAGGATACAATAGATACAATATAGTCGGCCTCATATCTTGACTTACATCTAGAATTGAGGGTCGGTTGAAAACAAAATTTGACAACAAAAGAGATGAATTCAGCTTCTCAATTTTGAACGTTCAATTTCGTAGTAGCAACATTCCAGCAGCACATGCATACGAGGTATATATAGCCCAATTGATACGAAATTCCTGTGCTTGTATTTCCAATGATGATTTTCTTGAAAGAGGATTGTTACTCACAAGGAAGCTGTGAAACCAATAGTTTCAAATGGCGAAGTTGAAATCATCCCTTCGTAAATTTTACGGACCCATCACAAGTTGGCCGTTATGGAATAACCGTTTCACAGATGATATCAGATATGTTCCTTACTTTCGTAACTACAATCCCCATCAGATATATACAGTTATTGTATATATATATATGTGAAACAGACAATAAATTATTTTGTAATGCCCTTTTTGACAACCTTTTAAAACAGGATCTATAGTTATCGCCAAAACCACCCCAAACTTCCTATTATTTGATGTAACTTTTGGTGAAATTTGAGTTAAGATCCATAGACTTATATGAACGTTTTTGCCTGCAAACCAGAAAAATAGTTTTAGTTGGCCCCTTTTTATCCCTTTATTACTAAACTGTATGGGCCAAGACTATCCAAAACTTGTCTCAACGTTTATCTTGTAGTATGGAACCTTGTTGTAAAATTGCATAGACGTCTATAAACTTATACACCAATTATTGTCCTGAAACATGAAAACTGCTTCTTTTGAACTTTACACAGCTGCTACGACAATAACCCCCCCCCCCCCCCAAAAAAAAAATAAAATAAATTTTAACTATCTTATTGTGTTATGGAACCTTGTGCTAAAACTATTAGATATCCATACACTAATTATTAATTATTTGCCTATGAACCAGACAGAAAAAAATGTTTTTGTAAAACCCAATAACAATAACACAAAAAATCAATCCTAACCTTTCTTTTGGGGTATTGAACTAACATGTGCTTACATGTTTACCAAAGAAATGTTCCTTGTACTCAAGTATTTGTTTAAGCAAGAGGCTGGAAGAGTGATAATAAATAGGATTTTGCTGCTGAGATTGAACCCTGAACACTTGCGCAAGGATGGAAACAATGCAACATTTAAGATTAAAACACAGCTTTTAGTTTGGATTATGATTGAATATTTTGACACAGCATAGGTTTGTACATTTTAACATAAAATTAATGTGGTTTCAGAACTGAAAAATTTGCAATTGGGTATTTACCTATCGTGGTCCTATATCTAAAATATAAGTACATTGTTAGAATTAGCATACCAAAGAACCTCAAGAGTTTATTTTTTATCCATACTTAAATTAATGAATTCATTTATGTTCAAAAGAAATAACTCAAAAATATATAACAGCAAAAACCAGTGGTGACTCATTTACAAAAGTAATTATCTAAAATAAGATATGATTTAACCATTAAAACAGTGTTAGAATGCATATCATAGAACCCCAAGAATTAAAGGAGTAGGGGCATTCAGGCCTAGTTTTGGCCAGAGAAAATAGAATGTTTGATAACTATTTCAAATTGGCAAATAATGTTTAGAAATGCATAGGGTAAAAAAATATAAATGAAAAACATAAAGCTTTTTATCTGATGACGTCACAACTATGTCATAATATGTACTGTTTTCACAAAAACAATGAAGAATACATAATTTATGCAGTTTTCTGTCTTTATTTCCGTTGTGGAAACGTCCTGCGCAGCCGAGAAACAACAAAATAATTTAGCAGAAGCTTTATTACAACTATTGGCCTAGTCTCACTAAATATATAGTTGTTTCTTGGGTGCGCACATACTTTTTCAATCTAAAATATACCTTAAATTTGAAGAAAAAACAAGGAAAATCGCGAAATTTAACAAAATTTGCAAATACGGTCATGATTTGTTGCCATGGTAACTTGTTCGATGTCAATTTTTTTTAGTTTTTCTTAGTACCTTATACATTAGTCAAGTTTTCAGTTATCTAAGAATATGTATCATGATAACTTTTAAATTTGCAGTAAATTTTGGGCCAAATAAGGGCCTTATTGCCCCTACTCCTTTTTGATGAAATCAAACAAAATTTTAATTCGGTATCCTTTTGACCTGAATGTGGTATAATCCAATCAATAATGAAAATAAATACAGTTTTAAATAACCCTGTTTTAATTCTAAATATATATGTATATATATGTACAACTAGTCTAAGCATCAGCACAAAAATGTTGGATCTGAAAAATTTGCTTTCGCAAATCTCTTTGTTCTTCCCTCGACGGGTTTCGAACTCGTGCTACTGAGATATCGTGACACTAAATCGCATGCACTGTATCCGACGCGCTAGACCACCTTACCACCTTGGCTTCACAATAATTAAGCTTTCGGTGGCCGGGTGGTACCTTTCCTTGTCAGTTTTAATCTAGCGTCGTAATACAGTACATGATATATAATGCATGAAGATGCTATTGTTTATATATACACAAGAAGCATTTAGAAAATTAGTTTATACAGAATAACAAACAAACTTTTCCCAAAATTCTTCAAATAATTTACCAAACAAAAGAAAGAAAAAAAAATGTTATTCATCATAAATACAATGGGTTATTATGATCAGCACATAGGAAACTTAAAATTTCAAACAAATATGTTACTCTGTTAATAATAAATTGATAAGCCCAAACCAATGTAATAACGTGTTCCACGAATTTTCCACTCCAAAAATTGTTAGCGAGCGAGTGATTTGAAAATTTTGATAGAAAAAATAATTTTCAAAGTTTTAGTGTGGGGGTTTTCTCCTCCGATCTTAATTATCTAGGATTGTCAGTTTTTCTTTGGATGGCACACCGGCTTCCTCCACCAATAAAAACTGGACGCCACGAAAAAATATTACAGTTATTCCTTAAATGCATACAATTAGTATCTTCTCCAGTCTCGAACATTAAAAATAAATATCAAATAACTAACAGTGACATTTTGTATTGATTGGTACAGCTTGGCTGTTACTGTGCAATACAATTTGACATAGAAACAATTGGAAAAAACAGAAAACCTGTTTTATCAGAACACACTGTCAAACATTCGAACATAATATCCACGCTTGTTTGTTAAGATATAACTTTCAATCAGTATCGTCGCAAACTTTGTTTTACCATTGATTTATCGTTTGTTCTGTGTCATCGGTTCTACGACTGCATTAAGACAAACACTGAGATGGAAATGTCCCGTATGAAAACTGTTTGTATAAAACTAATCTGGATCTGTGCCAATAGTATTGTTACATGTTTTAAAATATTTACCTGGTGTGATCTTCACTATTTCTCAATTTAAATATCTGTTTAGTTTTTCAACATTAATATTTTATTTTTGCCGACAAAAAGCAAGTGATCGACCTATATAGCTAGATCGTCATGCCACTATGACTACAAAAACATGATTGGAAGTTTATTTATAGACACATTTTATGGAAATATAATAAAATGCGCTTAGTCAGCTTTTCACAGAATGCAGTTTTGTCCTTTTATTTTATTTCATGATACAAAAACATGTTGAAAACAAAAAAATACTTGAAATAACGTGTTTTCTGTATTGATCTTAATAATACAAAATTTAATAAGATGATAGATAATTTAGCATACATATCCGTTTCGGAATAAAAAAAAGGAGGTATTAATTAGTTACTAATGTAATTTGACGAGAATAATCTATTTTCGTGTAAAATAACTGACAATCCTATTAAAAGGAATAAAACGTGTCACTGTTCAATTACAACAGATAGGTAAAACAGTTTATAAAAACATAAAAAAAAAAAATGCGAACAAAATCCATCTTCCATTAAATTTTAATTTGTTTATCCTCATTAACAAGAAAACTTAGTTTACCATTCAAATCTATTTACTGGCAATACATTTAGTAAGGTGCTGACACAAATGTTGTAATTAAGTTTTAAAAATGATCGCCAGTATGGGCAATATCTTAAATGTTACAAAGGGACACACAAAAAAGTTAAAATATTTTTGTTCTTTCTAAACTAAAAACTTTCACCGAAGAATGTCAAAAGATAATGTATAAATTTTATGTCAATGTAACGATTGTTAACTACTAACTTCGTTTTATTTAAATGTCAAATGCATAATAAGACAAACTAAATGCGTATTTTTTTCTTCTTAAAAGACAAAAAAAAATTGCAAAAATGGAATCAACTCTAGATAAAGTAATATCTATAAATCATACATGTTATGCCTGTTCTATTATAAATCCAGTAGAAAAGTAAAAGTACGGTTGAACTATATGCATTCGCTACTAGAGATGAAGTTACCTTATCACACGTACATTCGAATACATTGTCGTTGCGTAAAATGTAACTGAATGACTGATATCATCATAATTAATCCAAAACAAACATTCTAACACGTCGCACTAAAATTGACAAGTATCATAAGAATACTGACACCGCCCGTAAATATGTCAATTTGAAGTAAAAAGTGCGATTAAGTGTGTTATACATCGCACTATATAATCCTATTTGAGAATGAATAACACAGAATACAACAAATCGACATATATAAACTAAACTATAACGCAAGCTGAACTCAAACAAGAAGTGTAATAAAGGTTCATATTTTGTTTGTCATCTGAAAACAGTTCCCGCTAGTTGATCATTGATCACTGATATATATCTTTGAATTAAAAAAAAAACAAAAACATTGTTAATGAACAGTAGATTATATCCATAATTCATACCGCTCGAATGACAAGTTTATCAATTGTTAAGAACAAATAGTGTTGAATGTAAAAAAACATTCTATAAACTCGACAATAGGTTAATTATCTATTGCACTGTTTAACCGGAAACAGTTTTACTTTTTGCAATACAGTTATTTTTCATTATGTATAAATGACTTATGCATATCATTGTTAAATAATTATTTCATAAATCTATATTTAAACTTCGGTTTTCCTATTTTAAAAATTTTGAAAAACCAGATAAAGCCCGGTAAAACCCATTACAAGGATTTATTTTTAATAATATTGATATAATACAGGTATTACTACTATACATGAAGTTAACAAAAGAAATACAAATTTTACGAAAATTGATATCGAAACTGCATGATTAAGAAAATTTATGTTACCGCAAAATAGATTGTATTTCATTGTATTGTTAAGAACATGTTTGCATTTAACATGTTTAATAGATATTTTAACCCCACAGCTATTGCAATTGATGTTTTGAAATTTTAGATTAGTTTCAACATGGACATATATTTATGAGATGCATTGACCTTTAAATATCTCGGTGAATTTGCATTAAATTGATAAAGAAGTCACGTAGATGTTAGAATGATGTCCTAACATGTTTAATTGCATGTTGTGATCAAGCGGCAGCGACGACAGCGTTAACTTACTCTACAAAAGCTTTATATTTTAGAATGTTGAATAACTGGATGCTTCATACTTTATATATATATATATGCCTTATGTTATGAAATTTTTGTCTGTCATATGTCCATTGTCCTTGTTTCATGGTTCATTGACTACTTGAAAAATTAAAAGTGTTTTTTGTTATGGTAATTTCTTTCTTATTACGAGTAATTTAATAACTATATTGAGAATGTCGGTACATTTTTTTGTACCTTGCAAGGTCCTCGTGCCCGTCGCACAGGTTTTTGTTTTACTTCAACCTTACTTTTTCCTTATCTGCATAGTATCGTCTATTATAGACGATCCGGTACATAGTAAATTTGCTGGTTGGTCCTTTCTATGGACTTAATGTGTTCACATATATTATTGATTCAGTGTTGATGGTAAATACATACTGTCAAATCTAATAACATTTTATAGTTTTGAATGTTTCTTCAACCATGTCAACTGTTAACTAAGATTAGGTGCATGGATGTATTTTTTTTTATTTCCGACAGAGGGGCACTCAAACTGTATCATTTTGTGCAGGACGCGATTAATTGTTACTTGCTAGATACCGAATGTGGTATAATTATACCACAAATTTGTGAATGTTTTAACTGCTGTATTTGTTAGGACTTCTGATCCAACCATGTGGTATGGCATGTTTGTGAGATGTGGTTATGGCGGATGTATGTTCATGTAGGACCTGAGGTACAAAGTATTTCATTGGATTGAGCTCTTTGTCCAAGTGCATTGTTAAAGTGCTTGGCTTTGAGATCAGTGCATTGTTATGCATTTCATTCTTTGTAAAAGAAATACTTGACAGACAACTCTCATCTACACAAGGAATAGTCAAAGTAGTATCCATTCTATGTACAGTGCAAGTAGTAATGGGGAGTTTAAAGCATTTATTAGGATTGAACCAACCATGTTATGGCCGGAAGGCAAATTAAAAAAAGCACAAATTTACCAAACAATGCTACTCGTACTAATAGCAATATGATGCAAGTTGATTTTGTTACACTTTTATATATATATATATATATATATATGTGTGAGCTGCCTTCTGACTAAGTCATGAGTGTAAATGGTCATTCACAGATCAAATTTATTCGTTCATAGTGTGTTAATTTACCTTTTTTGATTGAGTTAAGCCTTCCAATTGATATTGCATCGTGTGTTTGTCTTTGCTGTGATGTTACAATGTACATGTATACTATTGTTTCCGAAAAAGGGAGAAGGTTTGGAACCATTCAAATGTTTAATTCGCTGCAAACGTTTGCACCTGTCCTAATTCAGGAATAAGATGTACAGTAGTGTCGTTTGTTTATGTTATTTATACGTGTTTCTCGTTTCTCGTTTTTTTTTATAGATTATACCGTTGGTTTTCCCGTTTGAATTGTTTTACACTAGTTATTTTGGGGCCCTTTATAGCTTATTGTTCGGTGTGAGCCAAGGCTCCGTGTTGAAGGCCATACATTGACCTATAGTGTTTTACTTTTATTATTGTTATTTGGATGGAGAGTTGTTTCATTGGCACTAACACCACATCTTCCTATATCTATTCGGTATGTTAACCAAAAAAAATCATATGGCAAATCTAGCCTAATTGCTTTCTAAAATTAGATTTCATTGTTTAACATTGATCATTCATTCGTTTATTTTTTAATTTGTGTGAATTAACTGTTTTATTTTACTGCACTCTCATACCACACTAAGCTGCCTTACTGTATTGGTATCACTTATATTTGTACGAATATATAACAAAAATGAAAACAGGAATATGTTTGCAATACCTTTTCATTTTGAATACTTTAACTTCTTAGATATTTAGACATTTTAAGAAGATGTTCATATCCACCAGACATTTTGTCAGATGACATCTGTAGCAGTTTCGAGTTTTTGAAGCATGCTCACACAGGTTCTTTTGTTGATATCATTTTCATACCGGTCAAAACGTTTTTGTTTTCTTATTTCACCAGTCTTTGGAGAAGATATCTTCGAAGATGTAATAAAAAAAACCACAGAAGTTTACTTTCTAGCTCATCTAGCGCCAAGCATCATGGGAGGCATTGTCATTACTAAAACCAATAAAATGTCTTCTAATCTGAGAAACAATTTCGACATTTAAACGAAATTTTGTACTTATGATAATATGAAGATCCACAACAAAGTAACTTAAATAGAACCATACAAATAGTACGCAATTCCATGTTTCAGATACCACATGATCACCAATATAATAAAAAAACACATCATGAACAATATTGAACATAATATGCGTAAAAGTTCCTTTCCGAGCTACAAAATGTATTCCAAATCAAGGATGTGGAACACATTTTGTCATAATAATTTGGTATTCAATGCAATTAGTGTCTCTTCAATGATAGTCTTGAACATAAAAAAATAAAACATAAATAAACAATACTCCTTATGCTCAAGTTGGCTGTCATTGTACAACACAGTTAAAATATAGAACCCAATAGAAAAAACTCCTTTTGTCAGAAAACAATGTCAAACATCGAAACATACTATCTACACTGATCTGTGTCCACATTTATATTATCAATACATATGTATCCGTTCTTTTTCATTCAAAAATGTGAACAAATATTTGTTTGCCATCGGTTGCAAGTTAGTTATACACCTCGGGATGCGGCTTGTCCAGAAACGAAACCACCCTGCCTCCGAAAGATTGGGTTTCTTATCCAGAAACATATCTCCCGGTGTATAACTATGACATGATCTCACAAGTTTTAAGTAAAAATGATCACATGCTATTTATATACATGCACATACATCGAACTAAGTAATACTAGTATATGTCATTTACAATAAACAAAGAGTCAATGATATGTGCTACTCGCTATATTAAACCATTATATTAAGTGAAACTTATAGATATTATATTATACATGTTATACGCCGGCTATAAAAGTAATAGTTTTAAAACTAAATTTGACGAAACTGTTAGTTGCTTTTTATAACACAATCTTTAACAATACCGACTTTAGCAAGTCGGTACACACCGATTTTTTTAATTCAACAATCAGCAACAAACTTTCTTACAGCGCCAGTGGCACCACTGCTGCGCAAACTGTAAAGAAAAAACATTGTTTAAAATCCAGAAAAACTACAGTTAAACTGGTCAAAAGCTTTACCCAGAACTTGTACAATGTTCAGGCCGATTTACTTGCGCTTACTCATAAGAATGTTTTGACATACAACAACGGACAGAATGAAAAGGACAAATATCAGCTAAGATAAATGTATATTACTATATCTCGGGTGTCATTAGGTTTATCAAGAGAAATGATCGTGAAAGAAAACCTAACGGTGTTCAAGTATTGCGATTGGATCACCTTACTATAACCTTCCCACACCCAGCCTTGCGGTTTTAATTATAAAATAACTAATCGAAGAATTCAAATATAGAAAAATTTTCAACGAGTGACCGAAGAACACATTAATTCACGAAAGCGCGTAGCGCATGAGTTGTCAGTGTTGTTAGGTCACGAGTTGAGTATTTTTCGATATTTGAGTTCTTTAATTAGTATTCTTTTTATTACATAGGCAAATGGCTTTTTTAAATGAAATTAATGTAAAACATGTTAGGAACTATATCTTGTTTCTACGCATTCACAATTTGTTTTATCCGCCGTCATCGACGTCTTGACAACGCCTATAGTTGTATGACATCAGAGAGTGAAAAAACCACAAGAAATCAATGTAATTCATTGCAACCAATGTAATAATGGTAGTTATCACAATGATTCATTATTAAAGTATCTATATAGGGATTCATTTCAAAATATTGCACCCAAAAAGAAATGTGCATTAAATGAATTCTAATTATAATTTCAGCGATCCGCCAAATGAGAACATGCATTTATGGACAAATGAGCTTCCTCATTTTTTTCTAACCACAAATAAATTGACATTTATAAATAACGTGTCATTTGCGTAAACTTTCCGACAAGGAAGACTTCTTGTTAAAACGCACCTTTTAACTAACCATACAATATATGCCGTATCATATGTGTTTTGATTTTTAAACATTACTACAACAATGAATTGAGTCATACAAATGCAAAAAATTACATTATTTAGGATTTAAACAATTCATATAGTTGTGTGGGGAAATGGATACTTGTAACAACACAATAGACAATTTGTCATTATTGACAACAAAACAATTACTACTATTTCATGTATTACTTTTGCAAACGAATTCATATGGTATTTAATGTAAAAATATTCATATATAGCATATAAGGTATAGAGAAGTCGTTGACGATAGAGGAACTATTTCGTTAAGAAATGGTTATGTTCCTATTGGTAAATGATTAAATGGTTATATCAGTAGATTTTTTTATGAATCACCATGGTGCTTGTAGATAGGGATACAGACGACCTTTTTTTTTACTTAAAACATTATCTTCAGATATGATCCCCTACGGACACATTATAAAGTGTATCTTTCGACCCCTCTATTACTTATGATATAACCTGCTGATATGACGCCTATCTACAAGCACCATCCATGGATTATTCTTAAAACATTCCCTGATAAAATAAAAGCCCTTCCTACATTTGTCCTATATATATATCACAGAATTGTTTTCTATTGGCCCTTTCTTTATATATTTTAAAATCCCCTGCTGATATGACATCTCCTCAATGGTAAATACAATATAAAGTGTCTCTTTCGGGATTATCTGATGATATGACTCCTCCTTGTAGGCACCTTGGAAAGGATCTTAATCGGCAATTTGTTAACTTATAACTTAATGAGATGTTTTATTAGCTTTAAACGTACTAGATTTCAAATAAGCTTGATCAATTTTTCTGTTGAAATATAAAACTTTCTTATCACGTTAATATCTTGAGAATACGCATTTATATGTAATTTCTCCAACACCATATAGTTTTGAATATTTACGGAAACAATAATATTTTCAATAAATCTCAATCAGGAAATCGCGGTGGGGCATACAATCTTAATTTGTTTATTTGGAAAAGTGATTTATAAATGCATACGAACAATTCCTCTATGAACTGAAATAGAATATCACATGTAAAATCCCATGCTGGGATGTCTGATGGCTTATATCGACTCACCGTCTGGAAAAAAAACCTATTATTGAAAAACTACCCTATGGACTTCAAGAAAAGTTGATAACTAGGGCATCTAGATATAAATCGGACAGCGATGTTGCATTCTGCTTTCTACAAAGTTGTCTGCATTCATCAATGAAATAGGCAAAATAAAAAATGATCCTGGGTTCATCTTTGGGTCAAAAGGTTCTAGTCTCACCAAAAACTAAAGTTGGTGCTCATAAAACATGAGCAGCAATCTGGAGACGCAAGTAAACCAGGTCTTTGTATTCTACACGATACAAAGCATTCATTGAATGAATGTCGAGCGTTCAGAGCCGAGTCAATAAAGGAACCAAAAGTACTTTCGAAACAAAACAATGTATGTTACAAGTGTTGCGATTCCACTACACACAGAAGCCGGGAATCGATGCACAAATAGGTTGTACAGAATGTGAAAGTAAACAACACACTTCTGCACTTTACACCACTAGACCACATCAACCTGCAAGTTCTCAGTCTTTCTCGCCTAAGCAAGCCTACGGCGGGAAGCTAAAATAATCGGCTGAAAAGTCAACCTCAGTTAATTCAACCTGTACAGAGATCTGAATGGATACATATAGCGAGAAATATTGTGCAAAATTACTAACTGTGAATGTTTATCACAAGAATAACTAGGACAAATTTATCCGGATGTATGCCATCATTGATTATCAAAGCAACCGGTCACTAGCATCGCCTGGATTCTACGATCTTTTCGACGTAAAAGATAAACCGTAGAACTATACCTTACCACCATGCTCCGTCAGGGTAGTCACTTCCGGGAAAAGAGGAAGAGGTTTCGTCATGGAATCAATAAATGGTAATGTCAAATTTTACCTGTCTGTACATGTACTGATAGAATGTGATCATATTCCCAATAATATATAAACTAAATACGAAATACGTTCTCTTAAAGTCACATATATCACCTTCATATAAAAGAATTTAAGATACCTTAGAGAGGCACACCATGTCATTGACCAGCGCATAAGACCACCCAGAACTCCATATGCACAAAAATTGAAACTGGATTGGTATATTGATAAAAGAGACTTGCACTAACAAGCAGCACTTGCCTCTTGGATTAAACGTCAAAATAACCAACATTTTACCTACAGGACAATCGTCAACGTTTCAACCATGTACAAGCAAGTTTGGCATTAGAGAAAATTACACAGACCCTGTAATGAAAGATTTACAATCGGCACTCTTTGAAAAAACAAGGGACGCTGCAAAGCCTGGAATGTCATATGAAGGCAGAATGTTCATGAAGCAGATGGACAACGAATTTGTGAGAGACTCGGAAGGAAGTTGGGGTGCACCGTTACCGTTCCGAGTGCCAAGACAGTCATTGCCAAGCAACAGACCACAAGATCCTCATCGTGCTAATATGTTAGACGTTAATGTTGCAAAAACATTTGCCACATCTGAGCACAAAGGTATCGAAACTGATAGATTCAACTGATTCTCCATTCATTTGTGCGAGCAATGGCCTTTTTGGAACGTTTCTCACGTTTACACGGGTCAAAACAGGCAGCATCAGTGACTTTTCTGGATAGTTTTTTGAATGCCGAAAATTTCATCTTAATATCTGCACTACATGGAGTTTATGGAGATGAAATAGATTTCATAAAACGACAGGAACAAATTCATACGCGGAACCCAATAGCTAACCTCAATCCGTTTTTGGACGAAAGAGGACTATTACGAAAAGGAGGCCGTATTGTCAAATCTGTCTTAAACCTCCGTGAAAAGAAACCAGATGGAGCGATTCGATTCGCAGTATTCTGCATCGTAGGAACAAAACGCTTGACTCTTCTATTATTCAAAAATGTGTGACATGCGGCAAACTCGGAGGAAAAACTAAGTATAAAATCATGTCTGATTTGCCGGAGGACCGTCTTGAATCGTCACCTCCGTTTAACAACGTTGGAATAGACACCTTCGACCCTGGACAAATGTTTGACGTAAAACACGTGTTGGATACGCCAATTCAAAACGTTGGGCAATTCTTTTCACATGCTTAGTGACAAGAGCTGTTCACATTGAACTAATCGAGAAAATGAGCTTTTCAACCTTGATAAACGCCGTCAGAAGATTCACCGTTATCAGGGGTCAAAGTTAAGATTTTCTGATCTGACCGGGGAACAAACTTTATTTGCGCAATCGACGATTTAATGATTGACTCATTCGACGTAAAGATGGACCCTTTAAGAAGTTTCTATACAATTCTGGTACAACTTGGATCTTCAATCCGCCACATTCGTCCCACATGGGTGGAGCCTGGGAAAGAATGATTAGTATTGCAAGGAGAATATTTGATTTTTGGCTTGTCAACGTCGCTGGAAGGGGTCTGACGCATGACGTGCTTAATACATTCATGGCAGAAGTTGTAGCAATAATGAATTCTAGACATCTGGTATCGTCATCGACAGATCTAGAGAATCTGTTAATTTTAACACCAGCTATGCTTTTGACACAAAAGACCGATTACATTCCACTTAGAGAATTCGATAAACGGGATCTATGTCTAGCCAAATGGAGATGTATACAGGCTTTGGTAAGTGTTTCTGGACCCGTTGGAGGAAGAAGTATCCGCCGTAACTGCAACAACTACGAAAATGGACCGAAGATGGACGTAATCTCATCGAAGGAGACGCCATTCTTCTAAAGGACAAAAACCTTTGCCGTACCCATTGGCCCATTAGAGTTATAGTGAACTCCTGTCACAGTTCTGACGAACATGTTCGAAAAGCAGAAGTGCGAATCGTGAATAGAAAAGCCACAACCTACACACGACAAATCGTGGACATGATTCTTCTAGTAGAGAACAACCTATGTATATAATTTGGATTTATATAGTGATATTCAAATGTGTTATATATTAGAAATAGTGATATCAGTAAGATATCGTATTCTGTTTCACTTTCTATTTTTGCTATGTGTTTTCATAATTATCCGGAACTAAACGGACTGGACCAATTTCTTACATCACCGTTGTTATTGTACTAAGTAAAGGCTTTTAATTTCGGTGACGCTCAAGTATTTCAACACATGTTAAATGGACGACAATTATAAACCTTCTGAGGATATCGAGACATACTACACCGATTCCAGACCTTCATTTATACGTATAACTAGGCATGCCTCATTATTTGTTAATTTGTATAAAACTATTAATAACTAAAGTACTACTATGTTTTAGTCTTTAAGCTAATAGTTTACATAATATGTGTACGTATACCTGCATATTCTTGCATTTTGCAATTATTTATTTATGTTATTCAAACTTATCCTGACAAAACAATCATATCAATTTAAACGAGAACCAAACATTTTTTTTTGTAAGATCATTTTAATTAAATTACATGTACGTTTGTTTCAATTGATCTATGTACACTTTTATATTTGTAATGACAGTGCACATCTTGTTTATAATTAAACAGGAACTTTTATTACAGTTATCCCGTATTTTAAAATTATCTATGAAATTAACTTGCGCTTCTGTACAAAGGGAGGGAAATCAAATGTAATATCTAAAGTGTCATATCGTCAGCAGATAGTGTTATATTACATGTGTTTTATCAAGAGGTGTATGATTTAGACCTTGCATTATAGACATAATAGATGAATAATGTCTAGATTCACGAAACTGACCCGTTCGACTTTTCACTTAAAAAAAAAAAAAAAAAATAATGTTCGCCATAATAGGTAAAACCTGTCGACATGTTGTACGATTTATGTCTAGCAAAGGAGAGGAGTTGAATTTAAATCAATGTAAATGCAAAGAACTTTTATTTTGTCTTCCTCCAGTGTTTTGTTCACCAACACCTCGCAAAACTGAGTACAAAATGGGATCATTAACGGCTCAGTTGCTTGTTCCTGTAAAATATTATAGCTACCCAAATATTTTCGTTAAATAGAATAAAAATGTTGTCGGCAGTGAAAGTTGGATAACAGTAAAACTGTAACGCTTTTCTATCCTTGTTGTGGTTTTAATCATATGTAGATTCTTTGGAACGCCTTTAAAAAAAATGGCATCTTTTTCTCTACAATAAATTTTATCAAAACCTTGTAGTAATCCATTCCATAATATAGAAATAATCACATCATTTCTCGAGGTTATTGATAATATTATGTGAATTGAGACTTTCAAATCACAAACTGAATTGAAGTCCATAGGACTTTTATGTAAAGTAAATGAGTAAGTAACCCAGTCAACACATCAATAACATAATTTTAGAAAAAAATAGTTAAATACCTTTGATATGTTTTCTGAAGCCAATCATTTTTAATTTTACCTAGTCAATCTTTTTTTCAATTGCTTCTATTAAGTGTTTTACCATCAAAAGCACAATTGACATGATACTAGTGAAGTTAACAAAAGTAGGTTCGACAAAATAGTGTATCGATGTGTAATCCATGAGAAAAAGTCCAAAGTATTTGTATATATTCAAATCATATAAGAATTATACTATCATACCACATTTACATGTAATAATTAAAAACCGTATAAAGAAATAATTGGTATGGGTTTATTAAAGAGTAGCATAAGCTACAAATAGAAGAAAACAGAAAGAACATCAGAAAGTCATCACTAAAAATAGAACTACTCAAATTGATGACAGCTCAGATTCCGAATTAATAATGACACATAACTAATAACAGAATACTGAATTGATATATATTTATAAAAATTAGTTTTAAGACTTTTCGTTAGAACTTTTTTTTATTAGACGACATAACGGAATTTATGATCGTTGGGGCCTCTGGTTTTACTGCTTACACATTCTAAAACTTTATATTAATCTTGTTGATGATAAATGTACAAACCCACTAAAGCTCATAGTTTAACATGGTCGTTGTAGTTTATAAAAACTAAATGACTAAGGAAGACACGTTTTAGTTTTTATTGGTTATAAAATATGAATGTATAAAAAATAACTAGTCGGAAGATGAATGTAACGGAAACTTGTGACCTATTTTTCTTTATTTCCGCAGTCATAAATATGCTGATGAATTTGAATACGGAAATATTTTGGAAGAGATATGAATAAAAACTCTAAGTTAAGGTAAGGATGTCCGATGGAAGTCATTGTTGCTTTATAGACAAAAACACTAATATAAACAAGGGGTGGGACGTGCCGCTGGAATAGGTAGCATTTTCAAGCTGGCAAATATGTGAATAGGTCGGGTAAAACTATCAGAAATATATGATAAGGTCAATAAAGTTCCAATAACTTCCTCTGTAATCTTTTTTTGTGTTCCCGGCTTTGTATTCCTTAATCAAATATCTCTCTTTTGGCAATTTGGTATTCTACTGTTTCATTACACACCAAACATGCCAAATGAAACCCAAACAATATGTGAACAGGTAACATTTTTACCTACGCAATATATGAAATGGTTTACATTTTTAAAATTTAAATTATATAAAAAGGGTGGGGTAACAGAAACCCAGATGCACCCACTATCATTTATATATTAAAGTTTCCCCGCCCCGAGATGACGAACATTGTCAAATCTGAGATAAATCATCTCGGTAATTCATTTTCTCATTTTTACATTTGTCTTCAAAAGAAGGACATATATTCAATAACATTGTCTCTCGATTAATTATTCAGATTTTTTTTCAACTACGGCTTCCTTTTTATAAACACAATTCAATAACTTCCAATCGGAAAGATAACGACCTGTCATTCACAGATGAATATTACAATTTAAGTGTATTCCCTATTTGGTTCTTTGTTGTGTTTTGTTAAAAATCATGTTATCCTCCGCAATTATTTTCCGTTGTCAATGTACAATATATCATGCCTGACTTATCCTATTCGGCGTTTATTTTATACGTTGTTTTTTTGAGACTAAAGGTTTTCAAAGCTAGTTATATGATATGGAACATAGTTGAAAAGCATATTGTAACCTATAAATATAATAAGGAGATGTGGTATGAGCGCCATCAGTCACAATGTGTAAAAAGTAAACAATAATAATTCAAAGTTTAGCCTTCAACATGAATCTTTGGCTTACACTCTTTATCTTTATACTTGTTTCAAATTTGCTTTTTTCTTTACTATTTTGATCTGAGCGTCACTGGTGAGTCTTATGTAGTTTTACCGCACGTATGGTGTATTAAATTACAAGCCTGATACCTTTACCTAACTATTAGCATGTCGAAATTTCTTATTGTAATATTTATTTGTGTATCTCCGTGTCCTGAATGTGTTATCATCCTGTCATGTAATGATGTTATGTTAGTGTTATATTTAATATTGTCATAAAAGCGCGAGGTTTGGCTAGCCGCCAAACCAGGTTCAACCCATATTTGATTTCTTAAAATGTCCTGTTCCACTTCAAGTCAAGAAAATGACAGTTGTTATCTTATATGTTTCTGTTGGTGTTGTATTTTAGTGTTTCTGTGGGTGTTGTGTTTTAGTGTTTCTGTTGTGTCGTTGTTCTTTTCTTATATTTAATGTGTTTCCCTCCGTTTGAATTAGTAACCAAGATTTTTTTTTTTCGTAATTGATTTATGAATTCGAACATCGATAAACTACTGTTGCCTTTATTTTCATCAAACAAAAAGCTATAAAGAGCCCAAACATAATTAGTTAAAACATGGAAACCAACGGTAACATCTATTTAATAAACGAGAAACGAGACAACAACAACAAATAACATTTGCTAAACAACAGGCTCCTAACTAAAATGCCTAGTTTTAAAGCTTTTTTTATAAAGTAAATCTAATGATGTTTTCGTATATTAATTAATCAATTGTTTTTCACACATTGAAACTTTAAAATAATAATTAAGAATTGTTTTTCTTTAAATTTGTTTGTTAAATTTCATAAACCAGATATGGAAGACAATACAATGAGAACACGATGGATAACAGTCTTTTCCCTTCTAATTGAAGGCAAGTGATTATGTATTTATGTTAATATAGTTCTGAATGCTTTTTTAACGCTAGTATTTATTTTCAAATGCATTTTTCATCTATTTTCATTAGAGGAAGTAAATGAATTTTATTTCCGTATCCATTTTCTGTACACGTAATACATGCTAATGGACGCTTATTTATTTAACATGTAGGCATCATTATTTTTTTGTATTTATTATTATGGCACCTTCAACGAAGTTGGGGTAAAATA
This sequence comes from Mytilus galloprovincialis, assembly GCA_037788925.1. Classification (NCBI taxonomy): domain Eukaryota; kingdom Metazoa; phylum Mollusca; class Bivalvia; order Mytilida; family Mytilidae; genus Mytilus; species Mytilus galloprovincialis. The sequence goes on from CM075332.1 coordinate 58,690,908, forward strand.
TTGCTATTTTACGTTTCTTTTTCTTGATTGTGTTTCTTCCAATGTTTTTGTTGAGACGTTTTCTCGGAATTGTATGGAACTATACCAGAAGAAAAGCCACTACATTTTGTATGTGCAAATAAGGGTTAGTATATCAACATGGTTGCCTTTGTCATGAACCCAGCAAAAATGTTTCAAAAATCAATATGCTCCACAACTAATAAATCTTCCCGCAAATATTGACTGGCATATACAGATGTTCCATTTGATTTTGGAATTTTCAGAATCGCTGCTGTTACCATGGAAACAGCAAAAAAAAAAAAAATTAAAATGCTCAAAACTTAATTTAAGTTAATTGGCATATGTAGACACCCTCTTTGACTTTACCTTTGCAATGGGGGAGCAAGGGGTGCCATCTGTTGAATTAAAGACGAATTAATTTAGCTGTTTTCAATTCTTCTTTCCAATACCTTTTTAGTTTTCATTAATTTTGATGTAATTGTTCGTTCTGCCAGTCTTTTAAAAGAAAGCGTCAAAATGCAATGCCACCCGAAACTTTTACTGACATTTAAACACATGTTTTCTTAATACGCACAGGATTTTTTAAAAGAATAATATGATAATTTGATTACCAAATTGTTTTATAAGGACAAGGACTCCCTATCGGCGTAAACAAAATAAGAAAAACGAATGTATTCCCTACTTCCTAACCAAAGTCTCGTTTAGTTAGTGGTGATATGTAAAGGGTTATCAATCCTTTTTGTTACACAAATGGTGTTTCCGTCTCGTATTTGTGCAAAATAAATAGCATACACAACGTTTAAAGCTCACCTTACAATCTAAAGTGGCATTGTTAACAATATCTAGGATTAGTGGAGATCTTAGTAGTAACATACACAAAATATTTAAAAGAAGGCGTTAATTGAAAGTATTGCAGTATACATGTATTCTGACATCAGACTCGGACTTCTCTTGAACTGTATTATAATGTGCGTATTGTTATGCGTTTAATTTTCTACACTGGCTAGAGGTATAGGGGGAGGTATGAGATCTTAAAAAAACATGTTTAACCCCGCCGCATTTTTGCGCCTGTCCCAAGTCAAGAGCCTCGGGCCTTTGTTAGTCTTGTATGGTTTTTAATTTTAGTTTTTTGTGTATGATTCGGAGTTTAGTATGACGTCCATTATCACTGAACTAGTATAGATATTTGTTTAGGGGCCAGCTGAAGGACGCCTCCGGTTCGGGAGTTTCTCGCTGTATTAAAGACCTATTGGTGACCTTCTGCTGTTGTCTGTTTTATGGTCGGGTTGTTGTCTCTTTGACAAATTCCACATTTTCATTCTCAATTTTTTGTACATACGTGTATACGGGTTTAACGTCGTATTTAAAAATTAATACATTTATTTTTAGGAATACTAATGAATGAAGCTCCATTGGAATATGCTAGTTTAGGCGAAACAATTCATATAAAATGTTTGTTCGGAATCGTAAATTTTTGGCAAAGATTTGAAACACAATTCATATTTGCCTCATGTGAAAATGGATCCCCAGTTGTTAACTCAACACTATCGAATAGAATGTCCGTTTCTGATACCTGTCAAACATTGACGATACATAATTTTACAAAGGAAGATGTTGGAGTGTATCATTGTTTTGCCATCAAGGACACCAAACAAGCTAAAAATGTTATCAATATTACACTTCGAAGTGAGTAGAATTTATTCATATAGTGTGATATTCTATTTATCATTTGCCAGATGGTTTTTTTTTCCATCTGTCGTGTTATTTGATGCATTTGGTCGTCTACGTTTAGCATGAGCAATTATTATGTTTTGAAATTACTCACATGACGATTGTCTCTAGTGAATCAGTATCTACTCTCCTTTGCAAACACCTAATTTAGTCTTTTAAGTGAAGTTCGGTTTGCTCAATTTTAAGTTTTTCGAGGTCTTAAATTGCGTGGAAGGTTATTTCGTCTTTTCACTGTTTTCTTAATAAATTTGATTTTTACTTTTGTATTACACTGACTATTTGCATAGCTTAAAATTCATCTTTCAAATCGATACAGGCTACAATAAAGTCAGATCAGTATTTTAAATATCGAGAGGACTATGGGCAATAGTTTTAGAAGTTTCTGTTATTACTGCATGATGCATGTTTATATTGTTAATGATAGTGTTTCGTCGGTGGTCACATTTTGAGGTGTTCTTGTTTCAAATTATGAAGGCGGTGTCTGCGCGTTAGCCGTTTTTCTAAATAATTCGGTTTAAGTACAAACGTATTCTCCTCCATCTGAAATATTTTAAAGCTGTTTTATGGTACCATAATTAAAATTGAATGTTTAACGACAAACGTTGTACAAAAAGCTAGTATAGTTATAGCTTTCTTCAAATTATTACAGTTGTATAGCTAACATAGGTCATTCATTGAATATATAATTACATGTATATGTACCACAAATTTATGAAACAATCGGACATTTCCAGTAGATCAAAAGCTTTTCCTGTAGTCAAAAGGACTACCCAAGCAGTTGATAGCCAGAGCAAGCACTATGCAGTTGTATAAGTAAACAGACAATACATGTGCAGTGTCTTACTAACGAATACTTTCTTAACGATTCTGTTTTAACTTTAGGGATTTTGCTGTTGATAGTTTCTGTAAATTCTATTCAAATTTCTCACAGTTTGTCGGGAACTGAATAACAAGGTTATATACATGTATGAACAAAACTAAGGTATTTTCTAACAGTGTTTTTTCGACAAGGATAAAAAAAAAATACTCTTACAAACAAAAGGACTATCTGAGACCAGTTCTCGTTAAAATATCTTCTTTTATAATGATAGAAATAAACGATCTAAATTAGGCAAAACAAAGACCTATGTCAAAAAGCGTGAACATTAACAACAATATACTTTTTTCAAGCTAGTTTTTATGTTTTTTTTCAAATATTCTTTCAGTCTTGACCATCGCTGAAGCGAATGGTTCCAGTATGATTAACCGTAAAGAAGGAGAAAATGTAACATTAACTTGTTTTATGAATGAGGCAAAACCAGATGCATTTATTTATTGGAGAGCTGGAGAAACGGTACTGCAGTCGAACAGATCCAATTTTGTTATCTATCGCTTTCAGACCCAACAAACCGATGACAATAAACAGTTTGTTTGTTCTTCAAATAATAGTGGAATCGATCACCATCTTGAAGCTAAAGTACAACTGAAACTTATTCGTAAGTATGCCGCTAAGACCTACAAATAAAATCAATCATGCACTTACAAGTAATCAAACTATTGCTACTTCATTGGCATATACGCTGCATCGCATAGTCTTCGTATTTTAAACGCAAGATACAATTAGGCTAAACATTAAGTATATTAATATTAAAATGTTCCTTTTTCGTTTGGTTAACAAACATTAGCGTCAATTTTAAAACTTTATCAACAGTTGCTTCAGACATAGGTCACAGCTAGAGGAAATACCATGATTCTTCTTTATAAAATGTGTTTGCGGCACCGATCACAACACTTTACAATGGTTACTTATGCTTTTATATGGTTGCCATATATACAAGTTCTTCCAATTTTTAGTAATGGTATTATGATTGTCTATGAGATAACATTAATATCCTTTACATAAGATCGACATATATATCAATATACATACAAACATTAACAATTTTTATTTCATTTTACAATTTTGCTTACAAGAAAGATATTACAACAAGTGTTTTATCAAGTGTTTCATGATTTAAATTAAAGTTATCCCTTAACAAATCCTGATTTATATGTTGTTGTTACCACAAACAGTAATTTTTACACAATTGCGACTTCTCCCCGAATGCAATATATTTCAATAGGCATTATCGATACGATGGTGCCATATATGGAAGCAGGCACTTACAACTATAACAGGTCGTTCTAGTTCATCTAGGATAATGGTTGAGTGCGCTTTGCTGAATATAAGACGTTCTGCGATATAATTTTTTTTTATTATCACGTTGTCTGGATATTTTCTTTTTATTGTATTGTCCTGTATGTTTTTGTTAAATATCTAAATTGCACTTGTCCCTTTGATATCTTTTTTTTTCTTTTTTAATGGATCGAAGTTCACATACAAATGTTCTCATAATTCTGTAATTTTTAGTTAGACCTCGTGTGGCAGTTACCTCATTTCCATCTCTAACAACGGTTAAAAAAAGACACACAATTACATTATCATGTCAAGACAAATCAGGCCATGATGGAACGATCGACAATTTTGTTTGGAGTCATGATGGAAAACTTTTACCAAACACTTCCCAGACTATACAGTTTACAAGTGCCAAAATAGAAGATGCAGGAAAGTACAAATGCACTGCCAGGAATAGTGCTGGAGAAGATTCTGGTGATATAGTAATTACTGTTACATGTGAGTTTTTTTTTAATTTTGATTAAACATGTTTAAGGAAAATATGCAGACACTTCATTTCATAGGAGGAACTCAGTGATATGCCAAATACCTTTATTTTTTCAGCACGATTTACCTTTTTTTACAATAAGTGTTTGATCTTTTTGATAGTAGCCTCCCCTTTTCAACATATAAAACAGTTATAGAAAATTCGTTAAATTCAATAAGGGCAAGTTCGTATAAGTTGAAAAAGCAATTGCTCAACTTAATCAACCAACGGAACATTTAAAAACTTGGTTTTGCATTCTATGAGATAAGACAGGTATGCTAGCAATTTGTGTTCGAACTTTTGATAGCAAATGCATATATACCATTAATGCATGTTTTGATATTATGATATGTTTTAGTTTCTGCAAATGTTGAAAACGGGTCAGTCGTCTTCGAATTAAACAAAAGACCAAGAATAATCCAGTGCAATGTATCTGGTTTTCCCGACACCTATTCCTACAACAAATGGCTACATTACACTCATAGTAATCAATTTGTAAGAACTCTAGATGGACAGGCAAATGGTACACTTTTATTACCATACGATGACCCAGATGACCTAATGTATGAGGACAGTGGAATATACATATGTAATGTTACGAACAACATTACAGATGAAGATGGTCACCTATGGCAGACTGGAAGGATTCAAGTAATGGTTAAAGGTAAACAAAAAATTCTTTTGTAAATTATAATGTAAATTTCATGCATACAGTTTTGATTACAAGTTTTAAGAAGTTAATATGTTCTATTTCAATACGAGACCTTTAACAAATTGTTCATTGAATGGATATAGTAGATATTCAATTTTTCAAAAGTTTTCGACCGACAAACATTGTAAATTTCGTGATGTAATTCAAGACATGAGAGAGACTTAACTGTATATCATTTATTTTAAGCTCGATGGGATTAATGTGTTTAATTTAGAAAGAGAACATCATCTTTATAGCGAAAATTAAAGTTAGAATACTGCTTTTATATCTTCCTATGAAGCTGCTGTATGAAATTTAGCCTATATGAACAAAGGACCAACTCGGCAAAAAGAAGGAGACAGTTGGTTTCAATGGCAAAGCTAATTTTTTTTTTATGATTTTTAAGCATTGCACAAATGTTGTAATTAGCAAAAATCGAAAGACTTTTAAAAGGAGAGTTGGAAGAGAAACAACCGCGCAAACATGTGACTGGGCATGGAGTAAAGATAAAAAAGTAATAAATGCATACCAAATATCGATTACCCAACAGAATATCCAACGTCAATATTATTTTTTAAAAGACAAACAGAATTGATATCAATGCAGTTAACATAGATGATAATGTGCCATCCCAGAAGTATATACATGTACATACTTCTTACTAATGTCCATTACCTTGTATGAAAAAGTAAAATCACAAAAATACTGAACTTAGAGAAAGATCAATTGGGAAAGTCCATAATCACATGGCAAAATCAAATAACAAAACGCATCAAAAACGAATGAACAAGAACTGTCATATTCCTGACTTGGTACAGGCATTTTCAAATGTAGAAAATGGTGGATTAAACCTGGCAAGCTAATCGTAACTTAGTTGTTAGTAGTATCAGCATACTATAATGGAGCTATCTGTGCAAATATTTTTTCTTAAACCTTTTAAAATAAAATGTACGTTCTATTTTACGTTGACTGAGACGAGACTTAAGCTTGTTGTCCCATCCGTTTGTGTCGTGGGACTACAGCGTTATAATTCGTTAAATATTACTTATTGTATAAGAAATCAGGAACATCGCTGCAGACGTACGAACGTTGACATTTTTTTATTGCGATGATAACAACCCGTTTATATGTAGAGTTTTGAACGATTTGATATATGAAGTTACTTACTATTGATAAACATTAATACATAGCTTTACATGCGTTAGAAATAGAACTGTCAAGTGTTCATTATAAAATCATCGGGACCAACCAGAGACGAGACCTATATTTAGATTGTATTTTTTTTTTAAAGTAAATGATTCAATTTCGATATATAATGAATGTGTCAGGACAAGATTCTCTTAGCTAAACCTATCGCAATATATTGAGACTTCAAGGGTTTCAACTTCGAAATTTATTTTTCTTTTCAGCTTTTATTATGTTTCCGGATAAGACCCTTATGTGAGAGTTTATTTTGTTATGATATGAATAGAGACCAAGTTCGCCTAGGTCATATAAAGGCAACAGTAGTATACCGCTGTTCGAAAGTCATGAATCGATTGAGAGAAAACAAATCCGGGTTACAAACTAAAACTGAGGGAATTACATCAACTATAAGAAGAAAACAACGAAACAACAGAAAAAAAAAACAGAACAATGCAACACACACATAAACGAACTATAAGATGGCAACTGCATATTCCTAAATTCGTACAGGGCATATAACTTTTCTAAAAAGACTAGGCGCATTTTTTTAACGAAAATGTATATTATACAATTATAGACTTTGTATAAGGTCGATACAAGGATATATTGACCAGAAGACGTACATTGACTGAGCACGAATTCCGAGGTCGATGTATTTTTCTGGGTCGATATATCATGTATGGATCTCATAACTGTTTTATTATTAATTTCCGACCATATTTGTATGAAAGTCGTCAGTGTTATATATTAGATCATTTGATTTTGTTGGAATGTATTGATATCATATTGTCTCCTATACAAACACAACGTATTAGTTGTTATTTAATTTATTTTCATGTTGTTTTTTCCTACAACTTATGTTTTTGAAGATTATTTTCTTCAAATAATCGATCATTAATAAACACTTTTGATTTTTTTTAACAATATTATGAAATTCATTACATGACGCACAAAGTATTTAGGTTTTTAGATATTCTAAAAATAACCGTTCAATATGCTATCCAACGTTTGCTATGTACCTTCGAAAATACATTTTGAAACATGACTATCCCTGAACAAATCAAATAAGTTTAAATTTGCGGATTAATAATGTTTTAGGTAAAAGCTATGTTTGACAAACCCTTTTGTATATGTATGAAACTAGAATGGACGACCTAGATTTAGACATATTGTCATGAAACTTCCTTTGTCCGGTAATAAAACACTTGAGAAGAAGCGTCTATTTGACTATTAGTAGGATATCATTGTAGTCATGTTGACACAAAGACGAACAATCTTTTAATTGACAAACACAGTCTTTAGGTTAATGTCTATCTTTTATTTTCAGGCAAACCGGTATTAACCAAACCAATGAAATACAGTTATACTGGTCATTTAAATGAAACTTCAAGTGTTGAACTTTTTGTTCTCAGTTCTTCAGTTGTGTCAAACGCAAGCTGGTTCAATAAAAGAAACCAGGTTGTAGATACCAAAGAATGTCCTTTGTCTGATACCAAAAACAGAATATTTTGGAAATTTACTCAACGTATCCGCATATAAATGCAAGTATGAGATACCGGAAACAAAATTGAAAGATTTTCAAAACTATACTGTGAAGATTACCAATGAGTTTGGAAACAACACCTTTACTATTGTGCTTATACCAGGACGTAAGTTAATTACATCGGAAATTCTGAATTTCTTTAAGTGAAGTTATAGAAATGAGCGAATAATATAGATAAATATATCACAATAAAAATGTTTGCCGAAAATAAATTTATGACTAATACATGTACACACTTAAATCTGGGTCAATTGGAATCAGTTCAGACTGCTATTGTTTTACTTAAGATAAAAAAGCACATGTTTTATTTATAATGATGTTGGATTATTTTAGGTCATGTTATATTCTGCGAATATTTTTACTTTACGCCAATATTAGGTCCGCGTACACATTTATCATCCTTGGATTTTCGTTGTTCTACAAATATAGTTCTTAGTGGTGGCAGTGTGTTACTAATCAATGTTTTTCATACCCCTTGGAATTTTTTTCTCTCCTTATTTTATGCTTCCAATAGCATGTAGGGGGTCAAATTACACTGTGAAAAAAAATAGGTTATGAATTTAAAGTAAAGTAGTGATTTGATCCAGCTGAAATAAGTTACGAATCATCACTTTGAGAACCCATTAACATAAAATTGTCCATATTTTAAGTAAGAACCGATAAAGTTTTCTATAACTTTGGTATAATTTGTCCAAAAAGTAGTACAAAAACCTGTAAAGATATAATTGAGAAAGCGAAGGTTGGATTTTATATTAAATTTTCAGTTATTAATTAAAAGAAATGCACTACGAAATAACTGTGGTCTCCAACCAGCCACAGATAGAGTCATGCCTTGTTTGGCACTGTTCAGACAAACAAAGTTCCAACATATATTTTCCATATTAAATAAGCTCTCTTCCTCAGCCACATAAACTTTCTCTAAAATTAAAAAGTAAACTAATTCCATGAAATTATTAGTTTATGTTGAAAGCAATCTGTAAGCTACAACTATTCACCATGCTTATGATGTATTTGAATTTTTCTCTAAATTATAAACTTAAAGGCGCAAAAATGTGTACATACGTGGTTTTAGTTTTTGTGTATAAGTTTCGAATGAAACGCCTTGGAATAACACATTTTAGCCTTCACCTCTATAACGTTTCCTTTCTATACTAATTATCAGAATTTCATCATCACTTAAATTTATGAACTAAGCAAGCTATTGATAGTGTTTCTCTTTATGCTAGCATTTAGAGAAACAAGACAGTTAAAAGGTTACTAGAAGATTTTTAAATCATGTCATTTTTTGAATATTTTTTCGTCATTAAGTTGTATTATATTAAAAAATACAATTGTCTGTAAACAATGTTTGTGTCCCAATTTTTAACATCTGTGGATAATCCAACTAATGCCTTGGTTGATAATCATCGAGCACGCACACTGCATGTGTTATCCATCTCTAGCTTAGGGTTTAAATGGAAGTTTACATGAATACAGATTCAATGGGGTCGAATTATTCACTTGGAAGTGAACAATTCATCATCAATGTTTTTTAGCTTAATTTGAGAAATTTGAACCATACTTGCTTCTTAAAGCGAATTAGTATTTCACTATTTCACTTTCATTAATAATTGAAAAAAGTCATACTTTAGATGTTTTAAATATCTCGTAGCTAGTGCTTTATGGCATTTTTTTGTTTATCGTAAACAGTAAGGCCAAATTGTGAAAAATATGTGAAGGTTTGGGTACAGTTAAATTTGGTTAAACACCACGCTATTGTTTGCATGTACCATGGCACACTTTATTGGTCATCTTACGTGTTATGCGTAATTCTATTTTGTCCAAGTCAGTTGTTGGTAGTTGGTGTTTTGTGTATGCTGTAGTGTCAAGTATGGAACAGATATATCATGTTAAGGAGGGGTATTTGCGAAAAAAAAAACCTGTCGAGAGAATGTTAAATTTGACGAGCCATAAGTCGAGGGAAATTTATACTCAAGACTGGTATTTTTCGCAAATACTCCTCAAGAACATGATATATCTGTTTATTTACACAGAATGTTGACGTTCAAAAACACATTGATGATCGTGACGTTACAACCGTCCAGTCGGATAGAGTATTTTTTTGGCAAATACCACGGCAGAGAGGGTAAAAAAGGCATATCGTTTTTGCATATACCTCGGCGGCCTTACAAAATGTACGATAAATATTTTGGTGAAAAATACACTAGCTATCAACCAATCGAAACCCAGGATTCTTACATAAGGTGTAATTATTTTTTAAATTCCCCATAGCTTTTATGTATAACACTGACATATCAAGTACGTATGAAACTTTAAAAAAAGGATGGAAAGCCTGCAGTCATTTACTATTCTGCATATGCTGATCATGATGATACAATGTACTATAAGAATCAGCGTAAGTCTTATTAAAGTGTTTACAGTTCCGATGTGTATTGAATACGTTCCGGAAAACCTTGTAAGTTTTGAATTAACCGTTTACCAAACTATCCATGTAAGTAAAAGGTTCGCATTTCTGCCAGCCTTCTTAAACATTTTGTTGAAAATCATAAACCCGCTTCTGATATTGTTGAATAAATCCTAATACATGTGAACAAATTTGCATGAACTCAATATATAACTAGATAATTTAATATCCTCAAGTATTGCCTCCATTAAATAGCGCCATTTATCAGTAACATACTGGAAATTATTAAGTTTTACCATTATTTATTTTATGTACAATACAGAGACAATCTAACATTTATATTACAGCTTGAGTATTCTTTCAGCATTGACTTGTTTTACTTAGTAAATATTTATGAACATATATAAAGTACAGGTCGAGTAAGGTACATTCGGCCAGCATTAAAAAAGTTGATACAAGATAAACTTTAAAAAAAAATTATACGTAGATTTAATTTTTTATTTCGGCTGAATTTGTATTACTAGTATTACATTTACGTGCACGACTTTAAACTTTAACTTGAAAGTTTAATTGAACAAACGATTTAGTGTGACTTCTGTGTTCGTATCTGTTTAAAGTTGTCGATTTAATTTTTTTTAACAGAAGAACAACAAACACCGACGAATATTCAGTTGCATTCAAGTGCAAATTCCATCAATGTAGAATTTGAACCAGGATTTAATGGCGGTTATCCTCAAACTTTCATTATTGAGTATCGGAAAGCAGCGTCTGGGCCTTGGACACAACTTGAAGTAGACAACTCACATACAAACTATAACATCAAGTACCTGGAACAAGGCACTCAATACGAACTGCGAATGTATTCATTTAGCAAATTAGGGAATAGTACTATATCAGATAATTATAGCATATATACCATGAATGCTAAAGGTATGTACTTTTATGTAAAAATACATAAATGTATTGCTTATATGTTTTTGCTGCACTTGTTATCTGATAAAAAACATCTGATAAATAATATTGGCTTTCCTGTTTGAAATGTTTTACACTAGTCCATGTGGAGTCATTTATAGCTGGCTGTTTGGTGTGAGGCAAGACCCTATACTTAAGACCGTATTTTGACCTTCGTTGATAACTTGTTATACATTGTGACTAGGATTGAGAAGTGTCTCATTACCACTCATGTCACATCAACTTATTAATAGTCATTATATTGTACCAAGCATCAGCCCTATACTTGTTTTATCAATTATAGTGTATGCATATATATGGTTGATTAATAAGTAGATATAAGTTTAAATAAAAAAAGCACAACGAATAAAAGATATCATTTCACATATAAAGCACAAAGTTCAGAGCACGTCGATAGTTAAGAAAATAAAGGTTTCAAATCTTTTAAATGGATTACTTTAGGAAACAGATTTAAAATATTGAAAAATAAAAGAAAACAAACTAAAGAATCAACAAAATTATTCAGTTTGCAAAATAAATTTCATAATCTTTGGATGTAAAAATTGTTATAACTAATCTTTCAAGATAACATAAAGAAGTAAGAACAATAGATCACTGACCTGTAAAAAAGAGAGATAATAATTAAACCAAAAACTTTTAAAGAGTTTATACTAAATGCACGTTTTGTTTTCGGAAGTTTTCATCAAAACTTACCATTAGTGTTCATCTATTTTCCAGATGATGTGAACAGTTCAGGAACTAAATACATCGGTTTTACTCTTGGGTGCACTTTACTGGTCTGTCTAGTCGTGATATGGTGGCGCTATAGAAAAGGTTTGCTTGATATACAATATATAGATATACAAAAAATCAATATAGAAATAAAAACATAATAATTTTATGGGGAAACGTGTATTGTTTTTTTTATAAAAAAAACATTGTACTTATGTGCCTTTTTCATTGTTGTGATTCAAGCTTCACTGCTGAACCATTTGAAGATTAAACGCGCATATGGCGTACAAAATTTAAGTCCTGGTATATATGACGAGTTTATCTAGTAAAAAACTGTATCTCCTAACGTCGGTTTTACCTTCAGCTGGTGTTGGGAATACTCCATTAGGTAGCCCAATGATTATGTGGTTGATTTTATAAAAACATTCCTTTTATATCTCATCGTAGTTGGTTTGCTAATGTAAGAATAAAACACCGGTAAAAACGAATTATGAAATACCAATGTCTGCTGAAGAATAAATATTTATATATTGTCCAGAATCACGATCGCTCGGAACCAACCGGGACAATATTTCAAAACTATATGAACACTTGATCATAAATCATTATATCGTATTGTGAACTCAATAGATAGCAGGTATACTACAAATAGATTTAGTACTTATTACGTCATGTCATGTACAACCTATGAGTTAATAACAAACACATCATCATTTCGTATATATTTATTTTCAAAGCAAAGAACAATGATAATCATAGGTATAATATTTTCTTTTTCTTTTTCTTTCTTTTGTATTCTACAACTTGAACTTGAACTGCAACATAATATTAAAAGCAATGATATAAAGAAATTCCTATTTTTTTCCAAATCATTGACGCTTTCAATAGCTAACAACTATTCTTCGGAGTAAAACAAAATTAACAAAAAACATATACTAATTGGTTATTCTATATATGTTTGCACATACTAATTATAAGGTATTGCCTTTTAAAATAACAGCTAATTTTTCCCTTACACATTTTTGATAGATTTATGTTCAGTAAGATACATAATTGAAATAATTGGGATTGTAAACAAAAATTATTTCCCCCATATATGTCAGCTCAATCAGAAATAAAAGATGATTGATTTACGTTTCAGAAAGTATATAATTGAAAATGTACGTGGGTTCTGAATTAAATAATAACTAAATGTAAACCAAATTAATAAAATACTTTTGACAATTAAAGCATGTGATGGATTACAATTTCTGTGAGATATTAATGTCTGTTACACTAAAGTTACCTTGTCTTTTTAGAAAGACAATTGAATTAGAAAAGACATATCATGAAATTAGGTAAAGTTTATCATACAAACAAAGCTGAGATAAAACATAGACAAACAAGACCATGATTACAACACATTATATTTCCCGCATGACAGCATACTATAAAAATGTATAGAACGCAGTAAAAACTAATCGAAGTCAATTATCTACGACAAAGAATATTAAGCAGTTCAACTGCACAAAAGAGTAATGATAATTAATATTGATATTCATAGAATTCATTGAATTTGGAAATGAGAACTGGTGTATGGCAATCTCAATACTAACATATCTGTCTTTATTAATCAGCTATCGGTTATGTTTTCGTAACAAAAATTCGTGATAACAAAAAGTAAACAGTCTAAACTTATATTTCATTGTATTAATACTACATGCATCCGAGATTTCGTCCTTTCTAAACCATCTTAGTAAATAATGTGTTTCTAAAGTTCTTTACACATGACATAAAATGACACATTATGGCTTTCTATTTCTAACAATATCACATATATGTACATGTACATGTTAGATTCTTTTTTTTTATAAAGTTTTACTCTGAGAATGAAAGTTAATTCGTTTTGTAATTTTCAATTGGAAGGATAATATAAAATAATAATTATTGATAGTAAATTAAACAAAATCACAATTGGACTGCTTGTAAAATATCGATACATTTACCCCAAAATGCTAGTAGATTGGAACGTATTCTATATATTTTTACCATTATACCAAGGATATCAAACTTACTGAGAGGACAATGAGTGAAAACAAGACTAAAACATTGAGGATAGGGTAGACGTTAATTTTTGTTTATTGATTCCATTTCTTCACTAAAATTAATATTGTTTGAAATCTGCAGATCTAACCTTCATCTTTTTATAACAAAAACAAACCGGATACATATTAGAAAAAAAACTTCACACAAATTATTGTTATTGTTGCAGATCTGGAGCAAACGAACAACAAAACCAAGGTAATTGGTATTGCTATTGTTATATATGTCTGGAACATTGTGTCGATTAGCCGACATATAAAAAAGTATGGTTTTGATTTACAAGTTATCGATATTTAACACATTTTACAACTATTGATATGAAAGACCGGCGACATATATGGAAACATGTTCTTGGACCATCTTAGGAACATAAATGTACCTCTGTAATATCTTACAAACAAACAAACTACCTTAAACAAATATATAAATAACAGTACTACAATAAGTAAGGATTATTTCAATATTTTATACTTTACGTAACAAAGGTAAAAACTGAAGCGGTGGCCAAAAATGGAAAAAGGAAAGTGGGGAGAATTAAATTCAAATGAGTGAGGAGACACGAATAGTCCCCAGATGTTACCATTTTATGCTATCACATATATAGAATAATTGTTTTCTATATGTGATGTTGTGATAATTACTGTGTGTTTATGTTATCGACGATGAATTATTATTATTATAATCATCAGTTTAGCAAATTTACGTTCCCTATGTGTGTAAGTGGAAGACATTACTAATACTACAATGTAGCATAGTACATTTTAATGACTTTTAAACTACTTTATAATAAAATAGATAATTTTAAAAGAGTTGCTTAAATTGTACTCTAGTAAGAACGGACTGTTTCTCTTATAATTCCCACAAACATGCTCAAAAATATTATTAATACTTTAAAAAGTATTTTGCTTCTGTAGGAATATATTCTCTCTTAATTTTATGATATGGGATAAGATATGTTTACAATTTGCGGTTCCCTGCAGGACTCTCAGGAATGAAATGATACTTTTACAATTGTGAATTTTCCATTTCTAAGTAGCAACATTCCAGCAGCAGCTACATACGGTTTATATATCTTCCAATTGATACGATATTCGCGTGTTTGCATTTGCTATCATGATTTTCTTGATAGAGGGTTGTTGCTCACAAAGAAGGTATTAAATCAAGGGTTCGAAATGGTGAAGTAGAAATCATCACTTCGTAAATTTTACGGACGCCATCAAAAGTTGGTAGACCGTAATGGAATAACCGCTTCACGAATTATATCGGATTTGTTCCTTACGTCGTCAACACAACCCCCTTCCCCTTCAAGAATTTGACCTACCGAATGATCCTATTTACCAGATTTGTTATCATATAAACAACACGACGGGTGCCTCATTTGAAGCAGGACCTGCTTACCCTTCCGGAGCACCTGATATCACCCCTAGTTTTTATTGGGGTTCGTGTTGTTTATTCTGTAGTTTTCTATGCTGTGTCATGTGTACTATTGTTTGTCTGTTTGTCTTTTTCATTTTTAGCCATGGCGTTGTCATTTTATTTTCGATTTATGAGTTTGACTGTCCCTCTGGTATCTTTCGTCCCACTTTTAACACAGTAGATACAATATTTGTGTATCAAACAATTTCACAATTGCTAAAATAACTTCCCTTTCTTTATACAAAATAAGTTAGATCTGTTGAATGACATTTGAATAAAATTTATTGTTTGTTATAGGAGAAGGATTGATTGTTAATCAGCTGTATGGGTCTGCAGTTGAATTGCAAGAATCATCATCAGTATCAGCTACTGGAGCAAACGTATATTCCTCAATTGACAGACGCAAGGAAAATTTGGACAATCGAGATGTCACGTACAAAGTTACAACCGAAGGAAAAAGAAGTAAGCATTTGGTATATTTATTTACAAAGCAATACCATTAATTTTATGAAAAAGTTTAGTAAAAAATTGTAACTCATAGGGATTTTTTTTATGTTTTAGATATAATTTATTTATTGCATATTTTTGGTAGGTTAATATTAACATATTTAAGCAACCACACCACATCTCCTTATCGCTATGTCCCATTTATGGGCATTATGTTTTCTGGTCTGTGCATCGCTTCGTCTGTTCGTTCGTTCATCCGTTCGTTCGTCCGTCTGTCCCGCTTCTGGTTAAAGTTTGAAGTCGAGGTAGTACTTGATGAAGTTGAAGTTTAATTAACTTTAAACTTGGTAAACATGTTCCTTATGCTATGATCGTTCTAATTTTTCTGACAAATTAGAGGTTATACCCAATTTTCACGGTCCACTGATTATAGAAAATGCTAGTCCGGTTGGGTCATTCGTGTACTAGGGACACATTCTTGTTATAATATACATTTGAAATTTACGTCATATAATCTTACTGTTTGAGCTTTTACGATGAATCTTGATGCAACAACTTATGTTTTGAAATATCGCACAACTGATTTGTTTGTGAAAGCACTTAGTTTTAGAATCTAATTGGCATAATTTAAGTTGATGATTGCTTGTTCAGAAAACCAGCAAATTTATGTCAGCCAAGATCACGTTGACGTTTGTAAATCGTCTTTAATGACATTTAGCATAGAATCAACAGGACTTAAATAGGAAAACCCTAGAACTCCTCCACCCCCCCCCCCCCCAACACAAGCCCCAAAGTGAATTAAAATTGAGTCAAAGATCGATAGGTATGACGAATTGTAACTGATTTCGCAAATAGGTCAACTATAAACACGATAAGGACCAGGTTTGCCTTAGTGTGAATTAAGTTGTTTGAAAAACTTCGAACAAATGTTAAGTGTAAAAATTATCCTGAAGCATGTATTGTTTTTTCACGTGATAAAGACCATCACATGTTGATTTTGTTGTCTTCAGTGTCATGCGTTCAAATGTTTTGTGTATAACAAATTATTTCATGTATCAACTGTGATTATCAAATTCAATGCATTTAAAATACAGAGATCAAGATAATCAAATTAGTCTTCTATTTATTGCAGAAAAAATCCGTCGTACAGACAGAAAAGATCGGAACAGAAACAACGTAATTACACTTACTTTTTCAACGGGAATGCATATTATGCGGATTTCGATTTCACAATTTCAAACCACGTTTATATGTCAATATTTACCTGAATTTTATAATGCTTAGGATCACATTTGCATTCATCTACCTTTTCAATCACCAATTATGCGATAAGATTTTTTTTAAATTTTCCAATAAATATTTATATAGTAAAGCATCAAATATATTAGGTGTGTTTTCATTTTCCCCATATTTCAACAGAGTTAAAGTATATACATATTATTGTTTGTTTCTATTTCAGGAAAGTGGATCATCAAAACTGAATTATATTGATGTTGTCTTTGAACCCAACCCACATATCAGGGCATTTTACATTCATGGAGCTGACAACAGAACACCATATGCAGACATAGATTTTTCAGCAAAAGCGGAACCGCTTATTAGTTCAGATGAAAGTGATGAAAATTCCAGTTGCTTGGAGAATAATTGCGATGATTTTGTGACCTTGGAAGATGTGCAGCAGTGGAATATAACCGAAGACTAATGACTAATCTTTTGGTTTATTAAATTTGTTTTATATTTTTATTAGTTTCAGGAACCTACAAAGTTGGTGTGTTTTTTTGTCGAGCCTGCAACTTTAGTTGCAGAAAGCCCGACATAGGGATAGTGATCCGGCGGCGGCGGTGTAAGTTCACTTCTTAAAAGCTTTATATTTTAGAAGGTGGAAGACCTGGATGCTTCATACTTTGTATATAGATGCCTCATGTTACAAAGTTTCCATCAGTCACATGTCCAATGTCCTTGATCCCATTTTACATGGTTCAGTGACTACTTGAAAAAAAGTTAAGATTTTTTGTATTGTTAAATTCTCTTATTATAAGTAGTAGAATAACTGTATTTGGTATGTGCGTACCTTGCAGGGTCCCCATGCCGTCAGACAGTTTTCACTTGACCTCGACCTCATTTCATGGATCAGTGAACAAGGTTAAGTTTTGGTGGTCAAGTCCATAACTCAGATACTATACGCAATAGGTCTTGTATATAAGTTGTATAGAAGGACTGTAAGGTGTACATGTCCAACTGGCAGGTGTCATCTGACCTTGACCTCATTTTCATGGTTTAGTGGTTATAGTTAAGTTTTTGTGTTTTGTTATGTTTTTCTTATACTGTATGCAATAGGTCTACCATATTTGGTGTATGGAATGAGTGTAAGGTGTACATGTCTAGCTGGCAGGTGTCATCTGACCTTGACCTTATTTTCATGGTTCAGTGGTTTTTGAGTTTGGGCCTTTTTTTCTTATTCTAAATGCAATAGCTCAACTATATTTGATGTATGGAAATATTTTATGATCTATATGTCAGTCGTGCATGTTTTATTTGACTTTAACCTCCTTTTTATGGTTCATTGTTCATTTTTAAGTTTTTGTGTTTTGGTCTGTTATATTCGATCAATAAGCAATATGTCAACTATATTTGTTGTATGGAAGAATTTTTAGCTGTACATGTCTGCCTAGCATTGTCCATCTGATTTTGACCTCATTTTTATATGGTTCATTGGTCAATGTTTAGTTGTCTTGCTTAATGTTAAATTTATGTGACAGTTGTAACAAAGCTTTATATTTAGGACTATCAACATAATATCAATGATAAGTAAAAAAGGCGAGAAATTTCAGCGTGTGCACTCTTGTTTATGATTTTATATCGATCTTTTTGTTAAAGGACGTTTAGTTTTTTTCCCATTTAAGACAGACATTTTGTTATTTATATTCAATCAAGAACGTATCGCGGTAAAAACTACTTCACTGTAACATACTGAGAATTATGATGATAATCTGATATTTTCTGAATCTGTATCTATACATATAGTTTTGCATCGCTAATATATTCGATATATCATGTTGCGTCGTATTTTGTTTTGACATGTGTTTTTTTTTTGGACATTTTTCGATAGCCCTTTCGTGTTTTCTTTCATGTGTTGCATCATACAACTGTTCTCTTTAATGTTTTCATCAGATATAGAATATATTAAAGTATTGTTCAACAAACCACAGAATACCTTCGAAACTGTACTTTGATATCAATCTAGTCTAAAGAGAATATGTAAATACTACTACGTCAAACTAGTACTTTCATAATCTCTAATCTTCATCTTAATCCTGTACTTACTGGATCTACACAAATCATCTTAGACTTCGTTCTAATGCAAACTGAAACATTTTTGATTTAGTTTAGTAGATGAAATGAACTTGTTCAAAGCATAATTGTCAGTATTGCTGAAACTTGAAATAGGAGAAAGAACGAATTTGTAAAGTATGTCAATACTTCATGACAAAGTTATGAAAATTCTTCAATTTTTTGGTTTGTGTGGTCAAACTTGAATTGCGACTGTTATTTTATCCATGATGCATCATGGCAACAACTAAATTTGCTGTGACATTTGGAAACGTTATTTGTTATAACCAGGTGTATTTAAGAAACAATGTTTGTACAGCAAACATGAGAGTATTTAATCATTTAAAAAAAATAAAAATCCATTTCATAACTCAAAAATGTCATCATTTGTAATGAATAATTCATTGAAAGCAATTAACTTTTGTGTGTGCTAAAGTTTAATTTTCCTAGCATTTTTCATTACCCAAATGAGACACGCCACATATTGTATACTTAACCAAGACGCATGGCGGGTGCCACATGTGAAGCAAAATCAGTTTGCTTATCCTTTCAGATCACCGGAGATAATTTCAAGGTTTTTATGGGGCTCGAGTTGCTCAGTCTTAATTTTCTATAAATATAGGAATATGTAGTACGAGTGCACATGAGCCAATTATTCATCAAAGTCACAATCTACAAAATCAAACCATTATAGGTCAAGGTACGGTCTTCAACAAGGAGTCTTTTTTCTCAACGAACAGTAATATATAAAGGACACCAAAACATAACTAATGTAAAACCATTCGAATGGGAAAACCAACGGTATAATCTATATAAAAATCTAGAAACGAGAAACAAGAAACACTAATGAACCACATGGTCAGTAGATTCCTGACTTCGGACAGGTGCAAACAATTGCAGCGACATTAAACATTTTAATGAAACAAAACCTTCTCCCTTATCTGGAACAATTATAGTATAACATCTCAAAATAGAAGGACACACTATAAAATATCAAATGGAATGACATAACTCAATCAAAACGTAGTTCTCTTTTGTAGACTTACTCACTGAAAAGCACAACGCATAACATTTTTAAATCTTTAATTTGACATAGATAGAACAGAATTTAGAAAACGAAACCCCTTTACGTCCACCAAAATATAAATGTTCCACAGATAATAATTTAGAATCTCGTTTGAATGTCGTTACATTACATCCTTTCTCGTGTTTAACTATGACCAAAACCTTAACCTTCTGGTATGGTCACACATTACCTTCACAAAAATAACAACTCTTTATAATGGTAACGTATTCACACAAATTTCCTATTACTGTGCAAGTTGACAAACAGTATTTAGTGTTGATGCATCATCATGTATTATAATCTGTCACCTTAAGATTCAAAATGGATATGTTTCGTCGCCTTTATTGATTTCTTAAAAGGGAACAAGCTTTTTCGTTATCAAAATGACCAGTATTATTAAGGAAATTTGGCCATATTGAAACTAAAATTTCGTTGTATCGCCTTTAATAAGAAAACAGATTTTGAAGTTGAATTATATGTCATTGTGTTCTTACTCGGTCTAATCAAAGCTTGTTCACCGTTATCTGCGGATATTTATTCGTATACGATACAATTTTGTTATGCTGTTATCGATAAAAAAAACAAAAAAACTTACAACCATGTAATGTCTAGATCATGAAATACAATATACATAGTGTTACGAAATACAAAGATGAAACAAATTACCTTATGAGGTAGAAGTCGAAGAAAATAATATGAATACTTTTATGATAATGACAGAAAGTATTCTTGAACTGTTGTTCATTCTAAATTATACATATTGACATTACTTTTCCAATTTCAAATAATCTTGCGATAAATCAAATCACTATTAAAACACATCAATTTCCAATAAAAAACACAAGAAGGCATTTGGACAAAGCACATGAGCATCAATGAAAGACAGAATACAAAAACGTTTACCTTATCACAATATTACGATGACGGGTTGTATAAATACAGAGCCATATGTGTAACAAGAAACACAAAAAAGAATATTAGACAAAGCATAATATAAAGAAATCAATAATACAAACTTATATAAACATACAGGTATATATAATATTCCAGTAAGATCGATCAAATATGGTGCAATAACTCTAGCTGAATTAATAACTTAGTATGAGAACCTTTCGATTACAAATGCTATAGTGCCAACAAAATTAAAGCAAGCTAGAGTCAAACCCCTTAACAAATAGAAAGAAAAAAGAAGATAATCGGAAATCTTAGACCCGTTAGTATATTCTGCTTAATCTTAAAAAATCTTGAAAAAGCTACCTATAATTAAACAACGGCAGACACACTTATTAGAAATAAATTAAATCTGCATGTTTGAATTTCAGTTCATTTTCAGCATCTCACAGCTCGTACTCTACTAACATGACTAATGCGAGTATTCTCCGTCGATAAGATCACATAAAAACGAAAACATGAAAGGTGTTATTCACAGCAATTTTCACGTCATGTACGGTTAAGCCGTTTATAAAGTCGACCACTAAATACTTTGCAAACAAAAATAGAATCTATTGGGGGTTAACTCTGTGAAATGATTCGAGTCATACCTATCTAAATAGAAATAACCTGTTCATGTGGTTATTGCTTATGGGATGAAACTGAACACGATAATAGCACACGTAGAGCCCACGAGTAAGTAGTCTAAGATCCTTGCTATTTGTATGCTATGTTAACAATATGTTAATCAGTATCCAATCTGACTTGCTATACGCCAATTGCAGCAACAGAATATTTTCACGTAAAGACCGCGAAGGTTTTTCCCGAAACATAGAAAAGGAGCTGGAAGATTGTTGTGACTGGCTTCTTGAAAATAAGCTTTCATTACATTTAGGGAAAAGATGAATGTATCATCTTTGGACAGAAACGAAAGTAAATCAATTAACAATTTTGAGGTTATTTGTTAAAATCATGTTATTAAGTCGAAAGTTCATGTGAAGACCTTCAATTGCATCATCATTTCTCCATAGAGAGCACATCTATCTCTAGTATTATCAAATTAATTGTAGACTTGGTTTGTGTAATAGCCGGTCCACATAAACCCAAGAAATGATAGCAGCAGTTCTTATACATTCTCATGTTGTTTAGTCTTGCTCCTCCTGGTATGCCGGAGTATCACAAAAAAAAATTCACATTGATTGAAAGAAAACTTAACGAAGCATTCACTAATGATGTCAAAGAACATGCGTTCACAAACAAGAACTATCTAGCCTCGATTGCTTTCTACTGAACATTGAGAACAAAGGTAAACAATTGTGATTAGGACATGAACAGTCCAATTTCGCTCTCATCCCTTATGGAATATACATCGTATTACTGTGGATTCATTTATTTCGTTGGTATCGATTTCCTTAAATAGAAGAACACTAGCATGTTCGTGGATATTTGATTTCGTGGATTAGCAAAGCATGCATTCATGCCTTTAGAAAATTTGTAATTCGTTGAATATTTAAAGGCGTGATTTACTATAACACTTTGTAACTAATATTATGGGAAAACCTTGGAAAGACATACATTTATAAGTGAAGTTTTAGGGACTGTTCGCATAATTGTAGCTAATATTTTCATGTTTCATATTTTCTACGACACTTGTAAACATTTGATATGATGACTTAACATATATTAATAGAATGCAATAAATACAATTTATAGTTTTATAAGCCATCATGGGTTTTCACTTGACCTAGAAAATCATGAAACAATTGGAAAGCGGAAATCCAGCTCACTATTGATAAAAACATTGAATGCCTACACAATATTGTTTAACGATGATAACAATGCAGAATATGGAAATACGCCAAAACGAACATCCTATATGACTATCTATATTTACATGTACTTAAATGATTAATAAAAAAAACACAACTAACGAATTTGATAACATGTTATATTGTGACACTGTAACTTAAGTGTAAATTACTAGCACACATGTGTATTATCGTGAACAGATTCAACATTAAATAAGTTTTCCCGATCATCTTATTGTCGATTTTTTTTAATTATTTCATCGAATTTCACCTAGGATTCAGTTAGCCGAGTAAAACTGTGTTCATCAATGTTTTTTTCTAAATATTTTCTGTCTAATTGTTTTACATCATTAATGTTTTTGACTTAGGCATAAACATTTCTATGTTTAGCAATGTGCTGTTTACTATCTATATCAGTATATTGCATTTTTTTTAAAGGGATCTAAGTTGCCATTTTGAAAAGCCTACCCGTCTTTAAATAAAAAAATGAAAACTATCTCTATGTGACTTTATACCTCAAAGACACTCATTTCCTTCCTAAATGTTTCATCTGTCAGAAGCATGTATTAATTTTCCGATCAATAACATCTTTACTAAGCTGTCGTTTCACTCTTATCAAGATATTCAAATTGCCCGGCGAAACCATTGTAACTGACAAGCGTGTAGTTTTACAATGAGATATACGAAATGGTAGAACACTTTGTCATTCGGAAACTTCCAAGTTGATGCGTGTATTGCAATGTTACGGTAGTTTTTCATCGATCAGAGATGAGACAGTCTTAGAAGTTAAGAATCATTAATAAATATGGAAGGCAAATGTCTTCAAAACGATCGTTGTATTTCAGATTAACGGGTTAAAAGTAGAAAAACTGAGACATCGGAATAAGTAAGTTATTTTACAATGAGGTAACAAACTGCCTCGAATACATTATTTGTTATGGAATTTTATATCCCTTAAACCTTATATCTTTGCTTATTTTGCAAATTCTTTGCAATTCATTGATGATATTGCTATCCTCTTAGATATGTATTTACACAACAACGATTGAATACGTCTGTATCTTTCATTATTAAGCAAGCAGGCTAACATTAAGGAAGTTCGCTTGTCATATTTTCGGAATCATCTGGTTTTATCCATTTGAATGCCTTACAAATATTTGCCCATTGACCCCAATTTTTTTTTAATAAATTTTCAACATGTATTATTCTAAACAATCTGTAAAAGTCTTATAAAATATTTGTTATTTTTAAATAGTTTTTGAGAACTTAAACTAGTCAATGATATATCTCGAAAACAAGCACATTGACCTATTCTTGCTTTTTTTATTCCTTTATAGATCTCCTGTCAATATAATTATACTAGTGTTATGAAAAGCTGGTTATTATGAAACTGAGTAGCGAACTTCTTTAAATTACCTAGAGTTGTTAATTTTTAGAACAATTTTTTTTTCGTAAGCAACAGTGTGATAAATGAGCACTAAATTATAATATTTATTTGTATTTACCATAATGCAATCTGTAAAATGTCATAAAAGACTCATTAGAAATTCTACCTCCCTCTCTGTAAGATTTTGAAAGGTCTGTAGTTTTGTTGCTAGCCAAAACATTTGGAAATCTAGATTCCCCTCCAACGTTATACTCGAATACTTTCTAAAACTTCCGTCTACTTTAAAACCTCTGAATACAGTTTGAATTATAATTTGATGTTTTTTTCCCATGTTTTTTATTTCGGCAAATCGTTAAAAATAAAGACTGTGTTTAAAAATTGCGCGCTAAATATAACATGTATAATCAAAATTACTAATACTTCATAAACAAATAAACGTTTCATAAAATATATAAAAAAAAAATAATTTAAAGATAGTTGAGAGACATGTGAATTCATTTGACCACATAATTTTTATAAAGTATACAATCAACACCTTTTATTCATACGTTTAAGGTAGATCATAAGTATATATTTTTTGAGACAGAATTTTCTTATAGTTTGCCAAAATGAAGATTTTACTATGATTTTTTCCAAAATTTAATAAAAAGTAAGGGTCACCGTGCTATTTTTCAAGCTATGAGTTGTTGAAAATTGCCAAAATTTGGTTACTTTGTTCATGAAAAAACACATTAGTGTGCATAAAAAAAAAATATATGAGATAGAATTTTGAAATAAATTGTGAGAAGATAGGTTTCATAATATGTTTTAAGAAAATAAAAAGAAAACATGGTGTCACCGAACTTGTTTTCTTGCTACAAGTAAAAATAAAAAATTTCCCTATTAGCCCAGTATAAATTCTGTACTAAAAGAGTTATCTCCCCTTAAATGGCTCATTTGATAAAAATAATCTTAGAACCCAAAAAATTGATGTTTGTTAAAATATTTTGTTTAATACAATTAATTAACAAGTTTTCTTTATAGAGAAAAACAGTCTAACCATTGAATTGCAAATCTTTCTCCAAATTTGCAGATTTAGGCAAATAACTAGACCGATTTTGTACTGTGATTGTACAATCCAAGATGGCGGTATACCATCAATCTACCTTAATTGCCGATAGCTATCGAAAGCTACACCATTTTTCATCAATTGATGATTAATTGTCGGTCAAAGTTGCAACATTGAAGAGTTCAATTTTAAAAGAGATTTTATTGAAAAAAGAATTAGGTGGCGAAGCGGGATAAAAGATGACAAACTGTTTAAATTCCTTCTCAAAAACCCTGTTTTAGGAGTAATGCACCTTTTCGGGAATTTTCCATCACAGTTATATCTGGACATAGAGATAAAGTTAGAATGCAAATTCGAAACCTGCTTGCAATTGGTATCTGTAAAATCGTGAGTGTAGAAATAAAATGAAGAATCATTATTCAACGGCAGTTAGCATTCATCATTGTTCATCTCACTCCTGAAGAATGGCCACACGACCTATAACAAAATAACAGTGTACTTTTTTTTTAGTTTGCAGTTGAACATTAACTGATTAATACTGTAAAGATTGAATGTTGAAAAAACAGAAATAAGTGTTAATAGTTTAATATTGCGGAAATAATAAAATAAATATTACAAATATGACCGGTCAAAATTCGTTCACTAATGTAGCATGCAAAATCCCTTCTACATGTTTCTGTATTTCTGAAGTAATATTATGTATTGTCTTTTCTTAAAAGAGAACAATCAAAGTTCCCCTCATTTTCAGACCTACTATCCTTTTGCCTTTCGCTAGTTGTTGTTATGATTTATTTTAGGCACCAAAATTATTTTGCACTTCGTAGGAATATTAATAACGATACATATATATTCACATATAGAATTGATATGATAAGTTTCCGCATAATCATATCGAAACTGACGGTACGGAATAACTTTGCTTTGAAAGCTGTACTAAATATTCAGGTATGTTAAATTGCAACAAATTTAATAAGCTATTGATTTTTAAATATTCTGGCCGCGAGCATCAATTAAGAGACATCGATTGTTGACATGCGAATCTGATGCGTATAATTGGTACTATTATTGCAATTAAAAACATTTATAAATTAAAAACTGAAAACAATCTCAGGAACTAATGTACATCCTCCAATACTACTGGCCAACATTAAGAATGTCATATTTCCAGTTAAATTTATCATTTGATATGTGTTTACACACTTTTGTGGTAGTTGTTCATAAACTGATATCAAAAACCTGGCACAACGTTGGTTTCAATTTTCATATAGTCCCTTATTTAGCACAACAATTAACCTTTATAGAGAACGAAACAATAGTAAGATTACGAAAGAAATAATGTAGCTAAAAATATAATTTTGTATGTGTTAGCAGCTTACCGAATCGTCTATATATTGTATTCTATTGACACACGAATATTTTACACATTATTTTCATAACTAAACTTCAACATTTTCAATCAATCGATAGTTTAACATTGCTTTATAATAAAGCTATCTTAAAACATATTAAAACTGTTTATAAACTTGTCTATTTACTTTTATATGCAAGATATGGAAGAAAGTAGTAGAGGTTGGAGACAATGGATTTTACTTTACATATTTCTACAAGAAGGTAATTCAAACATTCATTTTGTCTCTTATTATTTTGACAAATTCATATTAATACTAATTATTGTATCTGTGTATAATACATGTAATAGTGATAAGTAATACATTCAACCCCTGGGTCGATGCCACTGCTGGTGTAGATTTATTTCCCCGAGGGTATCACCAGCAAGTAGTCAGCACTTTTGTGTTAACTGGAGTTATCATTGTTCTGTTCATAATTATAAATTAACTGTTAACAAAACTTTGAATTTTTGAAAAACTAAAGCTTTTCTACCTCAGGAATAGATAACCTAAGGTGTATTTGGCAAAATTTTGATCCTGGTATCTATGATGATTTTATTTGCAACCACTTGGTCGATGCCACTGCTGGTGTAGATTTATTTCCCCGAGGGTATCACCAGCCCAGTAGTCAGCACTGCGGTGTTGACTTGATTTATCATTGCTATGTTCAAAATAATAAATAAACTGTTAAAAGAACTATGATTTTTTTTTAAAAAGGTAAGGCTTTTCTTCCTCAGGAATAGATTATTATTAAAGCTGTATTTAGCAAAACTTTAATGAATGTTTGGTCCTCAATGCTTTTCAACATTGTACTCTATTCGAGCGTCAATTTTAAGACGAAACGCGCGTCTGGCGTAAATATAAAATGTTGATCCTGTTATCTATGATAAGTTTATTTACATTTACGTGTTTATTTGGAATACAATATTTGTTATGCATAAAACCAGATTTAACCCACCCTTTTCTGTTAAAAAAAAACCAGAAAACAATATTGGTCTATTAAGTAAGGGATTCAAATTTTCAATATTATTAATAAGATGTGACAAGATGTATTATGAGTGCCAATGAGACAACTCTCTATTCAAGTCACAATTAGTAGAATTAAACAATTATAGGTCAAATTACGATCTTCAACACGGAGCTCAGACAGCACAGCAAGCTATAATGGGCCCTAAAATGACTACTGCAAAACCATTCAAACGGGAACACCAACGGTATAATCTACATAAAACCGAGAAAGAGAAACAATGCTGAACATCAGATTCCTGTCTTAGGTTCAAACAAATGCAGCGGGTTTAAACGTTTTATTACGTACAGACCTTCGCCGATATCTGAAACAATCGTGTAACATCACCACATAGATTAGTCTACCTTTATGCCTAATATTTAATGTAAATACCACTTATAGTCCAGTCAAACTTAGTTTGAACCTCAAACTAATTGCAACAGAAAATGTTTTAGTTGTAATCTATTGTATTAAGTCCCTAATATACACAGGAAAAGTTCCATAACATCTGACTTGAGGAAACCTCAAATTTTACATTGTTAATTTCTTAAGGAAATTAAACTTGGAAAGGGAGATAACTCCGCAAAAATTAGTCTTTCTTTTGTCAGTTTTTGGTTGATTTCCTTAAAATACATGTAAAATATGATACTTTGATGGAATTTTAAGTTCATATTTGACTGTATTATATAATATTCTTCTCATGAAATGAACAAAACCGAAGTGTTATGTGTATTTTTTTCTTTTAGCACATTTTTCATTAAAGAAATTGCAAATTTCTGGCTTTGTGACATTTTGAAGAAAAAAAATGTGAATATTTGGTATTGTATATATCTGTAAATTATATTTGTTTAGCATCTGCCTTGTTTAGAGACATTTAAAACCAGAAACAGAAGAAGATATGTTTAATTAGTTTTATTCAATTTGAGATTATTTACCTTGACATAGTGAAAAATCTAACAATGGTCAACTAATGAATTATGAAATCTAGGTTGTAGCTTGATTAAAGACATGAAAACACCTTCAAAGTACTTTGTCATACTCTAAAGATGGCTAAAATATCAAAAATCAATACATTCTGTAGAAGAGAAGCGGTAAAGTTTTAGATTTGTGTACATTTTTATTGATATTTCTGCCATTTTAGCAGAATTATCTATCTTATCAATGCTAATCTAAGTATGAATTTTGAAATCATGATTTTCAGTTTTCCTCAAGTTAGATTTAATGGTACTTTTTTCTGTGGACAATTGGGGTATAATGCTAAAGATTGAAACTTAAAAATCTTCTGTTGTAATTACTTTAAGGTTAGAGTCAAATCTAAGCTAGATTGACTAGACTATTTATATGCATTCAATGCGTCCGATATATTATACTTGCAAAACTTTGCTTCATTATAAATATAAACGCGGAAAAAACAATTCCCTTTATTTAAATTGTTACATTAAAGTGTCAAAATTAAGAATCTTTCAGTAAAGGTAATATTATTTTTCAATGCTAAGAAATATCTTAACATGTTTGGGTTTGTAAATTATCTGGTGCATTTAATATTTCAATGTTGAACATTCAACACAAACCCGTGATACATTCTATTGCAAATTCAGGCAAAGATGCATACAAAAAATGCTATCAACATTAATTTTTTGTATATATTTTTTGCAACACTGATTGCTTTGTTATTTGTTGATATCTGGAACAATCAAACAAGTTTAAAATTTACAGTATGCCAAAACAAAAATAAATAAAAAGTAAGTCTGTTTTCTATATTCCTGGTGTAATATAAACGCTACTGTTAAATTAACGTTCTCAGTCGCACTTGTATAATATAAAAAAGAAGATGTGGTATGATTGCCAATGAGACAACTATCCACAAAAGACTAAAATGTTGATCTTCTAACTATACAAGGAATACATGCCTAGTAAAATGCATACAAAAACAAACTTTTATAATGTTGGTTTCTCTTATCATCCATTGACATTTGAACTTTTTGTCTAGCAAAACCTAGATTTTACAAGATTTCAAAAATGACGTTTTAAACTGCATATTATAATATTGTACAAAAAAAAGTAGGGAGTATCAGATCAAATGTTTACTATCACAACATAGATACAACTATATCATTCAGAATGTATGAAAAGAATAAAAACAAAAATTGCAAAGATATTATAAACTCATTGTGATATTCGTAGATGCTGCTGAACCGTATTAATATATGATGTCCATGTGATCGTTTTGACCTGTATCAAGTCAGGAACATGGTAGTTTTTGTCCATTCTTTAGGAGTGTTTGAACTCTTGATTTTGCCATTTAATAAGGGACTTCCGTTTTTGAATTTTCCCCGAAGTTCAGTGTTGTGATTTTCCTTTTTATTGCAGGAGCACTATGTTCGAATTGATTATAAGATAATGTGTGCATATAATAAAATTTGTATAGGCCATGTATTACTTTAATTTCGATCATTTATTGTAGCATTATATTTGACGGAAGCAACATTGCAATATGCCAGTATTGGTGAGAGTATTCAAGTGTCTTGTCCTTTCAAACACGTTCAAAATTGGCAGAAACTTGAAACACAAGATATATTGGCATCGTGTGAAAATGGAATGCCACTGATAAATTCAACTATATTAAAAAGAATATCAATTACGAACAGATGTAATAATCTGACTATTCATAATTTCACAGAGATAGATGTTGGACTCTATCGTTGTTATGTTTTCGACAAAAGCACCTCGAATGCTCACGATTTTAATATAACTGTTCGAAGTAAGTACAAAATTAAGAATTGGCAGATTTCGATTAAAGCTTAACGTCGTAAGTAAAATCAACTTCATATCGCTTTTGTATTTTCATGATTGTGTATCAAAAATATTTTTTTGTCTCTCATTGGATATTTTTATGATTTTTTTGTTTATTTCAAATATGTAAATACCATACCATAAAGCATAATGTATTCTATTGCCGAGGAACGGATAATTGTGATTTGTTATCTGAAATCTTCACGTTTCTCATATATAGTTATGTGTAATATAGTCTAGTTAGAAGTCGGACCGTTGGTTTTCTTGTTTGAATTGTATTTTTCCTTTAGATATATTTATATGTATAGCTGACTATGCGGTATTAGTTTTACTCATGGTTAAAGGCCGTATGGCGACCTATATTTTTGTATATGTCAATTGATGAAATTTTGTGGAGTTGTCTGATTTAGCAATCGTAACAAATCTTTTATTTGTCTATGTTTATACGCACGGGGAACGAGGCTGTAGCAATAGTTATTACAAATACAAGGATTATTATTTAATACGCCAGACTCATCAGTGACGCTCAGATAAAAAAAAGTCATTAGGCTAAATCAAGTACAAAGTTGAAGAGTATCGAGGAATCAAACTTTCAAAAAGTTGTGCGAAATACGGCTTAGGTAATATATGCCTGGGATACGAAAATCCTTAGTTTTTCGAAAAATGTATACTTTTGTAAACAGGAAATTTATAAAATGACCACATAATTGATATGTTTTCAGCCCTCACCATTGTCGAAGCGAACGGTTCAAATGTAATTAAATGTAGAGAAGGGGCAAATATTACCCTGACTTGTTTGATGAACAGACCAAACCCAGATACCATGATGTTTTGGAAAACAGCAGATATGTTACTTGCATCAAATAGGTCTCGTTATGTTATCCATCACTTTAGGACGCAACGCATTGATGACATGAAACAATTTGTTTGTTTTGCTAACAGTAGCAATGACAGATCTTTTATTGAGGCTAAAGTGCGATTGAAACTAATCTGTAAGTAAAGTAAATACACTTCCGAGAATTTAAAACTACTCGTTACTCCTCATAAATACATGCAAATGCAGCGTTCGGGTCTGTGTTTCTTTTTTTATAGCATAAGATATAAATCTTGCAGATACCATTGATCAATAAGCTGTGAAGTTTTTATTTCTAGCTTTGAGAAAAGCTTTTGGTCATTTTGATACCAAACATATCCTGGAAATGTTCAAGAGGTAGACATGATTTTGGGGTCAATTTAGCAATAACTGTATTCAAACTGATCCAATTAACTGAGAAAAATGGATCAATATGTGCAATTTTGTGGATTTTTATAATATAGCCTGTTTATGGGTTATACGAAAACGACATATTCGTATGCCTTCAAAATTATACATGAATATAATTGTTTCAGCCTTAAAACTTGCTGTGTTTTTTATATTTGTGTACCCGGCTTTCGGTTTTTTGGGTTTCAACGTTTGAAAGAATCACATGTAAATAATGTCAGTTTCATTTTGTGTACCCTTGCATTTATATTTTTCTCATTTGTAATTGATTGAGAAAGAGCGTTTATGTTATGTTTCACTGTAATGTTCTTCATCATATCTCATATCAACTACAAAATTAGTTTTGATTTTTTTTTATATCTTGTTAAATTTGTACACTTTTTTTGACTGCCTAGTTCAAAATATTGCCACATTGGCACATGCACCAATTATGTCTGTTTGGATTACGTCCACTAATTTGTCAAAACTATATAACTGTGTTTCGTGTGGAATGTTTTGCTTACTTTACAAAGTTCAATTCATCTTGTTCTACATACGAAAACTCCTGTACAAAGTTTTGAATATGACACTTGTTTTTCATTCGATGAATGTGTTTAATTGTTGATTTTCCATTTCAGTCTAATAAGGGACTTTTCGATTTGAATTTTTCTTTGAAATTGGTAGTTTAGGTATTTTACTTTTAACAGTTGCTTCACAGTCGTTCCGTTAGTTGACATGGTTTCGTGAATGATTATTTTAAATGTTATAAGCATACTCTGTTTTGTATATACTTATATACTTAGGAGTTTGGTATTTTGGTTAATACATTTTTACTTGGACATGAATAGCAATAATTTATTTCTTGATCATCATCTTAAAATCATTCACAAAATTAAATTGATATTTAAGTGATTACTTAGAGATAAATGACAATTATATAATTCATATTCAAATATTCAGGGCGATGAAGATGATACATTTTGCGTTTTTCTTTTATTAATTTGATGACAAACATTTATTTGGTGAAATTTTTACTTTATATTGATTTAGCGAAATATTATTGAAAAAAGCCTAACATGCAGGTGAGTAACTGTTTTGTCGTCACTCTCAGATTAAGCAATCGTAACTTTTGAAAATTCTTTTACTATGTTCAATATGTGTACAACTATGGATGGATTTTTTTTTATTAATTTTGTTCTATTCATTGTATTTTTTAATCAACAGTAAAACCTCGTATATCCGTTATATCATCGCCAAGCCGACCCACGATATCAAGAGGACAGCATATTAAGTTATCATGTAACGAAAAATCTGGAAATAATGAAATTATTGATACTTTTTTATGGCGACATGACGGAAAGTTACTCGCAAACTATAGCAATATTTTGTCATTTGAACACGCTGACCACGCAATTGCTGGAGAGTACATTTGCACTGCAAAAAATGTCGCTGGGGTGATTCTGCTGGTGTAAGGATTACTGTGACATGTAAGTATGCTTAATTTATACAAGGGGGCGAAAGATACCAGAGGGACCGTCAAACTCATAAATCGAAAATAAACTGACAACGCCATGGCTTTACTACAAGTTTGTAATATAACCCCCGTTTGTTCAGTGTTTTCCCCAAGTAAATGAAATGTTAACGAACTATTGCATCACTGTGCAGATATAATCTTATTTAACATCGTTTTACCTGAATGTTCTTCAGTATGGTTATTCTTTTTATGTCATACAACTTCTAACGTTTCTATAGGTTTTATACATTCCTGTATTTCAAGTAATTTAGTGTGACTGTTCCTGACGAAAGTAAACAGGTGTGATTGTTCCATATACTAGTAATACAAAATAAACCAATCAAAAATAGTCATCGTCTACATAGCCATTATGTACTCTTAACTGAATAACCAATGAAACGAAAGGTGTATGCATAATGAATATGTGCTGAGAATGATGAAATATGGACGTGCATCTGGGAATGAACTGAAGTTTAAACCTATTGAGTTCTTGTCATCAAACAGAACCTTTTCCTCTAGCATTTTAATGCATTTTCCTACTGCAAAATGACTGTTTAATGCAAAACATCATTGATTCTGCCTTACAAATGCTTTACAAAGTTAATGTCAAAGGTGATTAATAGGCACAAAATCTGCTAGAAGACCGTATGATACATACTTTAGACAACGATAGCTAGTATTCTTTTTGAATTGATCCAATGTCTGAACCGAGTCCAATGTGAATGCGTAGATTACATCTTGCTTCTTTTACGATGCCACATTTAAAGCCAATAAAGGAACATTCATTACAACTGTATAAACTTTATACGTTGAAATACTTATATGTGAGCGTCACTATATTTGATAAATAATGTAGACCAGTATATTGATTTTTTTTACTCAAGTTGATAGTATTAAACATATCGTTTTTCTTTGGTATATTGGAGTTTCCCCAGTCGTTCAAAACGAGACAGTGATCTTTGAAAAAAGCGATGGACCAAGACGTATTGTATGTAATGCATTTGGTGTACCAGATACATATACATACAACGAGTGGTTACACTACACGTATAGTAATCAATTTGTAAGAAGCCTAGATGGACTAGCCAATGGAACACTCATTTTACCACATAATAACACAGAACGCCTTATGTACGAAGACAGTGGTAAATATATCTGTAATGTAACAAACAACATTCCAGATGAGCACGGGCGTTTATGGCTGGTGGGATATATCAAAGTGATCGTTTCAGGTTAATATTTTATTTTTCATTATATAGTACAAGTAAATGCTAAATAAATATTTTTAATGTTTATATTATTCATACATAAAAAGATAAATCGCGTTTTCCTCAACAAATATGCAGATAGGAAATTTGAAACGTATAAAATTTAGTATTCAAAAGAGACATGTACATAAATCAAGCCGTTAGTTTTCTCGCTTTATTTGTTTAATATTTGTCGAGTATAATTATTAAAATATTGCAAATGAGACAGTTTTGTTTCAACCAGGAACCAACGTCTCTGGCTGACGTTATAACGTAGTTGAAAGCAGCTGAGATTACCGAACGGCTTTCATCAATTTGCAAACCAAAAACCGAATCTGAAGCAACAAATGTTCGCAACATCATGAACATGATACATGTCAAACTAGAATTGGAAAACTAACATACTGATTCATGTACAAAACTCAGACAAAAAATCATGTATAGCAATACGAATCAAACTCCAAACATTGATTTACATGTAATAGCTCCTCATTAGGGTATTTATCCTCTCATGAGACAATGGTAAAAAATAACAATATGAACAAAAACAATAAACCAGTGGACATGATCTTTTATCATTAGGACTTTTAATATAGTTACCAACTTGCCTTTTCAAATAAAAAAAGACACACATGCAACTCAACTCAAGATGGAAACTAATTGCAATGCTGTATTATTCCTGGTGATAATTATAGAGACTTGTATTCAATGCAAATAATCCGAATCATTCAAACTAGCAAACATAAAAGACCTTTTAATGCATTGCTTTTGTCACAGTTTTGTACATATTTATTAATTTCGAATCCATTTAAAATCCGTTTTACATTTGTAAAATGGAAGATGTGTTAGTCAACATATTAAAAAGGAATTTTTGTCATATGTCTAGAATAATATATTGTAGGTAGACCAGTAATAGCTCAGCCAGGAAGACACCTACATATAGGACATTTGAACAAGTCCTCCACCATAAACATATTTATTCTGAGTTCTTCAAAGGTGTCTGAAGCAATATGGTTCAATGCAAATAGGCATAACTTACAAAATACGACATGTTCTTCATCAATGATAGAAACGGAATTTCATGGTTTAGCAGTGACCGTATCTGGATATAAATGTGATTTGTTTATTCAAAATATACGAGAGGAAGATTTTCAAAACTATGCTGTCGAAATATATAATGCATATGGCAAAACAACATTTGAAACTTTGCTTATATCTGCACGTAAGTACATTATCGTTCGTTAAAAGTAAATGTTATATAAGAGTAAACTATTCACTTATGTTTCGCTGCTTATGACCTATTTTCTTGTATATGTTTAATAGTGCGAGACATGAAATCACCGAGCTACAGATTATGTAGTTTGTACTCAAACAATATGACTTTATTGATTCAAGGGAACTTTGAAAGGGGTACATACATTGTGAAAGTTATTGTATGAAACAAAGAAGATGTGGTATGATCCCTAATGATACAACATTTCTTAAAATGGCTGATATTAGCAACCGTATCATTGGTTACAACACAGCTGTCAGCAATGAGCAAAACATAAATTGCATAGTAAGCTACAATTGGATGCCCGTTATTAGACGTAGAAGAAAAAAATCTCCAACAGTATAAACGAGAAAAAACAACACCCTGATAAACGTCAAAATAGTTATCCAAAACAAATATTCCATAAAAGAACCCTGCATTATATGTCGGGATAACACATGTTTGCAAGGACTCAATCCTCTGTATCATTGGACAGCGATGTAACAGCACACCACAAGAATTCACAGTTAATAATTACATAAGAAAATGCATATGCAAAATCAGGAATGCAGCAGTTCTTATCCATTCGCATGATGTGTTTTGATTTGATCATTTTAATATTGACTTGTCATTTTGATTTTTTCTCAAGAATAGTTTTTTGAAATAAAACTGTTTATGTTGAAAGAAAGGACATGACTCATTAAAATGCACTATAAACAGAATAAAATTCATAAAAATGAAGGCAAAAGACATGAAATACATATCTAGAAAATTATGACTTTATGAATATATTCGACTTTTCAGTGTAAATGTTTCGCTTTAAGTTATGATTAGTAAGCAAAAAGTCCTTTCAGCATATGTACTTTTGGTAATTATATAAATTATTACTTGGTATACATATTCATACACGGGTTTTATCTACCGACACTCAAATACGATAGTTGAACTTGAACGAAGAAGTGTCATTTTAAATAAATACATATAGGTTATGTTAAAATAAATTTATACTTTGTTTTTTGAATATTGTTACAATTTGTGTTTTTGATAAAAAAAAAAAAAAAAATATTACAGGTCAGCCAGAAATGCCAAAGAATGTCAAGGTTGTTGCACTGAAATTCGAAATAATAGTTACCTGGCAAGGCGGACGAAGCGATGGATTGCATACACTCTTCTTTATTGAATACCGGAAACGGTTTCAGCTCAAATGGGATATATTTCATGCAGAAAGTAAAACATCTGTAGTAATAGATGGTTTACAAATGGATACCATATACTTCGTACGACTATTTTCCAAGACCATCTCAGGGAACAGTAACAGGACAGACGTGGTTATTGTTCAAACAGGTTCATTTTAGTTATCAGGTTTCAAAGGTCTATGTCAGAGGTCATGTCACTTGCAAACGGTTGGTAATTAAAATTATACTTTCGAATCATCAAGTTTTGGTAGCAATCTCTTTTTGCAAATTTGCGATTATTTTTATGCATTTTCTGAATTATTTGTTTACAGTTATGTTGATTGCTTGAATGTATAAAATACATTCGATTCATTTACATTGCGCTGAAGATGACCCAACGACGGTGAGCTATATTCTTCTGAATTATTTGGACTCTTTTTAAGAGTTGTCTCATTTGCAGTCCTACTACATTGTTTTTATGTCAATATGTTACAAAAGAAGCTGTTTTACCATAATTGACTTTCGACAGTTATAAACTACAGTTAACTCTTGTTGTCTCGAACTGGGTTGTCTCGAAATTTCGAATGAGTCGAAGTTTTAACGTGCTCCCGAACTTTGTTCCATATAAATGTATGTATTTTGACTCCTGATGAGTCGAAATTGGATGAGTCAAAATTACAGTTGAGTCGAACTAAATTCACGGTCCTAAGGTAAACAAAAGCATTCAAAATTCATTATCTATCTCGAACTAATACACATGTCAAAACATGACCTTCTGGATTTAAAAGGATTGAAGAGTTAATCTGACAATACACGTGTAATTAAATTTCCGGTCTCTGACCACTGTATTGATTTCTGACATGCTATTTCCAGGAGTGTTTACCTAAGATTATCTTTTATAAACATTTTATAAATAATTAGTGATTCATTGTTTATGTTCATGAAAAAGTATTCAAAATGTTTACAAAAACAATTAATCGTAATTTACACTCATGAGCTTGAGATGTGTATAAAGTAGGGATTAAGACTTCCGTTGGTGATCACCTAAAAACTACTCAATCGGCGTCTTTAATCTTGTTAATAAAGATCTCCAAAATTTTTACTCAAAGACGAATTCATGAAATTGCTCCCAAAAATTATAAGTTGCCCTTTAACTTTTCTCTAACTTGTTCTTTCTAAATATCAGGGAAATAGTGTATTTCATCTTTTGCTTAAAGATTGAATTTTATCGATGATCATTTTTATTTCATACTGATATATAATTTAAGGTAAGACTACATATACTAACTCTTATCACTAAGGTTGACATTTTATAAATAATATCAGTTTGCATAATTTGGTTACATTTAGTACACCTAAGATATAATTATAATCCGAATATTTAATCAGAGATACTGTGAGAAGAGAACAGGCGCAACATTTTTAAGATGCAGGTTCAAAACAATAATACTTTATCTATATATTTCGAAACAGACAATTTTGTGTTATTATGGAGCTGATCATTTGATTTGACTACAACGTTCGCATTAAAAATAAGATAACATTATTATTTTGTTATAATAATGATAATGATAATAAAAAATAAAAGTAATAATTCATTCATTCTTATCATTTAGGCTGGCATCATTCAGCGCATTCTTCTAGCTCATGGGAAATAAATGTTATTACAAGTGCAGCAGTTGTTGTAATTCTCGTTTTCATGTGCGGAATGAAAGGTAATATAGGAAAACTATCTATAAAATGCTTACCTCTCACAAAAGGAACTTAAGTAGAAAATACAAATTTACTTAACATTTCAACAAAATCCAATTGTTAAAAGTCAGAACTTACCAATGCAACTCCTTACTCATGTTACTGTTGTTCAATACAGAGCATTAAGGTCAATTACATTGATGAGGTTTTAAATAATTTTTAAAGTAATGAATCTTTGAAGGTTTCTTATTTCCAACTGTCTATACTATTCTAAGGTCACACATACTGTGGATTTATTTATTTTCGTGGGTATCAATTCTCGTGGATAGAGAAAAAAAAGACGTTTCGTGGTATCCGTTAATTCGTGGATCGCTGATTACAACAACAAAAAATTAGATACGTAACTCGTGGATTTTTTTTTGATTTAGGAGATCATATAACCTCCATAGTTTGATCAATAATAAAAAAAAAATCATTGAATTCTATAAAAAAAAACACGTGTTATGTTACAATGTTTATCGCTAGTCAACACTATACTAGAACTGCATAACATAACCGGAAATAAACATCCGACTCCGTACACATTTCTAGGGATTATTCTACGATGAATTCTTAAATTCGTGGTTCGCTGTGACCAATGAAACCCACGAAAATTGGTATACCACGACTAAAAATGAATCCACAGTACATGCTTAAAACTTGAATTGATGATAACATATATTTTTGCATTGGAATAAAGTTTTTTCAATGATTACTTTCAGCTCTGGCACAAAGATACTGTTTGAACACATCACAAAACAGGTACACATTACATGCCAATAATAAGATGTTATCACGGTTGATTAAATAGTTTGTCATAAGAGCATCTTATATGACAAAAATTGTACATAGACGGGCTTCAAAGTTATTGTGAAACTGCATATTCTAGAGGTGGCGTCAATCAGATTTGGATCTAAAGATCTTTTAGAGTACATACAATATAACTCTCTTTCATCTTGTACATGTTGTAATGGTATTACTTTTCTACACAAATAATCCCACATTCCAAACTAAAAAACAAATTAAAAGAGTTGGTATCGTTTTGTTTCATAAAAAAGAATGGCCAACGTAGATACAAGTATCTTGTCTTAGTGAGGAATAAATCCTACTTTGTAAAGGATCATTCTGATTCAAACAAAAAGTTATCTGAAACTGACATTATCAAGATGCTTGATTTCTGGATTGACAACATATTTGTTACGTTCGGAGGAAGTGTTTTTCAACAGACTATCGGCATTTTAATGGGAACAATTGTGCCCTTCTTCTTGACGACTTCTTTCTTTATTAGTATTAGGCTGACTTCAAAGAGGAACTTCTTAGGAAGAAAAATAAGAACAGAAGACGTTAGCCATATCCTTTAACTCTACTTTCCGCTATATATATGATGTTCTTTCACTAAATAATTCAAAATTTGGTGACTCTGTTGAACGCATCTATCCCATTGAACTAGCGATAAAGGATTCAACAGATACAGTTAAGTCGGCCTGATATCATGACTTACATCTAGAAATTGACAATGAGGGTCGGTTGAAAACAAAACTTTACGACAAAAGAGATGATTTCAGCTTTCCAATTGTGAACTTTCCATTTCTAAGTAGCAACATTCCAGCAGCACCTGCATACGGTGTATATATCTCCCAATGGATACGATATTCCAGTGCTTGCATTCCCTATCATGATTGTCTTGATAGAGGGTTGCTGCTCAAAAATGAAGTTATTAAACCAAAAGTTCCAAATGGTGAAGTTGAAATCATCACTTTTTTTGGTTTACCTTTATTATTTGAAAAGTGATATTTTCAAACGTATGCCCTTTTCTTTAGAGATGTCTCGTAATTAAGCAGTTTCTTCCTTTTGTATAAATAAACTCATCATAAATACCAAGATGAAATTTTGTATTTACGCCAGACGCGCGTTTCGTCTACAAAAGACTCATCAGTAACGCTCGAATCCCCCCCCCAAAAAAAGGCCAAATAAAGTAGAAAATTGAAGAGCATTGAGGACCAAAATTCCTAAATGATTTGCCAAATACAGCTAAGGTAATCTATTCTTGAGGTAGAAAAGTCTTTGTATTTCAAAAAATTAAAAGTTTTGTAAACAGTTAGTTTATAAATTTGACCGTATCAATGATAATTCATGTCAGCACAGAAGTGCTGACTACTGGGCTGGTGATACCTTCGGGGAATTAAAACTCCACCAGCAGTGGCATCGATCCATTGGCTGTAAATAAACATAGATATCAGGGTGAAATTTTGGTTTTACGCCAGACGCGCGTTTCGTCTACAAAAACTTCATCAGTGACGCTTGAATCAAAAAGGAAGCTTTTTAAAAAGACCGGTGATTGTTAAGTGTGATGTTGAATTTAGTTTTTGTTTCGCCAATATACTGCACATTGCAATGAGTTCCAATCCCGGCGAGGGAAGAACAAAAAAATCTGCAAAAGCATATTTACAGTTATAACATGTTAGGCTGATGTTTAGACGAATTAAATTTATATACAAGATGAAAATTACACCAAACAGTGTTAGAATTAGATTTTTCTGCTTACATTTGTATTTGTCCATCCCGCAGCAGGATTTGAACTCTCACCTTTGATACACTACATTAACAACCGATTAGCGTCATGTCCAGCGCTCTTGACCACTTGAACACTTCCGCTATACAAAAAATATAACTTCAGTTACCGCGTCACGGAAGGCAACTTCAAAGATAGTCATAAGACATGTGTTTTAAGCATCTTGTGATGTATATATAATACGTCTAAATAGTATTCAACGATCTTTCTTAGGAGGGAACTGGATACACAATAAAATAATTATAATCACGCATAAAACGTGTATGCTATATCCACATGTAACAATTCTACTACAACAGATCCTTCCATTGAGTCACAAGTGAAGGTGATACACGTCTGAAAACACATATTATTTAAGTATACAAATATACAGCAAGAATAATCTACTTGTATACGAAGTCGAGGAAAATTATGAAACAAAATGAATTTTGTTTACGGTAAACAGATGAAAAGATCCTTTTTTTATTATATGCATGTAGCTAAAGATAACTTGTCAGGGTAAACACTTTAACTGTTAGTTCGATTATATTTATACATTTTGTATAAGGATTATGATGTTAGAACATCTAATTGTACATTCAACTATCTATTAATTAAAATGATTCTTTTAGTAATAATGAATCACAAGCAAACGATTCATCGATAAGGCATGCAGTACAGTATGACGAAATAGACAGCGTATATTATATAACAGCTCCTGAGAATGCCATACCTCAACTTACCATAAACAGTACACCACTTGAGATACAGTCATCTGGACCAAACAGTAGTAGGAACTTTGGAAGTATTGCTACTAATAACTTTGCTGACGGAAATTCCAATAATGATATAACTTTGGATGAAATTAATCCACCAATTGCAAGAGTAGACAGTACTTCCACCAGATCGTCGTCATCTAATGAATCGTACCTTGTTCCATGCAGAAAGTACATAAACCTTGAAATGATAATTAACAACGAAAACACAGCACATGAAAGAGAACAAGACTTTCCTGGAGAATCTGCATCTGTTTCAAGCAACGAAAGCAGTCAGA
The DNA here is from genome assembly GCA_037788925.1 of Mytilus galloprovincialis. Classification (NCBI taxonomy): domain Eukaryota; kingdom Metazoa; phylum Mollusca; class Bivalvia; order Mytilida; family Mytilidae; genus Mytilus; species Mytilus galloprovincialis. Next base: position 58,733,290 of record CM075332.1, read on the forward strand.
CACATACGAAAAGTGATCGTAAATATGAAACCCTTACTGGTACTAGTGTGATGGGGCATTCTTATGAAAGCATTTTGGCAACATGTTGAATACATTTATGCAGACGTGCATGGTACAAATACATACATACATGTACATACATAGGTTTTTTTTAAATCCATTTTTATAAACTCTATTTTGTTCTAATCAGTATTATTTTAACTTTTATAAATAAGTTGTACAGCTTGCATTCACAAACTTGATTGATCATGATCACAGTAAGTAAATTAAAGTAACGGACTAGATGGTGTTTTAGCGATCTGATCAGGTTTAAGATCGAAGTTTGTGATCCTTCAATTATTTTTCGTTATCAAAATGGAACATATGTGTATCAACAACATATAGTTTTTCAATAAAAATATGAACTCGAAATAACAGGTTTAATGGTTTTAAGACTATTTAAGAAGTTTTTCGTGAATTTTATTTCGTTTTATGAATCGTTGTCAAATCCTATCCCAGCACCACTATTTAATAGATCACAAGGTTTTTCGAGCATCTTTTTAAACCAATTAGAAAAAAAACTAATTAACCATGGTCATCGTCAGGACAAAACCATTGCATGGTGACGCTTATTAAAAATATACTGTATTTTTTATTATAAAATTAAATTACAAAACAACAAGCCATTATTGGTATCATTTCCAGGTCTTCGCATGACCATGATATACATGTAAACACACTGAAGTTATTACTAGTCATGCATGAAACTAGCGCAAAAATAAAGTAGAAGATTTAAAGTATTTAATTAACCGCAATTAATAACCATACATTACCTAGAGTTATAGTTAAAAATACCCCAGAAATAGCGTTTATATTTCCGTTTTTACGATCTGTATGATCAACATATACTCTATACAGCTATACAGGCGTATGAGGTGCTTTTACAAACCTACTATTGGCTTTAATAAATACATTATTAAATATCAGTGATTTGCGAATATTTGACAGATATTAATAGTGACACAAGACTAGTAATGGGATTGCTTTAAGCGCGAGCATTATCAAATAAAGAGCTACGTTATGAGTGCATGACAGCCCGTCGCTTTCTCAATGAATAAAGTTCTATAACTTCTGAATGATCATCAGATATAAAAAAAAATACTAACAGGAGCTAATTCTAATAGAAATAAACCAGTTACAAAGGTTTCATAAAAAGTTCTCTGAGCAAGTTTGATTTATTGTCCGAAAACGGGAATACCGCCCTTTTTAGCTCACCGGGGCCCCCTGTTAGCTTATACCATCACTTGGCGGCCGTTGTCGTCGTAAACTATTTGAAGAATCTTCTTCTCTAAAAACTACTAAGCCGAACTTTAATTTTAACTAAATGTTCCTTATTAGAGTATCTTGTTTATAAATTGTATCCGAAGTTTAATTTGATCCATCAACAATCATTGCTGTCATGGCTGTAAATAGAGCATAGATTAAACTCAGTTTTTGACTCATGTGTCAAAAACAAAAGCATTTAAAGTATATCTGATACGGGTTTAATATGTCCATAGGTCAAGATCTGTCAGCTCTGAAATTTTAAGACGAACCGAACAACTCATTATTATCTTGAATATTTAAATTATATATATGATCCCAATTGGAACATATGCGTATACTCATACGGTCCGGCCATACGCGTGTAGTCCGACCGTACGCGTATGGTCGGACCATATGAGTATTATACTCGTTTGGTTATTAACGGGCCGGACCATATGAGTATTTGGACCGTTTTCAAATATGCAATAGAAACGTATTATTTTTACAACTCAAAGGCTACATAAATGTAGATGCCACAATCAGTCACTTTCAAATATGCAATAGAAACGTTTCAATAATACAATAGTGTTTATCTTTAAAAGAAAATACTGTTTCATAAAAATGTATTATTTTTACAATTCAAAGGCTACATAAACGTTAAATATAGATGCCACAATCAGTTGAATATAGTTTTCATTGCTATAATTGTATTCTTGCATGTATACTAAAAAGGACATTTAAATACACACGGTACCATATCTTTTCTGCATTTGTACGTCTTGGTTGTGCACGAAACTTTTCAATACACCTTTTGCTTACGAGAGACAAGCTATCTTTTTTGCCGGTGATGTCATCTACTTTACACAATAAACGTGTCAAATCTCTAGACACGGTATAGTAAATTAACAAAACTTCCTTTTACAATATGTGCATTTGATTTCGACATCTTCTTATTGTACTTATAAATAGTGAGTAAAATTAAATGTGTGAAACTGCTTATCTTAATAAGTTAATCTTTTTCATTATTAAAATATATTAAAATGACATTTATAATAACGTACGTAACAACTAGAAGGGTAATACCTTTTGAAGAGTTTATAAGTATGTAAAGTAAACGTGCTGATTACCCCGACCATACGCGTATGGTCGGACCATATGAGTATAAACCCATATGGTCATGACCATACACGTATAATCCGGAACATATATAAAGATAAACTGTAAACGGCCAATATTTTCAGCAAAGAAATATCTACGAAAATTGTCAATTGACCCCTAAAGGAGTTATTGCCCTTTAAAGACAATTTTAAATACTGTGTTCATCATGTTTGCTATCATTTAAACATTATCTCCTCTGAAACTACTCGGGCTTAAACTTCTAAGTGTTAACTGAATGTTTCTAAGAGTACCTGGTTTGTACATTGTAGAAGTTAGAGCAAGATTGACATTGAGTTAAAGTGATGAATTAGTCAAAATCTATCTGCTATGAAATTTTCAGACCAATTAGACCATTCATTGTATGGTGACTGTCCAAAAAAGTTTATGTTGATGAAATTTTTCTGTTTTGGTTATTACATGTACCTTTCATATCATAAAAGATAGAGACAAAGTGACAAAGCAAAAGTGTTCAGCAAAGTAGGATCTACAAATAAGACAAATAATCAAAACAGTCTATTGACTCCTTGAGAAGTTACCTGGTTACTGCCCTTGAAACGTTCATTTTTCTTTACATTTTTTCGTGCATATAACACTTTAAAAAATCTTTTTCTCTGAAACTACTAAGTTAAACACTTCCAAATTTTAACTGAACGTTTCTGATGGTATCTTGTTTGTTAATTGTGTCCAATGATTTTATCCATCATCCAACATGACCATGATGACCACCATGGCAAAAAATAAAACATAGTGGACAAAAGCAGTTTTAGCTTATGTCTCAAAATCTACAGCAGCAAAAGTCAACGGGAGTTAAAGTGATAAATGGGTCATGATCTATCTGTTATGAAATTGTACGACAAGTTCGACAATCCGCTGTTGGGTTAGGGTTGCAAATTGATATAAGAAGAAGTGGTATGAATGGCAATGAGACAACTCTCCATCCAAGTCACTATTTGTAAAAGTAAACCATTATAGTTTAAGTACGGTCTTCAACATGGACCCTATGCTCACACCGAACAGCAAGCTATAACGGGCACAAAAAATGACTTGTGTCAAACCATTCAAACAGAAAAACACACGGTATAATCTATATACCAAAAACAGAAACCACATCAACAAACGACAACCTTTGAACGTTTTTATAGGTAAGAACCTTCACCCTTACGTGCAACAATAGTGTAAAATCTCAACATAGAAAGACACACTATAAAATATCAATTGAAATGGGTTAAATAGATCAAAAGACTTTTACCAACAAGTGAACATACACTGCAAAAAATTAATTTAGCGAAAAAAAAATCATCAGTATTTCTAAAAAAAAATCTTTTGTAAACAGGAAATTTATAAACAAATGACCATATGATTGATATTTATGTCAACAACGAATTGCTGACCTCTAGGCTGGTGGTACCCTCGGGATGAAACGTCCACCAGCAGTGGCATCGACCCAGTGGTGTAAATAGCTATCAAAGGTACCAGGCTTATAATTTGATAAGTCAGACGCGCGTTACGACTTGATAAGTCTCAACAGTGACGCTTAGAACAAAATAGTCATAAAGCCAAACAAGTACAAAGTTGCAGAGAATTGTAGACCCAAAATCCCCAAAACAAATGTGCCAAATGCGGATAAGGTAATTTATGCTTGGGATAACAAACATTATTAGTATTTCTAAAAAATCATACTTTTGTAAACAGGAAATTTAGAAAAATTACCGTATAATTGCTGAATACTAGACTGGTGATATCCTCGGGAACGTAACGTCCACCTGCAGTGGAATCGATCCAGTGGTATAAATAGTTCTACATAAGACTCATTAGTGACGCTGAGATCAAAATAGTCATAAAGCCAAACAAGTAAAAAGTAGAAGAGCATTGAGGAACCAAATTTCCAAGGCAATACCAGGATTACATATAATGACTCTAAAACATTAACACCAGAAAATCAACAACCAAAGCATGAACAATGTCAATTATCATAAAATCCGAAAGTCAAATTATATGACCTAGAAGAGTTCGCATTTCATGCTCCGTATGCGACACCTCCATGTTTATAGGTAACGAAAAGGACGACAAAAAGTATAAGTCAGTATAAAAAAAAAACGGATTAGAAACACGACAACGGGATTATATCCATAACCATTTATATGGTCAGCCAAATCGTAATGGCGACCATAAAATGTGAGGAAGTAATATTCACGAATACTGACTTCAGGAGTGATGATGTTCAATATACTTTACTTTATTGAAAGATCGCTCCAAGCACTTATGGGCCGATGGGTTTCAAACATACAAATATAACAAATAATGAAAATAACAATGACATATACATCTTACAATTATCATGTTTTGTTTTATATATAAAAATTACACAGATTAAAATAATGATCATGGATTCCTTGTCCTCAGTCTTTGTGACTTTAAGTTAGGAGCATAATTTGTTGTTATCATGTTTTGTTTCAGGATTACGATGCGTTTTAATTTATTCATACATGTCTAGTTTAAGCTTATTTTAGATTTGTTTTCATTTGAAAATATTTTTTTTGATTGTTCATTAATTTTACATTAAATAAAAAGACATGGAATTCCTCAATCAAATACATCGCAATGTGTAAATAATCTTAAATATTTTTGTATTTCACTGCACCTGCCATTTTCCTTTAATAAAATGTCGTAACTTATTCAAAATTAACAAATGTATTGCCCATGTTCAGAGATTCTGGAAAGTATGTATGTGTCAAAGCTTTAATTTTTTTTAAATCGTAATATAAATTTAATATTTGCTTTTTATATAATTTTTTTTATAAGAGTTTTCCAAATTTTGTTCTTATATTAACCTAATGGTTTTTTTTTATTTTTTTTTATATTAATATCCGTATTTTTTATTTTTTATATCAATAACTGAATAACTAATACAATCATGGTTAGCATAAGAATACATACATAAATGCGTGAGATATGTTAAGTTTTGGCTTAATCTAGTGTTTCTTGTAGTAGGGAGCTAGTGTCTTCCCTTAAAATTAAATCACAAAAAAGAAAAGTTAGCTGCACAAATCTGATCGAACAGCGGTATATTACAAGAGCATGTTTGTTGCTTATAAATTCAGCTTATTAAACCTTTTTAATACTTTATACATTGAAACTAGGAGCGCCCACTTTTCAATTGACTTTCTCTTTCTAATTGAAGCTTTATATAAGAATGATAATGCATTTAATATATACCATATGTCACTATCATTTCTATTGTAAGTTAATATTGAACTAGCCAGTCAGTTATATAAATAGTTTGACCAAGCGTTTGATAAATTGTATATGTTTTTTATAAATACCTAACTTTCATAGATGTTTTGGTTAATTCTTGTGCAGAATGATAAATATTTCAACAAATCAGGAGATATACTACTAAAAGAGAACGAAAAAGAATAGTCAAATACATTCCAATTCATTTTCTTAAGAAATTGGAATCTTATTTTCGATCACTTTCTAAACTCATCAACGGAGACATTATTAAAAGGGGGTCTTGAATCGTGTTAACTCCGAATCGCTGTCTATCCAGCTGATGATATCTACGCAAACATGTAAATCTCAATTAATGAACGTTGTATGGACTTTTGAAAATATGGACAGAAAGTATACATGCAAAATTGCAACGCATGTTTACCAGGTGTTTTTGAAAACGTACGGTGCTCAAAACATGCGTTTCTGACATGTTTAGAAACGAACGGTAAATTCCTGGTAAACATGCGTTTACATGCGTTGCAATTTTGCCTGTGTAGGGGAAACATACCTTATAGTGATATTAGATTATTATAATAATTATTGTCCAGTTACCGTTTCCACGATAACCCTTCAAACAATATATTTTAAAGAAATACTACTAATAATATTGTCATTGCTTGTTAATATATATTTTTTTAGATTATAACATAGGATTTACATCCGTTCGTTCATCTAACATCGTTTAGTTGCGCTGTTAATGATTTGTAATGATGACGTCCTGTTCTATATAATACTCATTCTGATTACCAAGTTCTGAAGAAGAAAAAAACGATAAGTGTAAATCTCAGTCTAATATAGTTGTTTTCAACATGTCGGTCGCAAGTCACTGATGACAATAATATGTTGAAACGTCTCGGTATAACAGATGAACTTTTTTTTTATCTAACGACTTGCATCTAACGGTACATTCCATAAATGAATAAATTACACTTACTGAAGGAATTTCTCTTGTTTTTTGCGTTTCTTACATTTTTCAATTAGCATTACACATTATTCTTTAAATACAAAGGTTTTCTGTCAAAGCATTGGTTAGCAGTACGACGGGTACCAGACGTAAAGCAGTAACTCCATAACTTTCAGGAACACGAGAGTTAATGTAACTCAGTTTTAAGTTTTGTATGTAGAGTTTGTGCATTTCGTCCCTGGTGGAGAGTGGTCTCATCGACAATCATGCCACATCTTCGTTTTTTAAATTGTTCAACTTTTTTCTGTTTAAATTTTCTGATGTCGTTGTCCGTTATTTCATCTACTTGTGATTTTTTCATGTACCATTTTTTTTCTTTTCTTCCTCTTATTTGTAAAGTAAAAATATTATTACCGGTGCATGTTTTTGAAGTGTCCAGCGAATCGGAGTTAATATTCTGGCCTGGTGTTTCTTAATAAGAAATACAGCTTGTTGACTTTTAAGGTCGACCTTGCACAGCACACTTCTTTCTTAAACCATCTCCAAACTGTATGTTCACCAAAATAATGTATGTCCTCCAATCAGTACAATGTTTATTTTCTCACGTGGTATATTATCTTATCATTATTCATTTTACTGAAGTCATATTTAAAAAAAAAAGAATCGAATTCGTCTATAAAATAAGGTCACACACAAAGTTATGCTTGTAGTTTCGGTGGTAACGGTGACCATTTCCAAAATTTCAAAGACACCTACCACATTTGCACATGATAAGGAATATACCATTAAAGTTTCAAAGAGTTTAAATACTACTTTAAGATTTTCCCCATAGGGTTTAATGCTAAACATATTTAGTTTCCATGGCAATATAGTAGTTCCAAAGATTCCCAAAATCATCTCAAACCTGTATATGGTGGACACCAACAATATATAAAAATTTGATGATTTTCAGTTAAGGAATATTCAAATTATTCACCAAAAACCAAAAAAATATTGTTTACATTTGTTCTGTTTCCATGGTAACGGCGGCCATCTTGCACATTCCAAAGTCAGCTGCACAACTTCACATGGTGTTCCACATTATGGTATAATTCCATCAACATTGGTCCATTCAATTCAGAGAAATAGCGTGGACAAAATGTGTGGAAGAATAAAAATAACTAGAATTGCCATTGCAAGCAATAGCGGATGTCACCCTTCCCCCAATTGCCACTAAACGGCAGCCATTTCAAAATTGCTGAACAGTGAATGCACATATATGCATGGCAATACATCTTTCTGTAAATATTCAGTACATTCAGATCATTTTAAAATTTTTCACATTTCTGCTGTTTCCATGGCAACGGCAGCCATTTTGAAAATTTCAAAGCCAAAAGTCTCATCTTCCCTTGCCAGTTAACAATATTATCAAGTTTCATTAATTTCAAAAGATTTTGAGAAATTTTGATGTTGTTGCAGTTTCCATGGCAACGGTGGCCATTTTGGAAATTCCAAAGTCAAAAGTCTCATCCTGACTTGCCAGTCAACAATCATATTAAGTTTCATCAATTTTGGAGCATTTTGAAATTTTTAAAATTTTTGCTCCTGTATCCATGGTAACATAGTAGTTCAAATGATTGTCAAAATCATTCAAAACCTGTATAAAGTGGACAACTATATTGTATAAAAATTTGATGACTTTATGTTCAAGCATACCAAAATTATTCACCAAACCCTAAAGTTTTTAGAGCATTTTGACCTTTTTGCATTGTTTCAATGGTAACAGCAGACATTTTGGAAATTCCAACGCCAAATTGCACATCTACCAATGTTCCTTATCGTTACTATGAAGTTTCAGAAAGTTTGGACCATTTTGATATTTTTGAAATTTTTGGTGTAGTTTCCATGACAACATTTTAGTTCCAATGATTGCCAAAATCATCCAAAACCAGTATATGGCTGGCACCAACATTGTATTAAAATATTATGATGCTGAGTTTAAGCATCTCTAAAACCAAAAACGGGAATTTTTCACAATTGTTCCGTTTCCATGGAAACGGCAGCTATTTTTTATGGACTTAGACCCTTCTGCAACCCGAAATTTTGAGTTCCTCATTATAGTGAACTATCATTAAGATTGGTTCCATTTCGCTCCAAAAAACCTGTCGGACAAAAAAAGGTGGAAGAATAATAATAATAACAAAGAAACATAAGAAAAGCAATATGTCACCCGACATTGTTGATCGGGTGACATAATAACTAGAATTACCATTGCAAGCAATAGCGGATGTCACCCTTCCCCTATTGCCACTAAGCAGCAGCCATTTGAAAACAATTTAACAGTGAATGCAGATCAACGCATTGCGATATATCTTTCTGTAAATTTTCAGTACATTTTGAGCATTGTCAAAAGTTTGACATTTCTTCTGTTTCCATGGCAACGGCAGCCATTTTGAAAATTTTCAAGTCAAAAGTCTCATCTATACATGCCAGTGAACAATAATATTAAGTTTCATTAAGTTTGGAGCATTTTGAAAATATTTGACATTTCTGCAGTTTCCATGGCAACATTGGCCATTGTGGAAATTCCAACTTCAAAAGTCTCATGCAGACTTGACAGTCAACAAATATATTAAGTTTCATCAATTTTGGAGAATTTTGAAATTTTTGAAATTTTTGACATTTTGGCTGGTTTCTATGGTAACAGATACCATTCCAAATTTCTAATGGCAGATACCACATTGGTACATGGGAGGGAACATACCATCAAAGTTTCAATGGATTTGACCTACCATTTTAAGAAAGTAAATGCCACTTTAAGGTTTTTGAAGCATTTTGACCGTTTTTGACTTGTTTCCATGGTAACGGCAGACATTTTTGAAATTCCAACGCCAAATTTCACATCTACCAATGTTGCTCATCGTTACTGTGGGTTTTTATTAAATTTGGAGCATTTTGATATTTTGGAAATTTTTGGTGTAGTTTCCATGGCAACATGATAGTTCCAATGATTGCCAAAATCATCCAAAACCAGTATATGCCCGGCACCTACATTGTATCAAAATATGATGATTCTAAGTTAAAGCAACTCCAAATAATTCATTAAAACCAAAAACTGGAATTTCTCACAATTGTTCCGTTTCTATGGTAACAGCAGCCATTTTTTATGGTCTTAAGACCTACAACAACCCGAAATTTTGTGTTCCTCATTATAGTTAACTATCATTAAGATTGGTTCCATTGGCTCCGAGAAAACTGCCGGACAAAATAGGTGGAAGAATAATAATAACTAGAATTGCCATTGCAAGCAATAGCGGATGTCACCCTTCCCCCCATTGCCTCTAAGCGGCAGTCATTTCAAAATTGTTTAACGGTGAATGCACATATATGCACGACAATACATCTTTCTGTAAATTTTCAGTACATTGAGAGGATTTTAAAGTATTTCACTTTTATACTGTTTCCATGGCAACGGCAGCCATTTTGAAAATTTGAAAGTCAAAAGTCTCATCTTTACTTGTCAGGTAACAATAATATCAAGTTTCATTAAGTTCAAAGCATTTTGAGAATTTTTGACATTTTTCTAGTTTCCATGGCAACGGTAGCCATTTTGGAAATTCCAACTTCAAAAGTCTCATGCAGACTTGACAGTTAACAATCATAGTAAGTTTCATTACTTTTTGAGCATTTTGAAATTTTTGAAATTTTTGACATTTTGGCTGGTTTCTATGGTTACACAGACCATTCCAAATTTCTAATGGCAGATACCACATTGGTACATGGGAGGGAACATACCATCAGAGTTTCAATGGATTTGACCTACCCTTTTAAGAAAGTAAATGCCACTTTTAGGTGTTTTTGGACCATTTTTACCATTTTTGCATTGTTTCCATGGAAACGGCAGACATTTTGGAAATTCCAACGCCAAATTCCACATGTACCAATGTTGCTCATCGTTACTGTGAAGTTTCATTAAATTTGGAGCATTTCCATATTTTGGAAATTTTTGGTGTAGTATCCATGGCAACATAGCAGTTCCAATGATTGCCAAAATCATCCAAAACCAGTATATGCCCGGCACCTACATTGTATCAAAAGATAATGATTCTAAGTTAAAGCATTTCCAAATAATTCATCAAAACCAAAAACTTGAATTTTCCATTATTTTTCGGTTTCCATGGTGATGGCAGCCATTTTTTAGTTCCAAAGTTGCACTGCAACTGGATAGTCAGTGTTCCTTGTTATAGTGCACCATCATTCAGATTGGTTCCTTTGGCTCTAAGAAAACTGCCGGACAAAATTAGGTGGAAGAAAAATAATAATAATTAAACTGTCAATTGTTCTTGAACAATTGAGAGGTCTTTCCTTTTGTAATGTAAAATACATGTTCAAACAGACGTAGAATGTATTGAAAAGCTTTAAAACACACTGAAAAACCTTTAAATAAGGTTAAAAACACCAAATTCGCTATATGGGACATGACCTTGACCTTTGACCTTTTGACCTTTGTCAAGGTCATTAGTCCCCAATGTCATTGCCTAAGACCCCATGGGTCTAGGACCTTTGGTTATATAGTAAAAGATGATTTTGTCTTTCCAAAAACCTAAAACAGGTGTTATGCCCCTTAAAAAAAGGTCAAATCTCTTCGGTCAAAATGTAACAAAGTTGTGCCGTAATGACCCAAACATTTTCCACTATTTAAAACTTCTGTAAGTATAATGGTTTCTGAGATTATCCCATAACAAGGTGTTAGGTCAAAGGTCAAGGTCAACATACAAATTTGACCTTGAGGTATTTTTCAAAGATACATAAATTGATGATGATTGGTGAAGATCCTAGGTGTCTACGACTTACGGTTTCTGAGTTTTGGTGGTCAACCGACACCGGTTAATTTTCATAGGGGCATAACCCTACCAATGAGTCGTTGAATCTTTTCGATCCAAATGTAACGAAGAACCAGGGTCTGGTCCTGAACAAATTTCACCCTTTGTTTTTTTTTCTACCTATTACGGTTACGGTGTTGGAACGATAACAAGGTTTTTGGGTTTCGGAGGGATTACTCCGAACCGACAAAATATTTCGACTCACAGGGTGAGTTCCGGATAGGTAATCATTACACCGATACAAAGTGTGAACATGAAAGCGACACGTCTTACGGTTAACGCGGCTAAATTTGTCAAAGTTTGGCGGAAAAAGAATAATAATAATAATAATAATAAACAGAAGAAATACAGTAAGGTCTTTCCCTTTAGTAAAAGGAAAGACCTTAATAACTAGAATTGCCATTGCAAGCAATAGCGGATGTCACCCTTCCCCCAATGGCCACTAAGCGGCAGCCATTTCAAAATTGTTTAACAGTGAATGCACATATATATATGCATTGCAGTACATCTTTCTGTAAATTTTCAGTACATCGAGAGCATTTTAGAAAATTTCACATTTCTGCTGTTTCCATGGCAACGGCAGCCATTTTGAAAATTCCAAAGTCAAAAGTCTCATCTATACATGCCAGTTAACAATAATATTAAGTTTCATTAAGTTTGGAGCATTTTGAAAATATTTGACATTTCTGCAGTTTCCATGGCAACGGTGGCCATTTTGGAAATTCCAACTTCAAAAGTCTCATTCAATGATTGCCAAAATCATCCAAAACCAGTATATTGGTGGCACCTTCATTGTATTAAAATATGATGATTCTGAGTTTAAGCATCTCCAAATAATTCCAAAAAAACAAAAAGTGGAATTTTTCACAATTGTTCCGTTTCCATGGAAACGGCAGCCATTTTTTATGGTCTTAGACCCTACTGCAACCCGCAATTTTGTGTTCCCTATTATACTTAACTATCATTAAGATTGGTTCCATTGGCTCCGAGAAAAGTGGCGGACAAAATAGTTGGAAGAATAATAATAACTAGAATTGCACTTGCAAGCAATAGCGGATGTCACCCTTCCCCCAATGGCCACTAAGCGGCAGCCATTTCAAAATTGTTTAACAGTGAATGCACATATATATATGCATTGCAGTACATCTTTCTGTAAATTTTCAGTACATCGAGAGCATTTTAGAAAATTTCACATTTCTGCTGTTTCCATGGCAACGGCAGCCATTTTGAAAATTCCAAAGTCAAAAGTCTCATCTATACATGCCAGTTAACAATAATATTAAGTTTCATTAAGTTTGGAGCATTTTGAAAATATTTGACATTTCTGCAGTTTCCATGGCAACGGTGGCCATTTTGGAAATTCCAACTTCAAAAGTCTTATTCAGACTTGTCAGTGTACAACCATATTAAGTTTCATCAATTTTGGAGCATTTTTAAATTTTTGAAATTTTTGACATTTGGGATGGTTCCTATGGTAACAGAGACCGTTCCCAAAATTGAATGGCATATACCACATTGGTACATGGGAGGGACCATACCATCAAAGTTTTAATCAATTTGACCTACCATTTTAAGAAAGTAAATGCCACTTAAAGGTTTTTGGACCATTTTGACCTGTTTTGCATTGTTTCCATGGTAACGGCAGACATTTTTGAAATTGCAACACCAAATTCCACCTCTACCAATGTTGCTCATCATTACTGTGAAGTTTTATAAAATTTGGAGCATTTCCATATTTTTGAAATTTTTGGTGTAGTATCCATGGCAACATAGCAGTTCCAATGATTGCCAAAATCATCCAAAACCAGTATATGCCCGGCACCTACATTGTATCAAAATATAATGATTCTAAGTTAAAGCATTTCCAAATAATTCATCAAAACCAAAAACTGGAATTTTCCATTATTTTTCGGTTTCCATGGTGATGGCAGCCATTTTTTAGTTCCAAAGTTGCACTGCAACTGGAAAGTCAGGGTTCCTTGTTATAGTGTACCATCATTTAGATTGGTTCCTTTGGCTCTGAGAAAACTGCCGGACAAAATTAGGTGGAAGAATAATAATAAAAATAATAATAACTAGATTTGCCATTGCAAGCAATAGCGGATGTCACCCTTCCCCCCATTGCCACTAAGTGGCAGCCATTTCAACAATTTTAAACAGTGATTTTACATATATGCATGGAAATTCATGTTTCTACAAATTTTCAGAACATTTGAAGCATTTTGAAATTTTTGAATTTTTTTATGTTTCCATGGCAACGGCAGCCATTTTGGAAATTCTAACCCCAAATTCTGCTTCAACACATGACAGTCAACATTATTGTGAAGTTTCATAAAGATTAAAGCATTTTGAATTTTTTGAAATTTTTGCTGCTGTATCCATGGTAACATTGAAGTTCCAATGATTGTCAAAATCATTCAAAACCTGTATATAGTTAAAAACTATATTGTATGAAAATTAGATGATTCTAAATTAAGGCATAACAAAATTATTCACCAAATCCTGATGTTTTTGGAGCATTTTGACCTTTTTGCATTGTTTCCATGGAAACGGCAGACATTTTGGAAATTCCAACGCCAAATTCCACATCTACCAAAGTTGCTCATCGTTATGCTAGAATTTCAAAAAATTTGGAGCATTTTCATATTTTTGAAATTTTTGGTGTAGTTTCCATGGCAATATAGTAGTTCCAATGATTGCCAAAATCATCCAAAACCAGTATATGCCCGGCACCTACATTGTATCAAAATATAATGATTCTAAGTTAAAGCATTTCCAAATAATTCATTAAAACCAAAAACTGGAATTTTCCATTATTTTTCGGGTTCACATGGTGATGGCAGCCATTTTTTAGTTCCAAAGTTGCACTGCAACTGGACAGTCAGGGTTCCTTGTTATAGTGCACCATCATTCAGATTGGTTCCTTTGGCTCTAAGAAAACTGCCGGACAAAATTAGGTGGAAGAAAAATAATAATAATAATAATAATAATAATAGGGAAAAAGAAACAGAGGAAAAGCAATATGTCGACCGACTTCGTCGATCGGGTGACATAATAACTAGAATTGCCATTGCAAGCAATAGCGGATGTCACCCTTCCCTCTATTGCCACTAAGCGGCAGCCATTTCAAACTTGTTTAACAGTAAATGCACAATTATGTATGGCTATTCATCTTTTTGTAAATTTTCAGTATATTCAGAGTTTTTTAAAGTATTTCATATTTATACCGTTTCCATGGCAACGGCAGCCATTTTGAAAATTTTGAAGTCAAAAGTCTCATCTTTACTTGTCAGTTAACAATAATATTAAGTTTCATTAAGTTCAAAGCATTTAGAGAATTTTTGACTTTTTTGCAGTTTCCATGGCAACGGTGGCCATTTTGGAAATTCCAAAGTCAAAAGTCTCATCCAGACTTGCCAGTCAACAATCATATTAAGTTTGATCAATTTATGAGCATTTTGAAATTTTTGAAATATTTGGTCCTGTATCCATGGTGACAGAAGAGTTCCAATGATTGTCAAAATCATTCAAAAGCTGTATATAGTGGACAACTATATTGTGTAAAAATTTGATGATTTCAAGTTCTAGCATACCAAAATTATTTACCAAACCCTGAGGTTTTTAGAGCATTTTGACACTTATGCACTGTTTCCATGGTAACGGCAGACATTTTGGAAATTCCAACGCCAAATTACGCATCTACCAAAGTTGCTCATCGTTACTATGAAGTTTCAAAAAATTTGGAGCATTTTGAAATTTTTGAAATTTTTGGGGTAGTTTCCATGGCAACATAGTGGTTCCAATGATTACCAATATCAGCCAAAACCAATATATGGCTGGCACCTACATTGTGATAAAATATGATGATTCTGAGTTTAAGCATCTCTAAATTATTCACAAAACCAAAAACTGGAATTTTTCACAATTGTTCCGTTTCCATGGCATCCATTTCAAAACAATTTAACAGTGAATGCAGATCTATGAATTGCGAAATATCTTTCAATAAATTTTCAGTACATTAAGAGCATTGTTAAAAGTTTCACATTTCTGCTGTTTCCATGGCAACGGCAGCCATTTTGAAAATTCCAAAGTCTAAAGTCTCATCTATACATGCCGGTGGACAATAATAGTAGGTTTCGTCAAGTTTGGAGCATTTTGAAAATATTTGACATTTTTGCAATTTCCATGGCAACGGTGGCCATGTTGGAAATTCCAACTTCAAAAGTCTCATGCAGACTTGACAGTCAACAATAGTATAAAGTTTCATCAAATTTGGAGCATTTTGAAATTTTTGAATTTTTTGACATTTTGGCTGGTTTCTATGGTAACAGAGACCATTCCAAATTTTTAATGGCAGATACCACATTGGTACAAGGGGCGGAACATACCATCAAAGTTTCAATGGATTTGACCTACCATTTTAAGAAAGTAAATGCCACTTTTAAGGTTTTTTGAAGCACTTTGACCTTTTTTGCATTGTTTCCATGGTAACAGTAGACATTTTCAAAATTCCAACGCCAAATTGCATATCTACCAATGTTGCTCATCGTTACTGAGAAGTTTCATTAAATTTGGAGCATTTTGATATTTTGGAAATTTTTGGTGTAGTTTCCATGGCAACATAGTAGTTCCAATGAATGCCAAAAATCATCCAAAACCAGTATATAGTGGGCACCTACATTGTATCAAAATATAATGATTCTAAGTTAAAGCATCTCCAAATAATTAACCAAAACCAAAAAGTGGATTTTTTCACATTTGTTCCGTTTCCATGGTAACGGCAGCCATTTTTAATGGTCTTAAGACCTACTGCAACTCGAAATTTTGTGTTCCTCATTATAGTCAACTATCATTAAGATTGGTTCCATTGGCTCCAAGAAAACTGCCGGACAAAATCATTGGAAGAATAATAATAATAATAGTAAAGAAACAGAGGAAAAGCAATATGTCACCCGACATTGTCGATCGGGTGACATAATAATAGTGAAAAAGAAACAGAGGAATAGCAATATGTCACCCGACATTGTCGATCGGGTGACATAATAATACAGAAAAAGAAACAGAGGAAAAGCAATATGTCACCCGACATTGTCGATCGGGTGACATAATAATAAGAAACGATACAAAAACAATAAGTCGCCAAAAACTCCGTTTTGGTGACTTAACTAGATTTGCCCTTGCAAGCAATAGCGGATGGCACCCATCCCCTATTGCCAGGCGAGTGGCAGCCATTTTGAAAATTTCAAAGTCAAAGAGCGCTTTTACACATATTTATTAACATTGTTGTAAAATTTCATCTCGTTTGGAGCATTTTGAAATTTTGAAATATTTGCTGTTTCCATGGTAACAGTTACCATTTCCAAAATTCCGAAGACAGGTGCCACATTGTGCCACATTGGTACATGCCATGTTACATATCTATAAAGTTTTATTGGGATTGATGCTATATTCTTCAAGAAAATGTAGCTTTTATGTGTTTTCCCATACGGTCAATGTTAAACTTTCGCCCGGTTTCCATGACAATGGCGGCCATTTTGGAACCTCTTGATATTGCATGCACATCTAGGCATATCAGGTAACACTCCCACAAAGTTTCATCCACTTGGGTCTTATAATGAAGAATTTAGAATTTTGAAAATTTTTCACATTTTTGCAGTTTCCATGGAAACGGCAGCCATCTTGAACCATTCCATGGTGCCTGCAACTCTTGACCTAAGTGTCCTCTATATGATAGAGTTCCATCAACTTTGGTCCATTGGATTTCCAGAAATCTCCTGGACAAAATGTGTGGAAGAAAAATAATAAAAACTAGATTTGCCATTGCAAGCAATAGCGGTTGGCACCCTTTCCCCATTGCCAGGCCAGCGACAGCCATTTAGAAAATTTTTGCTGTTTCCATGGCAACGGCGGCCATTTTGAAAATTCAAAACTCAAAAGTTAAGTCTACATAAGCTAGGCAAAATTTGTTATAAGTTTCATTAACTTTAAAGCATTTTGAAGTTTTTCATAATTTTGCTGTTCCCATGGTAATGGCGGCCATTTTGAATATTCCAAAGTCAAACCCCCGCTGCAATGTTTTCCCTCCATAATCATATATACCATCATATACCATTTAATGTCTCTAGAGTAAATTTAACATTGATGTTCTGGAATGTTCTGTGAAAATTCAAAGTTTTGACCTTTTTGCATTGTTTCCACGGTAACAACAGATATTTTGGAAATTCCAACGCCAAATTCCACATCTTCCAATGTTGCTCATCGTTACTGTGAAGTTTCATGAAGTTTTGAGCATTTTGATATTTTTGAAATTTTTGGTGTAGTTTCCATGGCAACAAAGTAGGTCCAATGAGTGCCAAAATCATCCAACACCTGTATATAGTGGGCACCTACATTGTATCAAAATATGATGATTCTGAGTGTAAGCATATTCAACAGATCACCAAAACAAAAAACAGAAATTTTTCACATTTGTTTCGTTTCCATGGCAACGGCAGCCATCTTGATGATGCCATACCTCACTGCACTATTTAATGTGGTGGTCAACATTATGGTATAGTTCCATCAATATTGTTTAAGCCAATTCTGAGAAATAGTATGGACAAAAATGTGTGGAAGAATAAATATAACTAGATTTGCCATTGCAAGCAATAGCGGATGTCACCCTTCCCCCCATTGCCACTAAGTGGCAGCCATTTCAACAATTTTAAACAGTGATTTTACATATATGTATGGAAATTTATCTTTCTACAAATTTTCAGAACATTTGAAGCATTTTGAAATTTTTGAAATTTTTGATGTTTCCATGGCAACGGCAGCCATTTTGGAAATTCTAACCCCAAATTCTGCTTCAACACACGACAGTCAACATTAATGTGAAGTTTCATAAAGATTAAAGCATTTTGAATTTTTTGAAATTTTTGCTGCTGTATCCATGGTAACATTGAAGTTCCAATGATTGTCAAAATCATTCAAAACCTGTATATAGTTGAAAACTATATTGTATGAAAATTAGATGATTCTAAATTAAGGCATAACAAAATTATTCACCAAATCCTGATGTTTTTGGAGCATTTTGACCTTTTTGCATTGTTTCCATGGAAACGGCAGACATTTTGGAAATTCCAACGCCAAATTCCACATCTACCAAAGTTGCTCATCGTTATGCTAAAGTTTCAAAAAATTAGGAGCATTTTCATATTTTTGAAATTTTTGGTGTAGTTTCCATGGCAATATAGTAGTTGCAATGATTGCCAAAATCATCCAAAACCAGTATATGCCCGGCACCTACATTGTATCAAAATATAATGATTCTAAGTTAAAGCATTTCCAAATAATTCATCAAAACCAAAAACTGGAATTTTCCATTATTTTTCGGTTTCCATGGTGATGGCAGCCATTTTTTAGTTCCAAAGTTGCACTGCAACTGGACAGTCAGGGTTCCTTGTTATAGTGCACCATCATTCAGATTGGTTCCGTTGGCTCTAAGAAAACTGCCGGACAAAATTAGGTGGAAGAAAAATAATAATAATAATAATAACTAGAATTGCCATTGCAAGCAATAGCGGATGTCACCCTTCCCCTATTGCCACTAAGCGGCAGCCATTTGAAAACAATTTAACAGTGAATGCAGATCAACGCATTGCGATATATCTTTCTGTAAATTTTCATTACATTTTGAGCATTGTCAAAAGTTTCACATTTCTTCTGTTTCCATGGCAACGGCAGCCATTTTGAAAATTCTGAAGTCAAAAGTCTCATCTATACATGCCAGTTAACAATAATATCAAGTTTCATTAAGTTTGGAGCATTTTGAAAATATTTGACATTTCTGCAGTTTCCATGGCAACGGTGGCCATTTTGGAAATTCCAACTTCAAAAGTCTCATGCAGACTTGACAGTCAACAAATATATTAAGTTTCATAAATTTTGGAGCATTTTGAAATTTTTGAAATTTTTGACATTTTGGCTGGTTTCTATGGTAACAGATACCATTCCAAATTTCTAATGGCAGATACCACATTGGTACATGGGAGGGAACATACCATCAAAGTTTCAATGAATTTGACCTACTATTTTAAGAAAGTAAATGCCACTTTAAGGTTTTTGAGGCATTTTTACCATTTTTGACTTGTTTCCATGGTAACGGCAGACATTTTTGAAATTCCAAGGCCAAATTGCACATCTACCAACGTTGCTCATCGTTACTGTGGAGTTTTATTAAATTTGGAGCATTTTGATATTTTGGAAATTTTTGGTGTAGTTTCCATGGCAACATGATAGTTCCAATGATTGCCAAAATCATCCAAAACCAGTATGTGCCTGGCACCTACATTGTATCAAAATATAATGATTCTAAGTTAAAGCAACACCAAATAATTCATTAAAACCAAAAACTGGAATTTTTCACAATTGTTCCGTTTCCATGGTAACGGCAGCCATTTTTATGGTCCTAAGACCTACTGCAACCCGGAATTTTGTGTTCCTCATTATAGTTAACTATCATTAAGATTGGTTTCATTGGCTCAGAGAAAACTGCCGGACAAAATAGGTGGAAGAATAATAATAATAATACAGAAAAAGAAACAGAGGAAAAGCAATATGTCACCCGACATTGTCGATCGGGTGACATAATAATAATAGGGAAAAAGAAACAGAGGAAAAGCAATATGTCACCCGACTTCGTCGATCGGGTGACATAATAATAATATTAGTGAAAAAGAAACAGAGGAATAGCAATATGTCACCCGACATTGTCGATCGGGTGACATAATAATACAGAAAAAGAAACAGAGGAAAAGCAATATGTCACCCAACATTGTCGATCGGGTGACATAATAATAAAAAAAAACAACGTAGAATAACAATATGTCACCCCAACTCCGTTGAGGGTGCCATAATAATAAGAAGAAAAAAAAGAAACCTAGAATAACAGTATGTCACCCCAACTCCGTTGAGGGTGCCATAACTAAAAGCACGAAGGCAACTATTACTGTCATCAGAATCAGAGAGTTATCAGTGGTATCAATTTTGTCTGAAACAATAATTGATGTATTGGGTATAAATACTGCAAAATATGTTATTTATCCATAAAATCAAAATCACGAAGTTGAACAACAAAAGTGTTTTAAATAGGTTAAATGTTACAGTATTTGTATCACTTCATTTTTGTTTTAGGAAACAAATGTGTATCTAAAAAGGTACAGGTTTAATTTGCTTCTATAAAACTGATGAAATGGCAAGGAAAACATATATGATTCTTAAAAGATATACAGGGTGGTCACCTATTCTTTTTTTGTTATCTACAAACTAATGACGTAGCTCGGTTCTTATACATCCAGCCATTGTGTAACTGTGCACTGGCCAATTTCAAATTCGTGTCTTTAATTTTATTTTTTGTACTTCGTGTATATGCCATTTTGTGTTTCTTTTGTAAAACCGCTATCTGTATTATAGGGATAAATATAGTATAACATTGTTGACTGCTGAATCCCATTTTTGGCGTTTGTAACAATAATGTCTGTTTGTTTTGCTCGCTCACACATTGTTGTCAATATAATGGAATTCAATGCGACTGCAATACTAGTGAGAGGTTAAGCTAGCTGTAAAACTGTTTAATTCACTATTTTCTACAGAAGGAAATGCCTCTACTAATTAATTAAAAAGACCGACCGTGACTAACAATTCGTCAGGTGTGTTATAGGTATTGGTTTTGCCATTTTATAAAGGGCTTTTCGTTTTTAATTTCCCTTTGGGTTCGGTATTTTGTTATTTGACTTTTCCGTACCTTTGCACCAATCACCACTCTGATTAATTAGAGTATAAATTCTTTTTCCAACGTTGCAAGTGAAGAGAAGTTCTCCTTTGCATGTGAACCTATGCATGTCTATAGTATGATTGATACGAACTTTATACAATTGCAAAAAACTTCCACCGAAGGAATGTTAAGTTTGAGGTTTAGTGATATTTACCGGTACGACATTTTCCTGAAAAAAGTCTTGCACAGTTAATTTTACAAAGGAGTAGGTCCGGTAAGGACCGATTTTGGCCTCAAATATCAGGTTCATCTGACGAAAGATTTTGACCTCTTTTTAAACACTTAAGTGTCTATTTCATTTGAATCAATTAGTTTATGTAAAAGATTTGAACTGATTTAGTCATTAAAAACGATCCGATTCAAGCTCAAATATGACAAATCTACCAAATATGCCGAAAAATGTCATTTTTCAGATGGTTTTTGTCAAAGATGAAAGTGGCCATCCTCAACCTTTATATCTGTTATGTATTATCATAAAATACAACTTACATTTCAATATTAAGGATGAACACGAATGCGGCCACTTTCGTTATACACGAAAACCGTCTCAAATTTAACTAAAATGCTAGAACTGTGAAGATTTTAGTAATGTAGCATGACTTCATGGTGCTAGTACCCGATATATGTGCATTATATTGTCAAAACAGCCCATATTTATGTAGCAGAATCATTCTACTGTCCAATAAATAACTAAAAGTTTACATTTTAACAATTTTTTAAAACTGCTATATTTTGGGGGCAAAAAGGGGTCTTACTGGACCTACTCCTTTTTATTACATTAGATTACATTTTGTAATTGTCTAAAAGAAAAACACAAACAAACACAAAAGATATGTTCTTTGGGCAAAACACTATACAGCTTTATTTATTTCGTCTATATGGTCAAATGCATACGGTTTTTTTTTGATAGGCTTATCATACTTTCCCAATTTCATTTTAACGAATAGCTGATGCGAACCTCTTAACGTTATAGCGATATGTTAGTCATGTTGTTATGTTTCATTATAAATGTGTTATTTTGATTCGTATAATGTATAAATTCTATATTTTTATAGGTTATTTGGTTAAATAAAGCAATCAGTCATGGTTAAATCATATACAATATTTCATATGAAAATGACTTCAGCTAGGGAATCAGATTCTTCATAACGAAATACTTGGGTTCACTACTATAAATAATTTCACGTGTCATTTTCTATTAAAAAAAGGCATGAACATTCTAATCAGTGAAATAAATAGATCTACAAATGCAAATGACTTAATAGACTTAATTTATTATCAAAGGTACCAGGATTATAATTGTATACGCCAGACGCGCGTTTCGTCTACATAACATATCAGTGACGCTCAGATCAAAGCCAAACAAGTCCAAAGCTGAAAAGCATTGAAGACCCGAAATTCCAAAAAGTTGTGCCAAGTACGGCTGAGGTAATCTATTCCTGGGATAAGAAAATCCTTAGTTTTTATAAACAAATAATGTTTTGTCAACTGTAAATTTATTAAGATGACCATATAATTGATATTCATATCAACACCGAAGTGCTGACTACTAGACTGGTAATACCATCGGTTACAAAACGTCCACCAGCAGTGGTATCGACTTTGTGGTGTGAGTAGTTATCACAGGAACCAGGGTTATCATTGAAAACGCGAAAGAAACGTAAATATTTTTGCCATTTAGCATTATGAATTAACTGACCTCGTATGTTAAAACGCATTCAGGAAATGGATAAACGTCCAGTTGAATTGCAATCTTATATTTTCCATCTCTTTGCATAGTGGTATTATAATGTATATCCGGAGGATCTGCATCATGTAAGATATAATTTAGTAAACGGTTTCCACTCATATGGGTTGCACTGGTAAAAATAGTAAATGCAGTGACATATACAAACTCCTTTTACGGGTTAAACTGTGCCACTTTGACTGTGAAGTTTTGTAAAAACTTATATCCTAGAATGGAAAGTGTATATGCACTGATGTTTTGTTTTGCAAAGGTGAAAAGATAGTAAGATGCGGCATATTTTCAACACTTATATGCCTCGAACTTTAGAAATTCTTAAATATCTTTGCCTTAGCTTTGGATCTCCCGCAGAATTTAATTTGGACACTATCCATGTGTGTTTAGGAAAGTAGTTCAGAAACTTTCTCAGAACAGTTGGATTTGGTGTGATATGTCACAATAGACATTTCCAATAAAATGACACACGTCCGTAGATCGACATACGGACGTAATGGGACGGGTTATTGCCAACCATCGAATATGATTGAAGACGTCTCTTATGTTTAACAAAGTATTCCAAGACTTTTTAAATCACCCACTGAAATGGTCGTACAAAGAATTGTTTTATACAATTTTCTAAAAATGACATAAATGCTGCATTTTTATTTATCTTGTGGTTTTCCAGATTCCCGCCATTATTTTACTGATATACGATCATGTATCCAATACCTATCATACTTACGATTCGAGTTATCTTTCTTGGTTTTGATGTTGACAATTCGTTTTCAATATACTTTTTTCTGTCTTTCTTCTTAGTTTATTTATCATTTTATCATATTTGTAGCGTGGAAATTATTTAGAAGGATATGTTTTTGACAATTTCAGAAATATCGAAAGAAGAATTTTTCAGAATCTCTCTTTATAAAGGTTAAAAATTTAGAAATAAGTATTGCTTCAATTTTATTTATAACCATACGTATATTTTTAAGAAAAAGGTGTGTTCGATTAGAAATTTTTCTCTATTAATTTGTTTAACGGGAATGCTTCCGGAATCCAAATACAAAAGATTTTCCCCGGGAATATATTTGATATCCCTTGAAGTGATTTAATTGAGAGTATTTCATCCATTTCATAGATAAACCACTAAAAGGGGGTCAGTGGATTCAATTTAATGATTAAATCATTAACGGAAATATGTAAAGTAAGTCTCATTGAACAACATAACATTAAAAATAAGCCAAGCAAGAGGTCATTACTTTGAAACTGGTATGATGCTTGTTTTTTTTTACCACGAACTTGTTACTTTTGGTGGGCAAAGTTTTCAACTCACACTTGGTATTCCTACATTTTATATAGTACTCTTCTTCCTTGTTTAATATAAGCAAGACTTTATAGTTTTCTGCAGTTATTATCATCCATGCATGTTGACAAAAGTTAAACATATAAAGCTAAGAGACATAGTGGATCTTAAACTTAGTATCCCCAAATCTGCAAAAAAGGAGTTTAGAGGAGGACATACATGTAAGTCTGTCTTTTGTTATATCAGAAACCTATCTGAATTCTAAATTATAGATAATTAGGCCTTTAACAAGAAGTGTCATTAAATTATATTGATAAGATGCGCACCAGAAATATTTTTAAATAATTGAATTCCACAAATCTGAACTTTTCATAGACAGTATATTTTTCCTTTTGTGTGACCACCTACACATATTTTGCGATTCATATTTCTAATTAACCTTCCAATCCCTTCTAGAATGACGTTTTTAAACAAAGGGAAGGCTTATACTGCCATGATGCAAATCATATGTCTCATCATAAATAAATTTCAAGTTACAATACTGTACGATTGATTGACAGTTGGATGCTAAACGTGCAGTTGTAAATATTTCTTGCATAATTAACGTGAGGAGAGCGTGACATTAGATCTTAAAGAGACATCGGATTTAACGTCCCCACTCTGACCGAACGGGACTGCTTACTTTACCATAGCGCACATCTAAACTGATTCCCTACTCTGGCAATGGTTTAACTGCCGATCAGAACAAGAACAATAGTGACGATTTTCTTTTTCCTTGGTCACCTTTTAGAGGTTACGATCAAGACGTTGCGACCAAAGAGACATTTATCAATCTGGAAGATATACATAAAGTATAACATGAACGTTTGTTTATCAGAACATTTGCAACAAGAATATGTAATAATAATTGCCTGCGGATGTGTCCTCATACATTCCTTTTAATAAAGTTATACGGTAAAGAAAAAACACAGATGCATCAGTGATCTATTTTTTTTACCTTCGACAAAAGTATCATAGAATAATTTATAAAAGTATGCTAAAAAAAAATAAGAGACATTCCGGAGTGTTTGACACTCTTTTCTTATTCTTTAGCTTTTTAAAATAGTTCATCGTTTTTTAGATAAGGTATGGGTCAATTGAAATGACAAGTTATGATCGGTGTTTTTTTATTACTGTTAACTGAACTTATTATTCCAATTTACATTGTTTAAGGTTGTTGTCAATTAAATCACCCTTAATTTGACAACAAAATATGAAAAGAATTAGAATACTTTTGTGTGTTCTAATTTTAAAATAACATGCATGCCAACACTTCAATAGGCCGAGATACTGTCAGATAGGTCGGTTATGTCGATTAACGTCATTTTATTGAAAATATCTTATGGATTTAAAGGTAATGGTTGTTTTGTTCTGAAATTGTATAACATATCACCGCTTATTTTTATTGATTTTGTATTTAAATTGTTTCATAGATCATATTTATTCGTTCATTGTATATTCATTTGTTTGTGTTGATACGTCTTTTGATTGAGTTAAGCCATTTCAATTGATATTTTATACTGTATCTTTCTATGTTGTGATGTTATATTATTGTTTCTGGTAAAGATGAAGGTGGAAACATATCTTAACATGTAAACCCGCTGCATTTGTTTGCAAATGTCCTAAGTCAAGAACCTGGTGTGCTGTGGTTGTCGTTTGTTGGTGTGGTTCATAAGTGTTTCTCAGTTCTGGTGTTATATAGATTAGACCGTTGGCCTTTCCGTTTGAAAAGTTTTACAATTATTATAGTCTTTTTTTGGGACCCTATATAACTTACTGTTCGGTGTTGAAGACCGTACTTTAACATATAACATTTAACTTTTACAAAATGTGACTTGAAAGGAGAGTCGTCTCATTGGCACACAAACAACATATTAGTGCTGACTATAGCATTGAATAGAGGATGATCAAAATGAATTACTCAACAATGGAATTTCTTATTCATGATAACATTTTCCAAATCACTTCTTTGACGTTTCTTGACTATTTCTCAACTGATCTGACATTATATTCAACAAATTGTATAGCTTAAAGCTCGTTTACAGAGCAATGGTGTGTAGAAATTTATGTTTGACAAAAAACCAGATCGGTACACAGTCATGCTCTGCCGGGTTTCATTTTTCAAGTTTTTTTTTTTTTTTTTTTTTAACTTTTAGTTAGAAATCGTTAAATACTGAAACTACTGGCAAAAATACAAAAACTTTGTTAATCAATATATTATCAAACTGATGGTCCTCCTCACTTGTATTTCTTATTTTAGGAAACCCCGAGCTCACCCTGTTAAAAACATTTGTAAGTTTATCACACATAAATTGATATTTTGCCTCCAGATAATGTTGTATAGATCCAAACGAAACATACATTACATTAAAATTACAAATATAGTCAACACCCACTAAATCTAGCTTTTTGTATAATGTTTTAATCCACAGACGTAGGTGTATCTACAAAAGGTATATTCAACTGCAATATTTGTTATCATCATACCAAAATCAGTAATAGTATCGTTGACTATTATTTCATATTTTGCGGGATTTGATGAATAACCATCATAGCACAGCAGCTTCTATGTAGGTCCTCCAATTTATTTCTTTAATGTACTAGGCTGACATGTATTTTCATTACAAACGAGAAGAACATCCTCTCCAAAAACGATAGATTGTGATTTTAAATCCCATTTTACTTTAATGAAGAAAAAAAAACAGTTCTTGTTTAAACGGAAAATCATCTCTGTCTGCATTGTATCAAACCTTTTTTGTTTAATTGACAAGTCACTAACCAACCGCACTTAACATATGCATAAGGGATCATCGTATGAATAAATGTTAAACATTACCCACAAAATAGGTAACCTGTTGTTAAATCCACGAAAAACGTTAGTTGTAACAATTTCATGTCTGAACATGTTTATGAACAAAATTTAGAAGAGTCACATATGTTACTATACTCATATCTGAAAATCAAGAGTA
The DNA here is from genome assembly GCA_037788925.1 of Mytilus galloprovincialis. NCBI lineage: Eukaryota > Metazoa > Mollusca > Bivalvia > Mytilida > Mytilidae > Mytilus > Mytilus galloprovincialis. The sequence goes on from CM075332.1 coordinate 58,760,616, forward strand.
TAATTACAATGTATTGCCGTTCTTTTCAGTCCATATCTGTCCGGTAGCAAAAATTTTGATAACACTGAGAATGGTGTACGCTCTTTCTTTATGTATTGATACACATACATTGAATTCCTTTTGGATCCTAAAAATTGCTTTTCAATACACTATTCCCGATAATTGTAATACATCGAATTCCCGCAGAAACAAGGGGAAAACAACAACCTCCATAAAAAGGTATGTAATTTATTGTTTATATGTTATTACCTTGAATGCATTAAATATTTTTCACTGGACGTTAGTCAATCAAAATATAATTGATTTATTGTCTTGAATATGCATAAAATACTAACAAAACGCTAAGCAAGCAACACTCACCTTATCCATTCCAGTCTGTTGGTCGATTTTTACCTCTTTAACGTAATGTGACAGTAAATTGCACATTCAAATTAACTAAAAAATTACATTTTTAAAAGTCACGCATATTGTTTATTTAATGTTTTTTTATCGTTACCTTCTATAATTACATGTTTAAACAATTGTAAATTATATGTCTAAAATCAGGGATGCTAACGATACATGCAAATGTTTATGTCTCTTCAGTGATGTTCATATAGACATTTTTTAAAACCTATAAATTCAATATCAGTTTATACATAAGAGCTGATAAAACTGTACTGTTGAAAATACATGTATTGGATAACACATCTGCATAAAACCGGCCGTACATTATCCTCATTCATATATAGCAGGGCATCACCGGGGTATATTTTTACAAAGAATCACTTAGTCAGCGATTATTTTTTTCTGTATAGGCCTAGGTAATTGTAGTTTTTGTGTTCGCTCTAAATGTGGATGAAAGTTAAATCACGTTAAGTAATCAACTGTCGAAGGTTGATTTATGTTGCAATTAAATTAGTAGTGAATCCAAATCGTTTGTTTGTATTTTCTTTCTTATGATTATGTAGAGTAATCGTTTACGGTTTTCGAATGCGAGGTCAACCTATTAATGATATAACGACAGCGATAAAAAATGATGGAATGTATGAAGAAAATGTATAATTTTTAACGATTTCTAGGTCATGTTTGATATATCCAAAAAGAGAAGTTTGATTTGGAATGTGTTGTTGATAATCGTAAATCTGTCATGCAATACTTCCGCAATGTGTACATCTAGCACCACCGGTCTGTTTATATTTATCTGAATTGCATGAGAATGCGATTGAACCTTGCAGTGACTTGATCTATTCCACATCTGTCTACACAGTAAATTGTTTTACGGATGCTAATTAAAAAGACGATTTCAAAAGATATATATGATTATGAAACAAATTGAGTTTAGAAACATAACGGGGAAAAAAAATGGGCACCGCAGATGATGGTTTTCAAGTCGAATTGTCCAGCTATTAATATTTTCCTTTACCGGATAATTCACCCAAATAAGTGTATAGCCTTATAGTTGTTACTGTAACAGTTGATAAATTGGTTCGAAATATCAAATTGAGTGTTTTACATATTTTGATATGTGTTTACTTGTACGGAATTGTAAACTATTTGGATATAAACGGACGTTTAATAGCTAAATTTATATTTTTAATTTCATCATTCTTCATCGAAAATGTTAACTTTTAAAATACCTACAAAATTATTGTAAAACTGCCTATACTAGAGTTGGCGTAAATCAGATGTGGATACTAAAAAAATCAAAAGATGTTTTAGAGTACATGCAATCTAACTCTCTGTCATCTTGCAATAGTATTAAAACCTTTGATTTTTCTACACTTTACACAAGTTTTCCAAATTCCAAACTAAAAAGACAAATTGAAAGAGTTGGTATTGTTTTGATTCATAAAAAGAATGGCCAACTTAGATATAAGTATCTTGTCTTAGGAAGGGATAAATCCCACTGTGTAAAGGGTCACTCTGATTCAAACCAATAATTATCTGAAACTGACATTTTCAAGATGTTTGACTTCATGATTGACAGCATATGTTTTACGTTCGGAGGATGTGTTTGTCAACAGACTGTCGGCATTCCAATGGGAACCAAATTGTGTCCGTCTTCTTGTCGACTTGTTTCTGTATTGTAATGAGGCTGACTTCGTACAGGAACTTCTGAGGAAGAAAGATAAGAAGTTAGCAATATCATTTAACTTTACTTTCCGCTATATAGATGATATTCTCTCACTAAATAATTCAAAATGTGGTTACTATGTTGAACGCATCTATCCCATCGAACTAGAGATCAATGATACAACAGATACAGTTAAGTCGATCTCATATCTTGGTTTACATCTAGAAAATAATATTCCCGTGATTGTATTTTCTATCATGGTTTTCTTGATAGAGGGTTGCTGCTCACAAGGAAGCTAATAAACCAAGAGTTTCAAATAATGAAGTTGAAATCATCCCTTCTCAAATTTTACGGACGCCATCACGAGATATGGAATAACTGTTTCACAGAGGATATCGGATATGTTCCTTACGTCGTAACTACAATCACCTTCCTTTTGATGAATGTCATCTACCGATTTAGACTAATTACATGATTGGTTATTACATAAGCAACACGACCGGTGTCACATGTGGAGCACGATCTACTTACCCTTCCGGAGTATCTAAGATCACTCTTAGTTTTTGGTAGGGTTCGTGTTGCTTATTCTTTAGTTTTCTATGTTGTGTCATGTGTACTATTGTTTGTCTCTTTGTCCTTTTCATTTTTAGCCATGACGTTGTCAGTTTGTTTTCGATTTATGAGTTTGACTGTCCCTCTGGTATCTTTTGTCCATGTTTTACAAGATTCACTATTTACAGGAACAAAAGAAGAAAAATATAATTCTGTAAGAATAACATGCTATTTGCCAAATAATATGTGTAGATGAAAAATATCATGATAGATGGTTGGTACAGTAATGAAAACAAACGGTAGTACAACAGAGAATAACATATACATGTATTATTTTATAAATAGCAAATTTACGTGTTGTGAAAGTGTCAGGCCTATGGTTAAATGATAATTGAGTAATGTGAATCTAAAGAATAAACTATTCTACAACTTCACGAACTATGTGTGTTTTATTATTTTGAAGTTTCCATCAATATGGCACTCCTTTTTTAAATGACATGTGCGTCTCTCCTTTTCGACACTCTTCGTATTCTAAAATGAGTTCATTCAGACACTTGTTAAAAATATGAAGACCAAAGAAGCAAGATCATTTCTTTCACATCCAGATATACTAATGATGTTCTTCCCATTAACAATTCATGGTATTCTTTCCACTAACAATTCATTTTTTCCTCCTTAGTAGCAATATACAAACTTCATCTGCTTACAGAATATACATTTACCGAATATTCAAGAACAGCTTGCAGCTCTTCAGACTCTTCTTCTTAAATAAAATGTCACTAGTGACTGAGCAAAAAGTTGATAAACAAAGGTTATTGCAAAGCACGACTCGTCATATTTGTAAAAATGTTCTTCGGAAGATACAAAGACCTTGTACATAAATATTTCATATCAACTTCCCCAAAAAAACATGATAGTTCTCAAACATGAATTCCATGTACTGACGCTGATTGTCATCTTTATTCTGTTATACAGTGTTTTGTATTAAAATCTGTCCTTGCAAATTTTAAACCTGAACTATGTATGAAGTCCATTTTTAGTAGCAACCGTTTGACGTTAGATACATTGTACCGATTTGTTTTTTGAAAATATAAATTATATTATTTAGTTTAACTATATCACTACATCCTTATTTTATCAAACTAATAAAATGTCCAACTATTTTTGTTATATCGACGAATGCTGTGTGTTATGATCAAATGAACATCTGCATATGTTTAGGTAAACAAATTGGAATTAATTTGGGTTCATTTCCGTTTCTTTTTTCGTTTGAAGAAAAACGAAAAGAAATGATATCATAAGGTACAAATAATTATGAAGCTCTAACTAGAGTAAGACAAACATTTGCACCATGCATACGTTTCGATGTTTTCACCCAATTGTTTTTTAATAATTTATTCTTTTTTTGTTTTTTTGTAAAGAAATGTCGTAAGAAAAACGTATTAATTAATTGTATGTCCTTTCTGAAATGTAGAAAAGCCTGGTAACATTACTCTTCATCTTTGTTTTTCGTAACACATAATGTTGCATGTATATTAACATTTTTAAGCCGGATTGAATATAAGAATTTTAAATGTTTCAAAATCAATTCTGCATTGGTCAGTGCAAGGGAAATATAAAAAAAAGAAGATGTGGTATGATTGCTAATGAGACAGCTCTCCACAAGAGACTAAAATGACACAGAAATAAACATTACAGGTCACCGTACGACCTTCAACAATGAGCAAAGACCTTTTCTATTTTCTTTGTTGGCATTTATTCATTATATTTGAAATCAAAGTAGCTTAACATGTTGATTTCAATTTTAAAGTTCTCCTCATACTTTAGTATTTCAATGACACAAATGATGTTTTATGAAGATGTTTTATGAAGATCGGAGACTTTAGATATATACGCAGTATCAATGTATTCACTTTCTAAAACATGTTAAAGCTTCATTTATTTGTTGAAAATCCCGGATTCTTAATTATTTAATCATATGTCGAGGGTAATTCTCGAAAGTCCAAATGCATGATAGCATAATATATGCAATGGCTTTTTAGATAAATGATCGTATTGTCTAGAAATCGTATATTTTGAGCGTTTGAAACGTAAAACTAACTTCCTAGAAATCGTGTTTCGTTTGTAAGGCAATAACAATCAACAGCAAGGAGTAAACAAAGACTCATTAAACCAAAAGACATTAGCATCAACAGTTACAATTAAGAAATAGGAAACAACACGAACTCCACTAAAAACTGGGAGTGAAATCGGGTGCCCCGGAAGGGTTAGAATTTCCTGCACCGTATACGGCACCCGTCGTGCTATTTCTTTGTTCAGTTCGGTAATTATGGAAGGTTATAATGACTGAGAAGGTATACCAGATATGATTTCTGGCACACTATTGTAATGATGGCCAATCAGCTCATAATGGCGACTGTAAAATTTATTGAGTAATAAATACAAATAAATGCTTATACAGCTACATAACATGTATCAACGACTTCGTGTTACAATAAATCATTTGCAATGGTTAATATATAAATGGATTTTTTTATTTTATTTCTATATTGTACATTTGGTTATTCATTACAACAAAACTTAGATTTTTGCAACTTGCATTGATTTGGGAGCTGCTAACTGGTTATTGACTATGCAAAGATGGACGAAAGACATAAGAGGGACAAGCAAACCCATAGATTGAAAACAACATGACAACGCCATGGCCAAAAAAAAAAATCAAACGGACTCGGACTTCCCTTTAACTGAATTTTGATATGCGTATTGTTATGCGTTTACTTTTCTACATTGACTAGAGGTATATGGAGAGGGTTGAGATCTCATAAACATGTTCAACCCCGCCTGTCTCAAGTCAGGATTCTCTGGCCTTTCTTAGTCTTGTATGATTTTTAATTTTAGTTTCTTGTGTATAATTCGAAGTTTAGTATGACGTCCATTTTCACTATACTAGTATACATTTTTTTAAAGGGGCCAGCTGAAGTACGCCTCCGGGTGCGGCAGTTTCTCGCTACATTGAAGACCCATTGAAGGACTTCGGCTGTTGTCTGCTCTATGGTCGGATTGTTGTCGCTTTGACACAATTCCTATTTCCTTTCTCCATTTTAAACAATAGTACAGAAGACACAACATAGAAAAAATAAAGACTAAGCAACACGAACCCCACCCAAAACTTGGGGTGATCTCAGGTGCTCTGGAAGGGTATGGGGAGCCTGCTCCACGTGTGACACTCGTCGTGTTGCTTATGTTATAACAAATCCGGTAAATAGTCTAATTCGGTAGGTCACATTCGTGAAAAGGGAAGGGGATTGAAGTTCCGATATCATCTGTGAAACGGTTATTCCATAAAGGTCAACCTACTCGTGGTTGCGTCCGAAAAATTTACGAATCGATGGTTTCAACTTCACCATTTGAAGCTCTTGGTTTTATAGCAGCATTCATCATGATAGGTAATACAAGCACTGGCATATTGTATCAATTTTGAGATATATACTCCGTATGCAGATGCTGCTTGAAAGTTGCTACATAAAAATGGAAAGTTCACAATTGGGAAGCCTAAATCATCTCTTTTGTCGCAGTGTTTTGTTTTCAACCGACTCTAATTATCAATTTCTAAAAGTAAGTCAAGATATGAGGCAGACTTAACTGTATCTGTAGTATCCTTTATCTCTAGTTCAATGGGATAGATTCGTTCAACATAGTCACCAAATTTTGTATTATTTAATGAGAGAACATCATCTATATAGCGGAACGTAAAGTTAAGGATATTGATAACTTCTCATCTTTCTTAATAAAAAGTTCCTGAATTAAGATAGCCTCATACTGATAAAGCAACAAGTCGGCAAGAACAGTAGCACAATTGATTCCCATTGGAATTCCGACAGTCTGTCGAAAAAACACGTCCGAAAAACGTAACAAATATATTGTCAATCAATAAATCAAGCATCCTGATAATGTGAGTATCAGATAATTTTTTGTTTAAATCAGAGTGCTTCTTTATAAAGTAGTTTTATCCTTCCCCAAGACAAGCTACTTTTAGCTACGTTCGCCATTCTTTTTAACGAAACAAAATAATAACAACTCTTTCAAGTTGTCTCTTAGTTTGGAATGGGGAATACTTGTGTAAAGTGTAAAAAAGTGAAAAAGTTTTAATACTTTTTAGAATCTTTGATTTTTGGAATTTTTTGTGTATCCACCTCTAGAATAGGCAGTTTCACTATAACTTTGGAACCCGGCTTTGATTGCTGTATGGCACATTAACACATACAATGGAACTAGATCGCACATTGAATACAGTCTTATTCTAACTCGAACTCTAACCCTAATTTTCTTTTAACTTAAGGATACAACTATGAACATCACCGTAGGCGGTATGTTGACAAAATTGACGGCTCAGTCCTAATATTTTCAGTGCATGTTGACAGCCTACTTGTCGACCTCACTCTTACTCTTACCTAGTTCTGTCACAATAACATAGCCTACTGCGCTAGGTAGTATATTGAAATAGCTTACGGCGCTAGAAGGCACATATATAAAGTCTACGGCGGTAGTTTGCATATTTGATATAGTCTTACTGTTACCCTTTTTAAAACCTAACCTGAGTTTGATTTAATAACAAAGCCTTCGACACTACAAGTCACATTAACAATTTCTACGGCGCTAGATGGCATATTTGATATAGTCTTAATATTACCCTAACTCTTACTCCAACCTATAATTCCGACACAAAAACATAGCCTACGGCACTAGACGGCATATTGACACAGCTTACGGAGCTAGAAACCACATCAACACAAATCAAATCAAATATATGTGATTGCTAATCAAAGCGCTAACAAGGAGCAGAAAAATCAACATGAATTACATACAAATGATTAAAAGTGATTCAGTATGATTGAGACACAATGTTGTAAAAAAAATATTTATTAAGACAAGCAGAAGAATAAACAAGCCCAGTGTTTAATAATATAACTAGGTTAAGAAAAAGGGGGTCACTGGGCATTACTACATCTATATATCATTTAAGAAAACTTTCCTATACGAGGATACATTTTCAAATGATTCTGCGAGTTTGTGGAGTATGAAAATATATTTTAAAGACATAAGCCAAATAAATTGCGATGTAATATCTAAACCACTAAAATTTTAAGACCGTTGTTTTATTTCATTTTAAAAGTTGAAAGTTTGTGGCACTGAAGAAGAAAATTAATTTCATCTCCAACCTCAGTACCACATAATTTACAGTTACGTTCTGACACTGTCCGATTTTTGTACCTTCCCCTCTCATTTTCTAAATCGTGAGCTCTGATATTTAAAATTTTCCTGCGAAAGGTAATTTTTTAGGCAAAATCTGATTTTAAAAATTCTACAAGTTATAAGCTTGTTCCCATATAGTTTATTGCCTCTGAAATCATTATTAAGCTTAGTTTGCCATATAAAATCATATTTTGAATGCATCTTTTTGCATTAATAGTTTTTTTATACTTAATTGTTTTTAAATTAAGTGCATAATTTTCATTGATGCTAAAGTATTCAAATAAAGTTTGAATACTTGTATACCAGCTCTTTTTCTGCTCATCATGTAGAGACTTTGAGAGGTTGAAAGCCTCTTTTCAAAATAAAGCATATGATTTTTTAAAACGTATATAGTATTTAAACATATTTAATAAAACCTCCAAAAAAGAGGATATCTGCCCAGTTCACCCATAACTGAAATATTTGTTATGAGGGTTTAGTTTATGAAAGTTAATGTCATCCCATATTTAATGTCATACATTAAGACTGATTTAACTGTATGGTCAAAAAACATGAAGTAGAGTTTTTATTTTTGGCTTATGATCTGAGAAATATTTTTTAATTAGAATAAGGCCTTTAGCCCTTTATTATACATTTCATGTTGGGCATCTGACAATTTGCCATTAATACTAAATGTGACGACCAAATAGGTATAATTTTTAGTGTTCATTATTTAAATGAAATTGAGTAGAAAGAAGTCTGCCAGAATTGCTAAAAATCTTGACTTTGGATTTAGTAATATTAACTTTCAGCCCTCAATTATTGCAATAGATCTGTGGTTTATCAAGACATTCTAGTAAACATATGTTGACAGCCTATCCGTCGATCTCACTCTTACCCTTACAGCCCTTGGATGGTGTAAACTTCCCAAAAAACGTGTATGGTGTAATGGTGTATTGCATATGATGCAATGGTGTAAGGTGTATGGTGCTATGGTGTATGGTGTCAGGGGAATGGTGTAATGGTGTTTGAGGAATGGTGTGATTGTGTAACGTGCGATCGGAAATGGTGTGAATGATGGTGAACGACATTTCATTGGTTGAAATGAAATTCTTTTATTTTATTTTCCGAATTGTAAACATAAATATAGATTCTACCACTGCATCGAGTGTGATACTATATTTAGTATTTAGATATTGTATTACACGAGATTTGGTGGTAGAATCTGTTTCTCTAATGATTTTCAAACAATACGCAGGCAACCTTATTCCTTCTTTGCGATTGATCTGCAAAAAGATGTGTTCTTTCTATGTGACGTCATCAGGCATGGTCGCTTTTTTTCATGCCGTCACAATAGGAAATTCAGAGGAAAACAAGAAAAGTCGACGTCACAATCGGATTTTAACCAATGAAAAACTGAGATCAAACGAACCACACGTTGATTAGATTTTTTTATACAATGGGTGCAGAAAGGGATAAATGGACGGGGAATTAGAGAAACAATAATAATAATCTTAATATTTTAAATTTAATTGCATTATGGATGATTTCGGATCATGTAGATAAAATGGGGTATGGTGTATGGTGTATGGTGTAATGTGTAAGGTGTATGGTGCAAAGGTGTAATAACATTAACGGTACCAATTTTTTTGCACCAGATGCGCATTTCGACAATACATGTCTCTTCAGTGATGCTTTCAGTGATGCTCGTGACCAAAATATTTGAATCCAAAGCTTATATAAAAGATGAAGAGCTATAATCCAAAAGGTCCAAAAAGTATAGCCAAATCATAAAAGGAATCAGAGCTTTGCATGAGGGAGATACATTCCTTAATTTATAATAATTTCAAACATTTTGTAACAGCAAATTTTAATAACACAAAAAATCCGTATTTTCATGCCAGTACCGAAGTACTGGCTACTTGGCTGGTGATAACGTGTATGATGTAATGGTACAAGGTGTATGGTGTAATGGTGTATGGTGTATGGTGTAATTGTGTATGGTGTAAGTGGGAAGTTTACACCATCCAAGGACTACGGTGATAGGTAGCATATTAACATAAACTACGGCGCTAGAAGGCGCATCAAAAAAGTCTACGGCGGTAGATTGCATATTTAATATAGTCTTAATGTTACCCTATTTTTAACCCTCAGCTGAATTTAATACAATAACATAGCTTTTGGCACTAGAAGTTACATCAACAATTTCTACGGCGCAAGATGTCATATGTGATGCAGTCTTACAATTAAATATTACCCTTGCGCTAACCCTAAACTAAGTTTGACACAATAACATAACATATGGACTATGTGGTATGTGCTCATTGTTGAAGGCCATACACTGGACTAAACTGTTTCATTGGTCGTTGTGTCATTTGGTCTCTTACGGAGAGTTGTCTCAATAACAATCATACCACACCTTCCTTTTTATATATGTTATAGTTAAAAGCGCTAAAAGATAAGTGATAGAAAACCTACTAGGGGCCAATATGAAACGATATTTTACATTGTAAGGACCTTATAATTATAAACCAAAAAAATTACTGTATTAAACGTTAACCACTGAGAGTAGGTCAAATTCTATACGAAGACTCAATATGGCATTAAACGTTAACCACTAAGAGTATTTCAGATTCTATATGAAGAGTCAATATGTACAATAACCACTGTGTGTATGTATCGACAAATACTAGCTGTATACGTGGCCCAATCATGTATTGAGCTGAATTACCAAACGACTTCAATCATATACATGTAGGTGTGACTTTGCCAGTGGAAAAGAGTCATCTTTATTTACCAGTTTGTAGACAAGACGGTAAGAACTGGGTTTTTTTTTGTTAGTTTTCAAGGTATTATATAAATTAATCATATTTTACAGGTTGTTCATTATTTGAAAAATGCATATTTATACATAATATATAGTTTTCGTACAAACTGCTAACACAGTGACTATAAATGACAATTAAACACTCTTTACTGCATTTATAGATGTTTTCTCTAGATAAAGGGAACTATCTCCTGTGTTTTAATATTTTCCAAATATACATGACTCTACAAAAAAAATTGATCACAAAAAAAAACTGAACTCAGAGTAAAATCAAATCGAAAAGTCCCTTATCATGGCAAAATTTAAATGACACGACAAAACATATAAAAAACAAATGGACAACAACTGTCATATTCCTGACTTGGTACAGGCATTTTCAAATGTAGAAAATGATGGATTAAACCTGGTTTTAAGCGCTAAACCTTTCACTTTTTATGAAAGTCTTTTTCAAATTCCGTTATATTCACTGTGATGCGTGACTTAAATGACAAAATAGTCAAAATATTGGTACAGCAGTCATCATCATGTTACAATTTGTAAAGAAACAATTGCTTCGCGTATCTGACGTCAGAAAATTGTATGCGTCACATATTTTTGTTGTTCAATGTGTATACAAACAATTTTAAAATTTCACATGGGCAATGTAAGCATACAGGGTTAAAAAATCATGTAAATCAATAAATTTCAAAAAATGATATATTACAGATATTGCTACTTTTAAATAAGAATTCTGCGTTCAACATTAAAAATACTAATAATGCAAATGATTGAATAAATCAAATACTTAAAAAGAGATACATTAAACCATTTCAAATTAAAAGCAAAGTCAGATTTCAGAATAAATATAAACTTACTACATTTACTTGTAAAGTTAATATTTCTTCATATGTCAATGAATTTTATTAACAAAGTTAGTCTCTATAAAAGGCTGGCTTACATAGTTTACTATAAGTTATGTATTGAGATGTAATTGTAATGTTTATAATTATGTGATCATAATTAGGTATATTTTATGCACTTATAAAATCAAACCTATGCACATACCTGAGTTAAACATCAATAAAATTTATAATTCTAAAACATAAATATGAAATTTTATTTCACAAGTACATTTTGTATTTATACACCAAAGTCTTTCTTAAAGGGGCAGGCACTTTTTTATAGATTTTTTTAGATGGGTGAGCGCTTTTTTGAAGACTTTTTAAGGATAAGCATCGACTTTTTGTATTACAATATTTTACTTTTATTTATAATTTGTTCGTTTGATTACATGAAGAGAAAAAAGTATTGAGTCGGTGAAAATTCCTCGTGGAATAAACCTTACTGGAGTTGAATAATTTTGATATACACCTCCTCAGTAGGCCATTGTCGTATATTGATGATATTGATAAAGTGTCATCTGTTTCAATCCTTAATATATATAAAAAAAAAATAAGAAATAATAATAACAGTTTTTTTTCCTAGAACTAACCGTCAGTAATAAATAGGTTCTTTTCCTATGATCAAAATCTTACTCAGTAGACAATTGTCACATCATTCGATTTAAAAGTGTATTTACTGGTTTGATTTAATAATAGCCCAAATCCAGTTTCGGGACCAAGTTATTCCACGATATCCCTCGATCAGGGCGCCCCATGAGATCTTGATCGTTTAGCAATCGGACTTGATTCGGCTGCCTCAGATCGAAAGTTTCATAATCTTTGACTTCAATTTGGACGCTTGTGTCCGTGTATTTTCCTGTAAGAAAATCATACGTCTATTAATTGACGAGTTTTTATATTTCCATATTATTACATACAGTGTGTGACAACAGTCTTAAGACACCAATGAAGATAAACGCAACATTTTTTCTAGTGTTCTGATAGATATACCAAAAAAAAAAACAGAAGGCAAAATACAGTATAGATCTTCACGAATTTCTAATATAAATAACGATATTATTCTGATCTCGTATTTCACAATGTTTAAAGAAGTATTGTGTTCGTGTATACCTGAATTATAGCATTCACGAAATCAATTTTTGTTTGGTACTCTTTGTAAGTAAGGCAACTTCTATCTGATTATTATTGGGTGGCGGGGCTAGGATGGAATTTAAAAAAATGCAGGACAGGAGTTTGATTAAAAAAATGCCGGTTGAGCTAATTGGCAAAACCAATACAGAATACAAATTTATTAAAAAAAACAGTCAGGACAAAGATTACAACTAAAAAAAAAGGAGGATAAAATATTTACCCCCCCCCCCCCCTTACCCTAAAAATCAAATAGTATCTCCCTTACCTTATTGACGGAACAATTTTGAGTTTCTCGGCTCGAACGTGTCGTATAAAAGTTACACACAGGCAATATGTTGCTGTGTATTATCGTTTGTTTTAAGATAGTAACTATCTTTTATATGAGTACGTACATGGTAAAATTAATATTTTTATTGGGGCACAATATGAACGTACTCAAAATATTAACACATAAACTTAATAAATGGAACATAACTTGTCATTTAACAGGTCGGGACCACTACCTTATATGGAAATGCATAAATTAGCATACTTATGTTCTCGCACATGTAATTGTTTATTTACATGTGACGCAATTTATTTTTACCTAGGTTTTTTTACCAATCCACTAAATGAGTAACAATGCATGATGGACTACTACGTGTTTACAATCAAACGAAAACACGTGTTATTTACTAAAATAAACACATTGTTTCGTGCAATGGCGGGATTCACAATTTCGCTTAGTTTTTCATTTTGTGTATCCTCATTTATAGTTCGTGATACAAAGTACTCCTTCCATGCTCAGATTAACGAAGAGTTGTTTCTATGCGAAAAAAAAGGGTTTGAATTACCCGATATATAGCCATTAATATATTTGATGATGGCACGGAGATTTCATGTATTCGTCCACCAGACAGCAACAAACAACAGCGAAAAACACAATTACCCATGAGACAAACTTACAAGTGTTAAGTAAGCCGTCGATAACAGCCGGTGTTTATATTCACGAGTACAGCAATTTCCGTATAGATAAGTAAAGGCGAATGTGTGATTCTTAAATTTTGAGTTCGTAAAAATGGCGAAGAAATATTTACATACATGGCAGTGTTAACAAAATCTATGTATTTATTTTTGACACATTTCAGTATATGAGACTTCCAAATCGTTCCCTTTTTTAAGGTAGTGAAGTCAGCAACTGTAGTTTCATTTTGTTTTCGTTTTTACAACGGGCTCGTGCATTTGCCAAACTGAATAAAATCATTACAGCTGATTTCCTAATGCTTGCAAAGTTAAATTTTGATTGGCTTGCTTGCTTTGTGTGTATAGTTGTTTATACAAGCTTTGAAAATAAGATTGACATCTTTAAACACTATATATAGGCATAGTTTAACTTGTATATTTTATATTTGAATTTTATTGGTTGTTATCCTAATATGACTGTACAGTATACAAACAAAGCATGCAAGCTAACCAAAGTTTTGCTCTACATGCATTAGGAAATGCTGTAATGATGTTATCCATATGTATGCGACGGGGTGGAAAATTTGATATGTTTTGTGAAAATTACAGCGTTGGATTTAATATTAAAAAAAAAAGAAGATGTGGTATGATTGCCAATAGGACAACTGTCAACAAGAGACTAACATGACACAGACATTAACATTTATAGGTCACCTTATGGCCTTCAATAATGAGCAAAGCCCATACCGCATAGTTAGCTATAAAAGGCCCCGATATGACAATGTGAAACAATTTAAACGAGAAAACTAACGGCCTTAATTTATATAAAAATGAACGAAAAACAAATATGTAACACATAAACAAACGATAACCACTTAAATGCAGGCTCCTATATACGTTTTTATGTATTAGATAGATTTCTTCTTCTTTTATATATTATATTGGGCCTGGTTTTTTTTGGTTTTTTTCTTTGTTTTTTTGTTTGGATTGTTTTACACAAGTAATTTTTGGGTCATTTATAGCGTACTTTTCGGCATTGAACCTATGACTGCTTACTTTACTAGACTTTTTATGTCTTTTTTGGAAAGATGTCTCATTTGGCACTCATACCTCATCTTCTTATTTCTAAACACAAAACACGTTTTAGAATAAAAATAATAGGTAATATGGCACCCACTGTGATCTAGAGGCTTTAAATATTGGAGATATTTCACATACGTCAACATGACAGCAGCCGAACGATAAAAACCTCTGAGGTATATTTTGTGATAAAATTAGCAACAAACGGACTTTATCGATGGATTAAGTTATACAAAATGTATTAAGATTGATACCGTACCCGCTCAGTGGCGGATCCAAGAGGGGTGGTCCGGGGGTTGAACCCCCCTTTTTTGAAAGATCAATGCATTTGAATTGGGACATGTAGTTGGAATCTCCACCCCCTTTTGTCCTGGGTTAGGACCCCCTTTTTAAAATGACTGGATCCACCCTGCCGCTTTCATAACACTTATTTTTTGCATACTGAATATTATGATGTTCTTACTTTCAGTTCAGGTCCTGATTAAGAATTTTCACATCCAGTACAGAAAGAAGTGTTTCAATGAAAGTTTTCGTGTTTTTCTAGGCATAAATGATTTTGGAATGACATTATATAAGTTTAAAAGAGCTGAATTTTTTTTAAAATGGACAGTGGTCATTTCATCTGAAATTTCACTGTTTCAGGTCGTAAAATTATTGCACAGGTACAATGAATAACAATGGAAAAAAACCTGTTCAACAACTTTAACATTGCGAAAAAGAAAGTCGAATAGTTAAGCCCGTAAACAATACTTTTTTTAATCTGAGCATGCAAATTGAAGATTATGTTATATATTTTACAATAATCAAATTCGCAGAACAAAAACATGTATTTTGAGAATCCCAGACCCTATATTAGTTGACAATTCTTCCACTAATTCCACGTGTTTTTCGGTTATAGTAAACTCGTAGTAGCCCACAATGCATTGTAGCTCATTGAGTCGATTGGTCAGTTTTTTCAAGGCCGTCTTGGCCTTGTGTTTTGAAATTACTATGCAAATATCTTCTGACGGAAAGAAATCTAGGGTTCTCGACCTGTTTAATACATAAGTAAACAAATCTTGTATTATGAGATTGAACTAAGTATCCAAATGAATGAGTAAAAAATCAATTCCCATGTCTTAGTGTTGCTATAGGTGTCAGTTAAACTTACATAAAACAAAATGCAAACAATTACTAAATATTTTAGTTTCACAATACTTACCCTTTCTGATCTTTAAGAAATACAAAATAGACACGATAACAATCACTGAAACCGTGCCTAATATTGAACCTATAATGGCATACACTTTAATGTTTGGTTTGTCTTCATCTGAAATAAGAAACAAAAATGTCAATATTTGTCAGATACATTTTAAACCAAAATGTAGTATTTGCTTAATTTTTGTTACGAAAAAATCTTTTGTCTGCTGCAAATTTGATTTAGACAATGTAATATTCTATAGTAAAAAGGATGAATAAAAGCAAAGAAAAGGCATATAGGTTATTAAAACCAAATTAAGGTTGTTTTTTTACAGCACTGAAAAAAATGTATAAGCAAATTACAATTGTCACTGTTAGACCCCAGCATTTACAGTTAGTTTAATTTGAATTAAATCAAACAATACAACTCTTTTATTTACCGTGACGCAAGTACATACATGTACCACTAAATTTAGGTAAAAAAGGTTTAGTACACTTTTCAAAAGTTAAATGCTGGAAGGAAAATGTAACGAACAAGGGTAAATCAAAATAAATGATTTTGTAGTTCACTATATAAAATGCAAGTGATCCCGGTAATTTAGCGATAAAGGTAAAAGGTCATCGTAAAAAAATGTTCTTGAATTACAAATGTATACAACGTATCATAAAGAGGATTATGCGTCCATTTGAAATTAAAATGTGTTTTAAATGGAAGAAAACAAATTCGACTATAAGGATATCGCTATCATATGAAATTACATTCTGATAGTGGTTTTTCATTTGTCAGGTGTGTTTGAGTTTTTTTTTTAATTTTGCCATTTTATAAAGGACTTTCGTTTGAATTTTTTTTAGTTCGGAATTTTTTTTAGTTTACTATTTCCATACCTTTGCACCAGTCAATACTCTGATGAATAAGAGTATAATTTCGTTTTCCAATGTTGCAAGTGAAGAGGAATTCTCCTTTGCATATGAAGCTATGCATATCTATAGTATGAATGATATGAACATTATACAAGCTCAAGTAACCTCTTTTTGTGGAATGCTTAGGTTTAGTGATATTCACTGGTACGATATTTCTCTGAAAAAGTATTGCACAGTTCATTTAACAACTATTACATTTTGTAATTGTCTTTAAAAAAAAGCAATCAAACCAAACAGATATGTGCTTTTGGAAAATACTTTACCGCATTGTTCATTTCGTCCCTATATGATCAAATGCATACAATTTTATTTACAGGCTTATTATACTTTCAAGATTTTCTTTTAACGAATAGCTGATGCGTACTGTACCTCTTAACATTCATGACATTATGGTGATATGTTAATCATGTTCATTTGTTTCATAATACATTGTGATTTAAATTCGTATATTGTATGAATGTAACACTATATGTTTCATATTTTTATAGGTAATTTGGTGGAATAAAACAATCAATTATGATTAAAACATATAATAAGATATTTCATATGAAAATGGCTTTAACTGGGGATCAGTTTCTTCACAACAACATTTTTGGGATCACTACCTTAAAAATAATTACACGCGGACAGTAAAGACAGGCATGCACATTCTATTCATTGTATAACCAAAAAAAATGTACTTAATCGAACACCTTAAAAAAAATATTTCTGATATTTAGCATTATGAATAATCATACCTCGTATGTTAAAATGCAATGTGGAAATGGATAAACGTCCAGTTCAATTTCAACGTGATATGTCCCACTTCTGTTAATACTATAATAATGTATATCTGGAGGATCTGAATTATGTAAGATATAATTTAGTAAACGGACAACATTCATAAAGGTTGCAATTGAAAATTAGTCAATGCAGTACATGTACCCACTAAGAACTCCTGTTACGGCTAAAACTGTGCCACTTTTACTGTGAAGTTTCGTAAACAATTATATCTTAGCATGGAATGTGTATATGAATGCTTTATTTGCAAATGTAAAAGTATGTAAAAAAAATATAAAAATAAAGGGGGCTGCAGCATATTTTCAACATTAAAATGCCTTGAACTTTCAAGAATTTAAACGTATTTAGAAATTCTTTAATACCTCTGCCTTTATTTTGTGTCTCCTTCAGAATTTAATTTGGACGCTACGCTATGTATATATGAAAGTAGTTCAGAAATTCTCTCCGAACAATTAGATTTGGTGTGATATGTCACAATAAACTATGGATTCACTAACCAAAGTTAAACAAAGCCTACATTATGTATATTGGATATTGGTCTTTATATGTATACACGATTTGCCACCGTACACAGACGCACAATTATTAAGATATGTTTTAAACTAAAAATTTTGCAAATACAACTATAGTTATCTATTCCTGGGGTAGAAAATCCTTAGTGATTTGAAATATGGCAAGTGTTGTAAACAGCTAACTTATAGTTAATCATATCAATGATAATTTATGCCAACACAAAATCATTTACTTTGTAAAATACATTTCTGTTCTCCATTACCTTACAAATTTGTTTTCATTTACCTGTGTACAGTATTCTATGTGTTCAAGGTAATGGTTGTTTTTCTGAAATTGTTTAACAGGTCACCGCTTATTTTTTTATTTATTTTGTATTTACATTGTGACAAAGATCAAATTCATTCGTTCAGTGTATATTCATTTGTTTGTGTTGATATGCCTTTTGGTTGAGTTAAGATGTTTCAAATGATATTTTATAGTGTGTCTATCTATGTTGTGATGTTACACTATTGTTTCAGGTCAGGGTGAAAGTAAGTATTTATTAAAACGTTTAAACCCGCTGCATTATTTGTACCTGACCTAAGTTAAGAACCTGATGTTCAGTTGTTTATGTGGTTCATAAGTGTTTCTCGTTTTATATAGATTAGACCGTTGGTTTTACCGGTGAATGCGTTTTACATAAGTAATTTTTGGGGGCCCTTTATAGCTCGCTGTTCGATGTGAGCCAAGGCGCCGTGTAAAGGACTGTACTTTGACCTATCAGAATTTACTTTTATAAATCGTGACTTGGATGTATAGTTGTCTCATTGGCACTCATAACACATTTTCTTATATTTATAGAAGTGCTGACTAAAGACGATGCTAAAAATGAATAATTACTCAACAATGGAATTTCTTATTTATGATTAATTTTTTTCAAATCAATACTTTGGTGGTAGACAAAGACGTTGCTTGACTATTTCTCCCACTATAATTATATTTCAACAAATGAAATAGCTACGAGCAATATCATGTGTGTGCTACAAGCTAGTATAAAAAGCAATGGTGTGTAGAAATTTATTTTAGGTCAAAAACTAGATCGATACAAAGTCATGCTCTGCCGGGTTTCATTTTTCAAGTTTCGTTTTTTGTATTCTAAAATTTATCATTAGAATTGGTTAGATACTTGAAATATTGGCAAATGTGAAAAACAACTTTGTTAAACAAGACTTAAACAAGACTTAAAGACTTATTATTACGACAAATAAACAGTTGTCATGGGTATTGTTTTAATACCTCGAGGTCGAACGTGTTTTTGAAATGTTTAATACAAAACCAAAACTCGTGCAAAAAAAGACAATTCTGAACATGTTCACAGAAATACCTGCAACATGTCGATAACATTTATCCCCTTAATGCACACAGTGATTCCCAGTAGAAAATGTACAGCCTTAATGTTTAATTAACAACAGCTGCATTCAGTTCATCTCATAAACATAATTATGTATTTCATTGTAGAAGAAAGTTGCAGTCAATAAAACTTAATTTATATTTTTAAGGTACAACAAATGGAAGTTTTTAACGACCTTGAGTGGCTATACAGCCCTTGCACGGTCGGTTTTATTCTTTTTTAAGGTAGATAGGGTGTCTTCCTCCATCTTGGATTTGATAATACCAGAAAACAAGGTCTAGATCTTTAATAGAATGTGAAAATTTTGAGAGTTGTAGGTGAATCATTGGAAGAACTTTCATTTCAATGTAAAAAAAATGACATGTTTTATCATATTAATGGTTGTATTTTACAAAAAAACAGAAAACTTTTGTTTGACTAAACTTTTTCCAACTTTGCCACATCAGGGTAGGCAACTCAAATGCAAGGGCAGATAATTTCGATTAAGGTACTTTTACAACAGAAAGTGATAGGATTATCCCTATTTTATTATGTAGCAAGAAAACGGGTCCGATGACCCCATTTTTTTTCCTTTTTCTTAACTGAAACCATACTATTAAAGCTCTCTTATCATATGTTATCTCAAAATTCAATGGTTTAGTTTACGCTTTATGGCAGAAAATTGTATTTTCAATGCATAATCTATAAGAGAAAAAATCTGTCAATGTTGAACACCGTGTAGTGTGAAAATAAGACCCGTGACCCATGCTTTTTCTTATTTAAAAAAAACAACATTATATAAACTACATTTTGGCAAATTATTAAAAAAATCTATGGAATATAATTTAGACACCCAATCTACCTTAATAGGACTATTTGAGTAAATAAAAGTAATTCTGCTAGATAAGAATATGTGGAATTTCAGTGTAGAGGTTCGAAAAACAATAGTTAACTAGATTAGCTATTGCAACAATAGCGAATGTTACCCTCTCCTCATTGACACTAAGCGGAAGACATCTCGAAAATTTTAAACAGTGAATGCACATATATGCTTTTCTATTTCTGTTGATTTTCAAGCATTTAAAGTCTTATTAAAAAATCATGTTTGCCGTTTCCATGGCAACGGCAGCGATTTAGGAATTTGAAGGTCAACACTTACCAGATAACATTATTATCAAGTTTTATTAAGTTAGGAGCATTTCCGAATTTTTGACATTTTTGCAGTATCTATGGCAACAGTGGCCATTTATGAAATTTCAAAGGCAATAGTTTTATCGAGACTTGCCAGTTAACAATCACATGGTATACCGCCATCTTGGATTATACAATTGCAGTACAAATTCGGTCTAGTTATTTGCCCAAATCTGCAAATCTGGAGACAGTTTTGCAATTATATGGTTATACTGTTTTTACATATAAGTTAAACTTGGTGATTCATTTTATCATACAAAACATGTAAACAAATAACAAAGTTTGTGTTTTTAGAATCATTTTTGTTTCAAGTTAGCCATTTAATGAGAGATAACTCTTTAGTAAAAAAAATATATACTGGAATGATAGGGAAATTTTAAATTTTTACCTGTAGCAAGAAAACAAGTGCAGTGACACCATTGTTATGGCTCCCTCAACGACATTGGGTTGACATATTGTAATTTGAGTTTCTTTTTTTTCTTATTATTATATTTATTCTTCCACACATTTTGTCCTCGCTATTTGTCTGAATTGAAAGGACCAATGTTGATGGATCTATACAATAATGTTAACCACCATGTGAAGATGTGAAATCGGGGTTTGGTATTTTCAAGATGGCCACCATTTCCATGGAAACCGCAAAAAATGCGAAAAAAATTCAAAGTGTTCCAAACTGGAAGAAACTTCACAGGAATGGTAACTGGCAGGTGCTGATTTGCAATTTGACTTCGCAATTTTTTAAATGGCTTCCGTTACCATGGAAACAGCAAAAATATCAAAAAAATTAACTCTTACATTATAAGACCTAGCTGCATGAAACTTTCTGAAAATGATACCCAGTATGCTATAATGTCAAGACAGTATTTGGATAGTTCAAAATGGCTGCCGATGTCATGCTAACTCTTGGAAAGTTTTACATTGACCCTTTGGTTTGGGAAAATGCATTAAATCAGCATTTTCTTAAAGAGTATTTCACCCAAGTCAATGAAACTGTACTTATATAAAATTACATTTGGAATTATCCACTGTAACCATGGAAAAAGCAACAATGTCCAAATTTCAAAAACAATAAAAGTGCTTCAAACTGGATGAAACTTTACAGAATTGGTAACAAACATGGGCAGAGGTGCATTTTGAGTTTGGACTTTCCAAAATGGCCGCCGTAACCATGGAAACAGCAAATATGTCAAAAATATCAAAATGCTTCATACTTGCTGAAGACTTTACAAAAATTTTCATTTGCATGTGTAGATGCACTCTTTGACTCTGGAATTTTCAAGATGGCTGCTGCTTGCCCGGCAATGGTGGAAGGGTGTCATTCGTTATTGCTAGCGATTGCAAATCTAGTTTCTTCTTATTTTCTTAAAACATATTATAAGACCTGTATTCTTAACATTTATTTTAAGGTTCTTTTTCATAGAAATTTGCTTATGAGCACAAATGTGTTTTTTCATGAACAATCTAACCAAATTTAGACAATTTTCAACGAATCATAGCTGAGAAAATAACACGGTGATCCATACTTTTCTTTATGTTTTAAAAAAAATGCATAGTAAAATCTTCACTTTTGCAAAGTATGAGACAATTCTTTCTCCAAATATGTGTACCTATAATCTACATTAAGTTTCATAAAGTTTGAAGAATTTGAAATTTTAGATTTTTTGACATTTTTGCTAGTTCTTATGTTAAATGTTCATTCACAAAATTTAATAACAGATGTCACATCGGTACATGGGAGGGAACATACCATCAAAGTTTCAATGTATTGGACCTACCATTTTAAGAAAGTAAATGTAATTTTTTGAAGCATTGATTATTTGTGCATTGTTTCCATGACAACGACAGCTATTTTGGAAAATGTTACTCATAGTAATTGTAAAGTTTCATTAAAATTTGAGCGTTTTTGATAGCGCTTCATGGTGTAAAATATTAGGCATTATGGGATGCTTATACTTTTCGCTGTTGACAATATCTTTATATACACATTTTATTTCAAAAGTTTTCTGGATAATATGTCGACCTATTGTCTTCTGATTATTGCATCCAGACGATGTTGTGTAGATCCAAACACAACACACTGTGTAACTGAGAACAGTGATGATAGAGTTTATCTGTGTATTACATTAAACTTACAAATATAGTCAACACCCTCTAAATCTAGCGTTGCTGTATATTGATGTAATCCACATGCGCAGGTATATCTACAAAAGGTATCTTCAACTGTAATATTTTTTATCATCAAACCAAACTCAGTGATAGTGTCGTTGACCATCATTTCATATTTTGAGTAATCTGCAGAATAACCTCCAAAGCACAACAGCTGGTAAGAAGGTCCTCCAATCCACTTCCTTATGGTATTAGGCTGACATGTATTTCCATTGCAAAAAAGTTGAACTTCCTCTCCAAAAACGATAGGGTGTGATTTTAAACTCCATTTTACTTCAATAAAAAACAGTTCTAGTTTAAACTGAAAATCATCGTTATCTGCATTGTACAATTGTATTTAACAGTTCTTTGCCTCAAAATTGACAAGTCATAAACGCATCCTTGCATAACATAAATATAAGGAATTATGTTATATATAATTAAATCTTACAAGTATTACCCTAAAAAAGTCACCCCTTGTACAAACGTTAGTTGTAACAATTTCATCTATACATATAAATATAAATATAACTTACAACTGCAATTAAGATAAATAATAATATATGTGGTCACAAAGCAGTTAACCATGAGATGATGTATTTGATTTGTTTCATATATTGATAGCAATTTACTTTTTAAGAGACTCATTCAATTTGGCGCTTTAACTGCTTTCATCGTAACATCTTTGATTGAACTTTCGAAACATTCAGCAATTGTTTTACTGGTATTTGTATTAAGTGATATGCATAGAAGAACATACATATAATTAAAGATTATCGTCACAACGAGATTGATTTCCTCACTTGAGCCGGTACGAAGAAAACCATAAGAGTTGAGATGATCGATTATAATCTTCACGTGCGCCCTTAGTTTCTAGCGATAACTTTTCATATCACTCTACTGTGCCAAGAAAGGAAATTATCAGCCAGTAAGAACAAATAAAAAAATCGTAAAAAAGCGATTATAATGCGTATATCGAATGAATGTATTTTCATGAAAGGACTAACTAACCAGTATTTTGAAGGTCTCTGTTTGGTGTCGTTACTCTTCTTTCTATGTAATGATTTTTTGAAGTCTGAACATACAACGTTTCTATATGAACCAATTGAACAAAAGCAATAATAAGTTGTTTAAGTTTATGCAACAGTACATTACCGATGTTTAAATTTCACAAGTCGAGTCAGAAAACAAATTAAGGACAACTTACGCTGCTGTTCATTTCTAAATTAGTATTTTTTGTATAGTTTTTTTTTTTTTTTTTTTTTTTGACATATAGCTCTTCAACGTTTTCTGGTACTTATACATCTTCGGATTTCAAATGATTGGCTTTGAGCGTTCCTGATGAAGGTAAATTCTAAAAAGCGCTTCGGACGCAAGAAATTATTAAACGTGTTGTTTACTGTTAGATATCAGTTGTTTCAGTAATAGTATTCATCAGATGTACAAAATTGTGTTAAAGCGTAGAACAAAAAAAGGCTTATAAATGTTAATTAAACAGACGGTTTTAAAAGATATATATGACTATGAAACAAAATGAGTTAAGAAACCATACGTAAAAATAAATAAAAAATGGGCACCGCAGATGAGAGTGTTCAAATCAAGTTTATATCGAGCTGTAAAATCTTGTTCATATACGTCATAATTTATCTAACGAAGTGTATAGTTCTTTAGTTGTTGCTGTAACAGTTGATACATGGGTTCTAAATATCAAATTTGGTGTTTTACATATTTATATATGTGTTTACTTATACGAGATTGTAAATTATTTGGTTATAAAAAGACGTTTTTAAAATAGCTAGTATATAGATTTATATTCAATTTCATCAAATCAGAGACTCTGATTAAATTATCATAAGTTTAGCACGTTGGTTCGACTTTTTTCTAAAAAGTGTTCCCCTTATAGTCCAACAATATTACTTTTTTGATTTTTAATACTATCTATTTTGTTTTTAATCTAAAAGTAATACACTCTAGGAAATTTACAACCTACGTACATAAATAAGGCTTCTTTGTCAGGTTATGTACGTATAACGCTTATTGAAAATTGGGAAGACTTAAAAAAAGCAACAACTTGGTACCAAATTACGTATACAGCATCGAAAATAGTCAAAAATCCAAAACAACAGCATCTAAAAATAATGAATTGGAGTCTTCACAATATTTCTACAATAAAAAAAAAACAAACATCTATATATAAATCGTACCCGTCTAAGACAATAATTGTTTAACCTTTAAAATACTTACACGATTCACTATTTACAGGGGCAAACCGTATGTATATGAAAATCCATAAACCATAGACTGTTAATCTGTTACGCCTGAGGAAAAAATATTAATCTGTGAGAACAACATGCTTCTTTATACAAAATAATATCATAAGATGAAAAATATCATTACAGATGGCTGGTACAGTAACTTTCACAATGAAAACAAACAGGTAGTAGAACACGGAATTACATATACATGCATTAGAATTAATTGTAAATAAAAAAATATCAACATTCTTTATACCTTGTTATACAAAAAATCTATCTTTCTGTATAATGAGATCAATGTCCCTTATCTTGAAGTGGCTAAGCAAGTTCTTAAAAATAACTTTCAGATATCGAAGTTATCTTGATGATACTAACAAAAAACTATTGTTATTCTGCTTTATAAAACTAGCATTTTATTGTTTATACATCTGTAAGAATAATTGAGATGTACCTAGAATTACAGAAAATGGAATACATCGTACAATACCAACATGAAACCCTTTAGGAAAACATCTATTAAAGTATGTTTTAGTAGTGTGGCAATTGAATAGAAAGGAGAAGTAAAGGTGGTTACATTATCATTAACAAATATTCGGGCTTGCCTAGTAAGATTAGTTGTGGTCCCCAAATAAGTAAACATTGTGTCTTTTTGTGTCGGGATGTATAAGTACTCGGCCACGTCCACTTGTATTTTTGTCCCTCTGATGAGTTAAGCCTTTTTCAATTGATTTGTATAGTTCGTTCTTATGTTGTACTGTTATACCACTGTCCCAGGTTAGGGGAGGGTTGGGATCCCGCTAACATGTTTAACCCCGCCACAGTATTTATGTATGTGCCTGTCCCAAGTCAGGAGCCTGTAAATTCAGTGGTTGTCGTTTGTTTATGTGTTACATATTTGTTTTGCGTTCATTTCTTTACATAAATAAGGCCATTAGTTTTCTCGTTTGAATTGTTTTACATTGTCTTATCGGGGCCTGTTATAGCTGACTATGCGGTATGGGCTTTGCTCATTGTTGAAGGCCGTACGGTGACCTATAGTTGTTAATGTCTGTGTCATTTTGGTCTTTTGTGGATAGTTGTCTCATTTGCAATCATACCACATCTTCTTTTTTATAAAGTAAAGTTTAATAAATGTTCTACCGAACTTTTAGTTGAAGCAGATAAACTCTTATCGTATCTACATATGAATTTACGATGGTTATCGTGAATTTATTTTATAACTATAGTCTTACTTATCTTATCTTTTTTAATTCCTAATTTTGTTTAACTTTAAGTCAATTGACGAAAATGGCTGGTGTTATGTTTGAAATAACATGCTTACATAGATCGTTGCCTTAAAGAAATTTATTTTGTTTAGATGTCAATTTAACGCGTTCTCTGTTTATTTCAGTATTTTCCTCTCTGTCTTTTGGGTTTGTCGACGCGAGTTCATATTCTTTTATCTCATTTTGATTTAGGTAGCCCTTTACAAATTTGCAGTAATTTCTGTAATTGTGAAAGCCAAACAAGAAGCAAAGCCACCTAACCTGTGGTGTCCATTGTGTTTCCTAGTACTCATTTGTCGTTTTTGTTAGTTTAAGAGATTATAGGTAAGTTATGATAAGCTAAGTCATTAACAGGAGCATGACCATAAAGACGATAAAGAAACTTTAAAAATAACTGTTCATAAAAGCCTTCAATAAAGATAGGACATTGATAAAAAAATATATAGAATTAGATTAAGACTTAGATATAAAAAATTAAGAGGCAAACGACATGCAAGAATCATCCAAAACCAGTAATTCCAAAACAAGGTATATGATAAAATGCATCTTAGGGCATAGCTTAATAAAACCGGAGAGGTCAAATCCTGAACAGGGGCAATTATGACACAATATCCAAGCCTGATACAGCTCTGAATTTAGATTGTGATTACATATTTGACACAGCATGGTTTATGTCACAAAAAGAATGTGGTCAAAGAACTGGACAATTTGAAATTTGATTCAGCTTATAAAAAGAAGTCAAGACTTTTAAATTTCTCAAGAAATATTTTGTACAAAGTATAAGAAAAAATATTGTTTTTGGTCCCTAATTTCAAAATCTTGAAAGTCGTAACCCAAACAAATCATTTTTAGTTGGGAACCTTGTGGTAAAATTAAATTGAGATTATAGATTTATACTCAAGTTATTGTCCGTAAACCAGAAAATCTTTCATTTTGTTTTCCCCCAATTGCAAAACAGTGTTGGCCATAACCACCGAGATCAATCACAATCTTCCGTTTTAGGTATGAAAAATTTCCGTAATTTTGAAAAAGATCCATACACTTATACTGTAGCATTTGTCCCGATATATTCCTAAATGATTAGTCCAATTACCCCCATCCCCCTCTTTATGAACCTCAATCTTCGTTTTTTGGAATGGAACCTCCTGGTTCAATTTCATAGAGATAGATCCATGCACTCACACTCTAGTTACTGTCTGGAAACCAAATATCCCGGACGACAACGACAGCTCCGTATTATTATACCGTTTTTAGATAGTTGTTCCAACAATTCAAACATATCCGTGATCATATAAGACCTAGATATTCCAGAACGATCAAGCAAAACATGTATGGATATGCTGGCAACATAGAAAATTAACATTACTAGGTAAAATTACTGTAATTAAGACTCTGGCATTGCCAAGACTGATTCATTTGTTGACTGCCCTGCCAAATTTACCTCACTCACAAATAAATGAGCTGAGTGCTATGTTTTTTAATTTCATTTGGAATGGTAAGACTGATAGAGTAAAGCGTAGTACTCTTATTGCAGATTTTTCACAGGGAGGATTAAATATGGTGCATTTGCAGTCTTTCTGTACATATCTTAAATTATCTTGGATAAAGAGATTTTTATCAAGTTCCAAAAGGTACTTGGCAGATTTTATTACTAGCAGAACTTAAACAGGTAGGTGGTGACAGAGTCTTTACATTACAAAAGGATAAGATTAAAGAAATTTCTAAGTGCGTAAAAAATCCATTTTGGAAAGACATATTTGAATGTCTACACATCGCAAAGCCTCATACAAAGTTATGTGTTCCAGAAATTTTGTCATTGGATATTTTAAATTTTATACCACTATCTGAATACCCTGTTTATATGAAATGGAAATTATATGGTATACAGTTTATAAGGGACATTGTAGATAGTCAAAATAAATCACTACTAACATTCCAACAAGTAAGACAAAAACGTAATTTGGAAAATTTTTTGAGATACTATAGTTTATTATCTAACATTCCAAAATATATAAAAAAAATACATCAAAGTTTATTGTGATTTGAACTTAGAATTTTTTTTTCCTTTTGATGCATTTTCTTAAAGGATCTTGGAAAATAAGAAGTTAAAATTTGTATACAGAGATCTTGTAGATAAAGTATGCATACTCCCATATGAGAATTTTTTAAAATGGGAGGATGTAACAAATTCTGAAATCTCAGAATGGTCTAAGTATTTTTTCTCTTTTGAAAAAATGTTGTAGGGATACATTTTTAAAGATCTTTCAATATAAAATATTACATAGCATTATACCTACCAATACATTTTAATATAGAATTAAGCAAAAAGAAACAAGTCTATGTACCTTCTGTAATGAGGAAGAGGAAACAATAGAACATTTATTTTATGATTGTAATGTTACATACAATTTTTGGTTGTCATTTTTACAGACAATTAAATTATTTGATGAGCATTTCAGCATTAGCAAGATGGAAATTTTATTGGGATTTATTACTAAGAGTTTGTTTATAAATTTGTTAATAATTATAGCTAAAAATTACATCTTTAGATGTAAGTTAAGAAATATAGCTCCTAGTTTTATAGGACTTAAAATTGGAATACAAGAATACCAATAAAATTAATTTTATATTGCAAACAAAAATAATAGAGCAGCATCTTATGAAAGATTCTGGTCCCCACTACATACATTTTTTTCATGATTTATTATCATTTATACTGTAAATTCTATAGTGAGCAGTGGCATTTGGAATTTTTACTTTATATATAGACATGCATGCATACTAATGGTAAGATTGCAGCGACTGTGTGTAAGTAGTGCGAGAAAGTGTGAGTGTCAGCAGCTATATTCTTTTTTTCTTTAATAACTATATTCTTGTATTATGAATATAAATTTAAAAAAAAATGGATAGTCTTGTATATAACTTTCAATATTTACCCCAAAAACCATAGTCAGGTGGTGATTGTAAGAGTATTGTAAAATCCTGACTATTGAAAACAAATAAAAGATAAAAAAAAATGTATGGATAAGACAATTCGATTTTATCAATGGGAAAAATTGTTTCAACAGCTTCGTATAAGGCGAGGTCATTCTAGTATTGCATTGATGATAAGATGATTTAGCGGTAGATCATTAAATCAAGTCATAGATATGTACCATGTATGCAGGCGCTATTGATTGTTGTTGCATACCAATTCGAAAATCACAGTTTTTCTCTCTTACTTAATTTCTACATAAATCATCATTATATTTTCCCCATAAAAGAAGAGATATCAAGCAGACTGGTTTGAAAGGGAAGTTTCCTTGCCAAAATGATGAGCACAGTTTTTTAAAAATTTCCTTTATATCTAAAATATTTTCAAACGGAATATATAAGTATCTTAGGTTGTTGTCAAGATACAAGTTGTACAAAATCCTCTCATATAGTTTCGATTATACATGAGAAAGGCATTATAATTATTCACATTTAAAGAAGAACAAAACAATAAATTTGTAATTTAAGGTATTTCGCGACAGCTGGTTTAAAATGTTTTCAGAAGAAAAACGAATATTACAATGTCGTGAAAAATTTTATCATCGCCTGTTATCTTATATTAAGGAACGTTTTAATGATCAAGATCGTCAAACATGCATTGATATACAACATGTGGAGGTTTCTCGTAGAATTGCTCTCAAACTACAACTATACTTTAAACAAACCATTATCATCCCATATGGATAGAACTTTGATAGGATTTTTTTTATATTAGTTGGATTTGAAAAAAGATATCAAGACTCTTGCCAATTTTCAAGAATTTTTTTCAATAATTAGAGACAGTTTTAAAAGGCCGAGATAAGAAAATTTAAAAATGAAACAATTCAAATGGGAAACATAACGGCATAAATTAAACTATTCAATTAACGAAAAAAAGGTTGTTTGAAATAAATAAAATAAAGAACTGTGGTATGATTACTTATAAGACAACAATTCGTCAAAATTCAAATGGGGTTGGTGAAACCAACTAAACGCAACTGTACGGCCTTAATCAATGAGATAAAAAAATCAATCTTTAAAATGCTCCAATATAAAAAAAAATCAATTGAGAACCTAACGGCATGATTTATAACAAAAATAAATATGACAGACATAACAACATGACAACATGACAACATGAAAACATGACAACCAGTGATCTACAGGCTCCTAAGTTTTAACGGGGATGTAAATAATTTGGCGAGTGGAGACACAATTGAATACGACAACCCTCCCGTAACCCGTCCGGGTGTATCAGTACAACATTTGAACAATCTAACAAAACATCTTACAAAACGGATATAGCAGGGTATTTATACATCAGTTAAAACACAAAAGACATTAAGTACAGATCTCACAGTTATCGCAGTTACAGAAAGCTATTTCAAGGTCAATATCAACTAAGAAAAACATAATGTATATAAAACCAAAATAGTAATCAGTACAAAGTAATCATATGCCAACATATACATGATATAAGTATCGACATATGTTAGTCCCGTGAATGGTCATATCTGCATAACAATATTATAATATTCAGTTTCGTTTTAATACACTGATAACAAAACAAATATTACGATCAATAAAACAAATATTGTTCTGAAAACACATTAAATTTTAAAAATAATTGATAATAATCTTCCTGCAGTTTACTTAAAGTAACTATATTTGTCAAATCATAGGTTTTTTCATATAGATTAAAAATTACAACTATATGGTTTCTATGTTCTTTTGTCTGAAATAAGCGCGTTGGTTTACTTCTTCCAGTCTAGAAAATGTCACTTTAGGTCTCATAATATAATTTGGTCACACTGATTCAAAAATACAAAAGTATACTGTTGCTTCAAATAAGTTAGACAAATTGCTACTTTCTTTCACTTTCGTTACCATATGATCGTTACAAGAGACAACTATTTGTTTGCATTCAACCAGCATTTCTTTTTAACCCATGATGGTATTAAAAATAGAAAACATTTTGAAGCTCCTGATTGTATGATGCAGTTGGAATTATTTTCTAAAGCTTATTCATTTTAGTTTGAACATAGCTGAAAATTATTTTTTAGATTGAAACGTGTGGTTGGTATATTTTTTTTAATAACATGGGAGCCATTCAAAATTAACCTTTCTAATTGAGTGCAGAACTAGGAATTCATTACAATTGCAATTTAAGGCAAATTTTGACGCATGACCACATAATATTTTTTCTTTTGGCTAAAGGTTCAATTAAAACTCATAATTCGATTTAAACTGAAAGCGCATTGTCAATGGGAATACGACGAAATGTATAATACTTTCACAATTCACTACATATAATGTTAGCCTAAGCACACGAACCCCACTAAGCCTGTGCTAAGGTCATTTATTCCGGAAAGATATAATCGACCATGTAGAAATATTGAAAGAATTGATTATATCTGCTCTTATTTTATTAACCAACTAACCAATATCAGACTCGTCTATATATAGATTGTACATTTCACATATGGCAATCTTACACTTTTAAAAGTTTGCAGATATTCTTGGTATTAATTATTACTATTTGATATCATATCTTTGAAATCAAGTGCAATATCATAATTTCGATTCAGTTGATGAATGATACATAGAGAATCTACCACTGCATCGAGTGTGATACGATAATTATCCACTCTCCACAGTTAAATTTTAATTATCTAAAATTTAACTGTCGAGAGTGGATACATATCATATTACACGAGATTTGGTGGTGGAATCTCTTTCTCTAATGATTTTCAAACAATATGCATCCTTCTTTACGAATGATCTGCAAAAAGATGTGTTCTTTTTATGTGGCTTCATCAGGCATGGTCGCCTTTTTTAATGCCGTCACAATAGGAAAATGATTAGTTTTTATATATACAATGGGTGCAGAAAGGGATAACCTCACGAAGAATTAGGGAAATAAATATACAAAACAGTACACGAACGTTGTCACATTCTATTTGGAGTTCATACCATCCTTTTTTTCTCTTAGTTGTATACAATCAATCAGTGTAAACAGTTCGCCAAAAGTTAAGCACCACCCTGTTTTTTGTATCGATTTTTTTTTAATTTAAAAAATCGATTATTCCTTAAAAAAAAAGAAAACATTCATGTAGCAATTTTGCTAACATATACCATAAACAAACCACAAACATAATTTTGGTCACTTATGAAGGTTCTATGCATTTTTATCAAATTCAAAAGGTACTTGGCAGATTTTATTACTAGCAGAACTCAAACTCAAGATTTTGAGTTCATAGAAATAGTGGAAATAACACAAATCAGAAACGGAATTTAAGTTTCACTGTGATTTAATTGTTTTATAACAATTAATCACCCAATATATTCAAAATATTCTACAAATAATCTTTGGTATGTTCGGCAAATTTAACGTCAATATTTGAATCAATTGCATGTGTAACAACCTCTCTTCCGGTACAGTTCCATAACACGACGTTTCAAAGTCGATACAAGCCTTCAAAACTTAAGTTGAGGAAATCTATTCAATTCATCAACATTTGCCACTTTCAAATCGACAAGATTTTGTGAAGGTGGATCGCTTACATTTCTGCCAATTGCATCCCAAACATGTTCAAGAGGGATTATGTTTGGAGACATGGAAGACCAAAATATAGTATATATGGCTTTCTGCTCTTTGGACTCGGATAAATCCTTGCCCTGTGTGGTCTGGCGCAATTGTCCATATACAATGTTCTTGACCATATTGACGCAAGTTGGAAATTATCAAAATGAGGAACTACAATATTTTTAGGCACCAAATCTGTGTATGTCTGTCAGTTTATGTTACCCTGCAGAATATTCATACCCAGCTTATATTGGTATAAGAACTAACCCCGTACTGTAACACCACCAGCACCAAATGCAGTCATTGGGCAAATGTTGTTTTGGTCAATGGCTGTTTTATTTTCCCGCGAAATTCGTATTATGACGTCTACTCGTCGTAACAGAAACCGACTCTCAACTGACCAATGAGTGTTTTGCAGCTTCTCATGTTAAAGCATAAATAGTGATTTTCCCATTGCAACTTGACTGTACAGTGCCTGCCTGTTAGGACAGGTCCCTTGACAACACGAATTGCTCTTCGAATGCCTCTATAAAGTCGACAGACCAATATTCAAACACTTACACGACAACCTGGAGAAATAGTGTATTTGTAAACACGCAGATGCTCTTTAATACAAATTAGCTCGACTGCTTCATCGGAAGTTCAATCTTTTTGGTCGTAATGAATTTTCTTAGTGTATGCTAAGGGCAATTCATAACCCCAAACATTTTTTTTTTCTTCTAAATAGTTACAAAATATTGCCAGTTATATTTTGGTAGTGCTTAACTTGTGGCGGACTGTATATATCAAATATATTTATTTCGATAAAAAAATGAACGAAACAGATTTGAAGTTGTATGAACAATATGCATATATTTTATCCATAATAAAGTTTTTAAATACGTACATGCTGCTGTAAGGTTTTGGCCAGCTTTCATTATGCATCGTTGTGACACTATTTAACATCATTGCTTTTTGGCTGTTCCCAAATCTCACCACGTGGAGGTCCCTTACAAGGAGATTCTTATAGATTTATTAGACAATTATTCTTGGAAATCTAAATGGTATTAGTTAACCCATCCGGTTGAATCTGTCTTTTTATTTTTGAAGATTGAAACAAAATAAAGTTTCTCAGTTTTCATATCAATTTAACTGAAATGTAAAAGAAAAATGAATAATTGGAAATTTGGTTATGCTTAAGATGGGTGTTTAGTTTGAAATAACACATACATCTTTTTCTTTCAAGGATGTTTAATATTTTACATGTAAACCCATATGTTTGTTTTTAATCAATAGTTTATCAGAAATGTATTAGAAAGAACTAAAATCACAAAAATACTGAACTCCGAGGAAAATTCAAAATGGAAAGTCCCTAATCAAATGGCAAAGTCAACAGCTCAAACATATCAAACGAATGGATATCAACTGTTATATTCCTGACATGATATAGGGATTTTCTCATGTGGAAAATGGTGGATCGAATGGTTTCATAACTAGCTAAACCTGTAACTTGTATGACAGACGCATCAAATTCCATTATATTGAAAACGTTATTGCATGAACGCAACAAACAGACATTATATTTAATAATGTCAATTATACAGCAGTCAACATTGTTAGGGCATTTAAAAGGTACAATAGTGTTTTCTGAAATTGAATGCTACAATTGACATACTGTATATAATAATGACTGTCTTGTCTTGAATCTTTGTCATCTTTTTTTTTAATTTCTTAAGACTTAGTTTTTTTTTAAATGTCTATTCAGTTTGGAAGCACAACTATTTCATAGCAGTGGAGGTACATATATGGTTCATGCATATCTTTTTTTCATGTCCCACTCAAATTTGTCCAGTTTGTAGGCCTTGGCACCCCTTTTAACAATCATTGATCTGTATCTATCTAGAGAATTTCTTTTGAAAATAAATGTACTTTTATCCATATAATTTCTTACAATTTTAGCCATACATATACAAATAACTGAGGAAGGTGTATGAATAAAAGTGTACAATTAGACATTGTCCATACTAGAGACTATATATTCAGACACTTAAAATTAAAGGAAATAACTGTGTACCAGGAACAAGTCTACGATATTTCAGTGAAATATGTCATATCAAAACATTTAAGAAAATTAAGGCAATGGTTATCTTCCTTTGATCGTGTTAATACAAATAATTATAGTTTATTTTCGTGATACAAGAACTTCGAAATAAAACACCTGTCTGTCAAAATAAAAATTAAAGAATGGCCTAATGTCTGCATAAGTTAAATTAGTGACTCTAGGTTTGTTTGTAATTTGTACAAACAATTGGTATGATGTCAATAACATTTAGAAGAGGAAAAGATAACAAACTTTCATCTCCACTATGTTGATATGTTGCGTAGTTTCATTTACATGTACCGGTAATAAAGAACATAAAATAGTATTATAGCAAATACAGAGATTTTGACAAATGAGGGGGGTCTTAGTGCCAAATAATTAATACACAGTTAAACAAAATTTTAAGTTTTCTTGGAAATCATAGTTTTTTTTAGGTGAACATTGCAGTACAGCATGTAAAAAAAATGTACTTTAGTAATGTACAGCATTTTTTTTAAATTCCTCTGACTCTATTTTTTCTGAACAGTTGTGTAAAAAATAATTTAAGACAGTTTATTTTTTTTTACATCCACCGACGCTTACTTTTCAAAGAAGTTGTCACTAAACCAACTTCTTAAATAAAGACGTCTTAAACAGGTTAAAATTCTTAAGCAATTTGTATTTTTTTTTTAAATTCTAACTTAAAACAAATCTTACTCAGATAACCCAGTAGAAGCATACACAGTACAAACAGGCATCATTAAAAAAACACCTTAGCGGAAATCGAGTATGTGACAACAGGAATCAGAGCAAAATGACTCTTATAAAACAAATTGTATATGTTACACATTTTTCCAAAACGACAATAGTTAATTGTGGCGTATAATATTAAAATAATTTAATGTTTTGGAAATATTGACCCCTGGATCAATTGGCTTTATAACTATTCATTTGTGTACAGAGAAAATGAATTATTTTTACCTAACTGTGTACAGTATGTTATCAAGGATATACAATATCAAAGCTGTCTTACCTAGCTACTTAATTGAATACACTACCTATCCCTTTAATAATCTTTTATCATTGAGAATTGATACACATACAATGTACGTAAATAGGTTTGATTTAAATGTTTTCATTGGTTTACACATAGACTAATCATATTGCCAAATCTACTGTCATTACATTTTGTACCTCAAATCAAGTTTACATGAAGGCATCGAATGAATAAGGATTATCCATTTTTCATTGTGCCATTATTCATTTTGTAGCTTACACTATTATTTAATTAACATGGACAGTGGTCACTCAAAACATTTCTAATGTTTGCATGTTCTGTGGCTGATTTGTTTCTTTTATAAAGCCAGCTAACTTTGTAGATTTATACTTTCTTCGGAGAAATATGTTTTGTTTCTTACACCCGGAATATTGCACATCAACTCTTTCTTATTGTTTATGAAGATATTTGCTACCGTTCGCAGTATTAGTTATACACAAGCAGACACATCTGCCGTAATTTCGAATATGAATTGGCAATTGGCTTGTCAGCATCAACCCCTGCAGCAAATAAACTGCATGTGCCAAGCATACATGTTCAATCCATCTACCATGTTTCAATTTGGAATGTTGTTTTTTTTCTTTGATAATATTACAATTCTAAAACATCGATAGTTTTAAAATAACAGGATCAGTTAAAAAAAAAAGCCTCGACAAGACAAATTGTAAAACAATGTAAACGAATGTGCCGGCCCTTTTATAACGTTAATTGTGAGCAAGATCAATCGCTATTCAGAAATCTAACCTTATATTTAAAAGTTATAATTTCATTTAAAAAACTTCTGAACAGAAAGATTGAATAATTATTATCTTTAAAACTATATTTAAACATGAAACATTCCTCACCTTACTGATAAGTAAAGGTCCAAATGCAAACTGTTGTTTAACGTATACAGCAATTTGATTTTTTAAATACTGTCATTATCACATGGTATTTTGTTCGTAATGACGACAAAGAAAATATTTTAAAAAGAGGTATCTTTGCGTTTGAATATCTGGCAAAGAAATCAATGAGATATATTGATTGTTTGTAGTTGCACGGCGTTCTTTAATAACACAAACGTATTAAACTTCAGTACTTCTCGAGGACAATGCACACCATTAAATAGCTAGTGGTAAAGAATATGTAGTAGATATGTTTTGTGCAGCTTGCAAATGAAAAATTGAAAAAAATCAATTCATAACTTTATTCAACTAATGCCTTAAAAGGTAAATTCAATACTTTTCATTTAAAAAAGAAGATGTGGTATTTTTGCCAATGAGACAACTATCCACAAAAGACCAAAATGACACAGACATTAACAACTATAGGTAACCGTACGGCCTTCAACAATGAGCAAAGCCCTTACCGCATAGTCAGCTATAAAAGGTCCCGATAAGACAATGTAAAACAATACAAACGAGAAAACTAACGGCCTTATTTATGAAAAAAAATGAACGAAAAACAAATATGTAACACATAAACAAACGACAACCACTGAATTACAGGCTCCTGAATTTGGACAGGCATCATGTTTGTTACAGTATAGTTTTAAATATCGTTTTTTTTTCCCCTTCAAATTCCACATATAAGCTTCATTGTTTATTTCGGTGATCATTCATTAATTTTATATATTGCAAATTTTCGTGCTGTTAAAGTGTCAAGTATGACAGACCGATGGTTAAATAATTATTGAGTAATATGGATATGAGGAATTAACTTTTCTACAACTACACAAACTATGTGTATATTAGTATCATGAAGTTTCCATCATTCTGGCACTCCTATTTAAAACGAAATGTGCATTTCTCCTTTCCGACCCTCTTCTAATTTCAAAATGAGTTCATTCCGACAATTGATAAAAAGAAGAAGACTGAAGAAGCAAGATAATTTTATTCACATTCAGATATACTAATGATGTTCTTCCCATTGACAATCCATTGTATTCTTTCCCCTTACAATTCAATATTTTCTGATCGGGTTTAGTTAATATATCATTCAGCCTTCGAAATTTAAAAAAAAACAACAGACACGGCTTCCTTTAAGACTTATACCTCGAATATGACGTAAGCGGTCATCTCCGTACCGTTATAAATTACAAAAGAGACGATTTTAATTTTGAAATAATCAATTTCTCCCAAGTAAGTAGCAATATACCAAGTTCACTTGCTATAGAATCTGTTTCTCTTATGATTTTTATCCTTCCTTTTCAAAGATTGGAGAAAAGTTGTGTTCTTTGGTGTGATATCATCAGGTATGGTAGCCTTTTCATGACGTTACAATAAGAAAATTTAACGTCACAATTATTTTTCAACCAATCATTTGCCGATAACAGATTTTTCACGAGGAGAAATATTTTTTTAACATTGGTCAGGAAATGTGAAAATAGCACAAACATTAGAGAAACCAGGGTTATGACAAAGCCCATATTGACTGTATGCAAATTATCAACCGCCAAATAATATTATTTTGTACACCGTGCTGACGAATATCATACTTTCCACCTATACAAGATCAAATCATACAACTAATTACAAAGCTATTTTTAACCACTTAAACCCGGAAACCGTTACACGGATATATTTATACCGATTTTTTTTTTTTGAAAATATAGATTATTATTATATGGTTTAACTATATTGTTACATCACAATTTGATAAAACTAGTAAAAAGTTCAACAAATTTTATTTTATCGACGAATGCTGTGTGCTTTGATCAAGTGGTCATCTGAATATTTATAGATACACAAATTGGCACAAATTTGGGTTCATTTCTGTGGGATTTTTTTTTTCTCGTTTAAACTGAGAAAATATATATTATGAGGTACAAATTATTATAAAGCTCAAACTGGAGTATGGAAAACATGTAAACCTTGCATACAATACATTTCCATATTTTCACAATAATATTCTTTCTTTCAATCATTTTTTTCTTTTTTTTTTCTTTTTTGTAAAGAAATGTGGTAAGTAAAAGGTATTTATTGATTGTAAGTCCATTCAGAAATGTAGAAAAGCCTAGTAACATTAATCTTCATCTTCGTTTCTCTATTTCATGTAAAACATAATGCGATATGTACATAAACATTTGCAAGTTATATTGATATATAAGAATTTTAAATGTTTCAAAATCAAGCCTGCATTGGTCAGTGCAAGGGCAAGTTGTTTTCTATTTTCTTTGTTGGCATTTATTCATATTATAACATATTTAACATTTTGTTTTTCTCGTAATCAAAGTACCTAAAAATGTCGATTTTCTCCTCACTTCAGTATTTAAATGAACCAGATGATATTTTATGAAGATGGGAGATTTTAGATATACACTCAGTAAAAATATATTCTCTGTCTAAAACATGTAAAAGACTCATTTATCTGTTAAAAATTCTGGATTCATACTTATTTAATCCCATGTTGAGGAAACATTGGAAAGTCCAAAAGTACGATAGCACAATACATGCAATGGCGTTTAGATAAATGATCGTATTATCTAGAAGTCCTTCAATTTGACCGTTCTGAAACGTAAAGTTAACTTCCTAGAAATCGTTAATTAATAAAGACAAATTAATACTTATAAAGCAACATTATCAACGACTTCGTGTTACAATAAATTATTTGCAATGATTAATATATAAAAGGATTGTTATTTTATTTCTATATTGTACATTTGGTTATTCATTACAACAAAACTTAAGTTTTTGCAGCGTGAATTGATTTTGACGGATGCTAACTGGTTATTGACTCTGTAACCTGTTTTCATTGCAGAAAATATCGTAAGAAAAGTTTGATCGGAGATGAAGATATAATTTCTTATCATTATACCGCCAAATATCATTATAATATAACATGTATAAACCGTTGTTACATTTCTCCAGCAGTTATACTTTAAATGTAGAAATAACTAATGACAAAGTGTTATTTATAGAAAAGTTAACCCACAGTCTTATTACATGGCAATCATTACAAGGATCTATTTATACCGATGTTTTCGGAAAACCTATAGTGTCAGTGTTAAACTATAATATTTGATAAATTTGGCAAAATGTCACACCACAGTTTTAAATATTGTCGAATGCAATTTGTCTTTGCTCAAGTGTGTACCAAGTGTTGTGGATTGAAAATATTTAGTAGGAACAAATATTTTTTAAAATGTTTTGTTTTACATTTCTCATACAATCCTTGAAAAACTTACCCCCTCCTCATTGACCTCAGATTTTCTCAAATTGTTAGATATTCCATCTTTGTAATTCATAATGATTTAAGTACTTTGTAGGAATAACAGAAATTTTGTTTTGTTTAACTCTGCTATAGAAACTTAAACCCCCTGGTTTATAGACTTACGATTACAAAATTGTCATAGCTGTTCAATCTACTTCATAAAAATATCTTGCGTAACCTTAAAGAAATATAGGGAGTTTAATATTCTGTGTTGCGGATTTTCTGCTATTGAAAGTTGACCACGGGTTCAATTTTACATATAAACAATCGACCCATGGTTTATAATTCAAAGGGGGGGGGGGAATTTTCCAGATGTCAATGGTCGTACATGCAATAATGACAGTAAATGTTCTGAAGCGTTAGGGGTTAACCAAGTTCAAAATTGCTTTTTATCAAACTTGTTCAGTGCATGGTTAAGTATTTTTCATTTTCATACTTATTTTTAATATTTCGGACTTAGAGTTATGCTTGTTATAATTGAAATTAAAATTAAAATTTCAAAATCCCCATCAATATTTCTGATTTCAAAGAAGAAGATGTAAGTTTATAGGAGGATAGGTTCTGTAATTTTACCTCCAGACATTTTTAATACATAAGCTTTTTGTAAGTCCTAGTATTTTTTTCTAAACCTAAGATTGTAAATTTTTTGTCGAGTAAACATCAACATTTTTCATGATGTCATAATGGCATTATGTCTATATTTGATCCTAGATTAATGATCCAATTGTAGAAAAAATTCTTCAAGCCAACAGTTCTAAAACGTAAAGTAAACTCCCTAAAATATGTTAAATCGTATAACACAGAACTTTAAAAATACGTTTACAGAAAGATTATTAACGACTTTGTATCATAGAAAATTATTTTAATACTCTATATATAGCAGACATAATTGTATTCTAAATTATGTAATCGATTTACAAAAAGAAAATCACTTGTTAACTAGTAAACTAACAACGTTCTGTACAGGAAATATCTTAAGGAAATCGTGATCAAACCTGAGAATAATCTACCGCCACATATCATTATTGTGTCAACTGGTGTGACAAACGTTATACTTTCAACCTCGATTGAATGGAATCATAAAACCATACAAAATAATATCTTTCAAACCCCTTAAACCTTCTCCTCATACGAAATCCATAACAAATTATCTTTTTAAATCAATACTTTCGGAAAACCTAGATTTTAATTATATAATTTAACTATAATTTTCCCAAAACAATTTGATAAAGCTTGGAAAATTCCTTTCTAGTTTTTTGTATATTGACGAATGCTATGTGTTATGATCAACTGGACACGGGCATATTTATAGAAAGATAAATGGACCATTATTTGTCTTCAAATACGTACATATTGTACATTTGATTATTCAATACAACAAAACTTAAAGACTGCAAGCTGGTAATTGATTGACTATGACACATGTTTTTATTACTTGCAGTTACATTTAGACTGAATGAAGTTTTGTCGAACATGAATATATAATTTCCTATTATTCTAACGCCACATGTCATTATTATATAATATATATAAACCGTTGTGACATTTTTTCAAACGTTATACTTTTAATCTAAATATAACTAACGATGAAGAGTTATTTATAGACCAGTTAATCCCCAGTCTTATTTCAAGGAAGACATAACAAGGATCTATTTATAACGGTGTTTTCGGAAAACCTATAGTGCTATATTTAAACTATAATAGTTACTAAATCTGGCAAAATACAACACAAGAGTTTTGAATATTTACACATGCAGTGTGCTATTGCTCAAGTGTGTACCAAATATTGTGGATAGAAGAAATTTAATAAGAAAGAACAAAAATGTTTTTACATATTTTTTTTACATTTTTTACACAATTCTTGAAAAAAATTTACCTACTCCTAAAAGAACTCAGATTTTCTCTAATTTTTTGCTATTCCATCTTTCTGAGGGCATGACCAGTCCAGTAGTCTGCACGTTTGTGCTGACATGAATTATCATTGCTATGGTTATTTTTATAAATTAACTGTTTACAAAATTTAGAATTTTTAAAATACTAAGGCTTTTCTACCTCAGCATACTCAGGCATAGATTATCTTAGCTGTTTTTTGCAAAACTTTTAGGAATTTTGATTCTCAATGCTCTTCAACTTCGTACTTTATTAATGGCCTATTTAACTTTTTTTATTCGAGCGTCACTGATGAGTCTTTTGTAGACGAAACGCGCGTCTGGCGTAAATACAAAATTTAGTCCTGGTATCTATGATGAGTTTATTTATCTTATACATATAGAATAAAAAGGTACTTGGTAGGAGTAACAGAAACTTTGTTTTGTTTTACTCAGCTTAGTTAGCTATGGAAACTTGAACCCCCTCCTTTAATGACTTCAGATTTCAAATTGTCATAGCTCTTTTTATTAATATATAGCGTAATATAGTGTACATATGACATCCATTCATATAAATATAGGGAGTTAAATTTTCTGTGGGGAGGATTTCCTTATATGGAAGATTGACAATGGGTTCAATTATTCATATGCAAAATTGACCCATAGTTTAGAACTCAGGGGAGTGGCAATTTTCCATATGTCACTGGTCCTTCATGCAATATTGACGCTGAATATTCTGAAGTGTGAGTGGTTATGTAATGACATGTTATCAAACTTGTTCAGTGCATGGGAAAGTGATTTTACTTTAATATACTCTAGATATAACAGATATAATTCATTTTAAATTATGTGATCTATTTACCACACTTTTTTAATTTGCTTGTTAGACTACTTACTTGGTATTTACTATTAAAATTAACAGCTTTCAGTAAAACAAATATATTAAGGGAATCAGGATCAAACCTGCAGATAATCTAATGCCACATATTATTATTTTGTAAACTGGTGTGCCAAACGTTATACTTTCAACCTCCATAGAATTGAATCATAAAATCATACAAAATAATAATGGTTAAACCCCTTAAACCTTCTTCTTATACGAAATCCATAACAAATTATCTTTTTAAATCGATATTTTCGGAAAACTTAGATTTTAATTATATAATTAAACTATGATATTCCCAAAAGAAATTAATAAAGCTTGGAAAATGCCTTACTAGTTTTTTGTATATTGACGAATGCTATGTGTTATGATCAACTGGACACAGGCATATTTATTCTATTACAAAAAATAACATTAGTCTAGGAGAAGTTTGGTCGAACATGAAGATATAATATCTGATTATTATAACCTATGACAAAGAGTTATTTATAGACCAGTTAACCCTCAGTCTATGTATATGGAAATCGTTCCAAGGATCTATTCATACCGATATTTTCGGAAAACCTATAATGTTATTATTGATAAATCTGGCAAAATGACACAGTTTTAAATATTGACGAATGCAGTTTGTCATTGCTTAATTGTGAACCAAATATTGTAGATTGAAGAAATTTAATAGGTAGGAACACATATCACGGATGTCATTCGGTTCAACGAGAGAAATGATCGTGAAAGAATATTTAACGGAGGTCAAGTATTTGGAGACGATCGTGAAAGCTCTAGTATCGGATCGTGAAAGACGTTCAATGTAAATTCTAGTTCAGAATCTGTAAACAAAATTTTAAAAACGCGGAACAAATCCGAACAAAAAAATATGTCTGTCAAAATGGTTCAACTTCTTCAACTTTACTGTGCAATAACAAAGTAAATATG
Source organism: Mytilus galloprovincialis (assembly GCA_037788925.1). Lineage (NCBI taxonomy): Eukaryota > Metazoa > Mollusca > Bivalvia > Mytilida > Mytilidae > Mytilus > Mytilus galloprovincialis. The sequence goes on from CM075332.1 coordinate 58,804,524, forward strand.
CAGTACTTTATGAAAAAACACAAAAGACGCAATGCATGTCTATGGAATTAATGTTCAAAAACACGCTATTCGGACCTAAGGTTAACCATAAGGTTCTTTTCTTTTTAATATATCATGATATATTTGATATTTGATCTTTGGTGTATCTGATAGTACACTGCAATAAAAGTATGCTCTTCCCTTAAAAGCGTTAATTTGTTTATGAAAACCTTGAATTTTGTTGAAATGTCATCAAACTTGATCGTGAAAAATCAGGCAATGCATTATTTTGATCTTGAAAGATAATGCGTGACCGCACTAGGAATCAGAAATCAGTATTTCTTTTACCATTTGATATACCTATAACTGGTTGAAGCCTGCAACTATTTTAATAAGAATGAACATTAAAGCAAATAAAAATTAAATTCAACACTTCGTCTCTAAATTAAAAAAAAATAAAATAAAAACGTGTCTAAATCAGTGTGAAAAATTCAGCTCTGAAAATCGGTCAACTACATTTCAGGCAGACCGCCACTGAATACTTAATAATATGGGTATGCAACATTTAACCAAAATGTTAACCATCAACCAAAACTCTATATCAAAACCAGGATCGTTCATGAACAATTTGACAGTGAACGACAACCAACAGTTTGTTTAACAATACTTTTTTTTAAATTCTATGTATCTTTATATTCCAAAGAGGGACAAAAGATACCAGAGGGACAGTCAAACTCATAAATCGAAAATAAACTCAAAACGCCATGCCTATAAATGAAAAAGACAAACAGACAAACAAATGACACAACATTTAAATTAAAGAATAAGCAACACGAACCCCACCACAAACTAGGGGTGATCTTAGGTGCTCCGGAACAGTGAGCAGATTCTGCTCCAAATGTGGTACCCGTCGTGTTGCTCATGTTATAACAAATCCGGTAAACAGTTTATTTCGATAGGTCACGTTCATGAAAGGGAAGGGGATAGTTGTTACGACGTAAGGAACATATCCGATATAACTATGCAACGATAATTCCATAACGGTCAACCAACTCGTGATGGCGTCCGTAAAATTTACGAAGGGATGATTTCAACTTCACAATTTGGAACTCTTGGTTATTAGCTTCCTTGTGAGCAGCAACCCTCTACCAAGAAAATCATGATAGGAACTATAAGCACGGAAATATCGTATCAATTGGGAGATATAAACCCCGTATGCAGGTGCTACTGGAATGTTGCTATTTAGAAATGGAAAGTTCACAATTGGAAAGCTTAAATGATCTCTCTTGTCAACCTTCTTTTACGTGAATCAAAGTAATACCAACTCTTTCAATTTGTCTTTTAGTTTGGAATGGGGAATACTTGTGTCAAGTGTAGAAAAGTCAAATGTTTTAAATCTTTTGCAAGATGAGAGAGTCTTAGATTTTATGTACTCTAAAAGATCTTTGGATTTTTTCAGTATCCACATCTGATTCACGCCACCTCTAGGTAACTGTAGAGCCCGGCTTGGATTGCAGATAAAATAGATGTTAAAAATTTTGTCACCTGTTTTCATTGCAGAAAATATCATAAGAGAAAATTGGTCGAACATGAAAAGTATATTTTATCTTATCATTATACCGCCACATATCTTTATACTATAAACAGTTGTGACAGAGTTATTTATAGACAAGTGAATCATCAGCCTTATTACACTGTAATCATTACAAGGATCTACTTATAACGATGTTTTCGAAAAACCTATAGTATTATTATTAAACTATATCAGTTGATAAATCTACCAAAAGGTCACACTACAGTTTTGAATATTGACTAATGCAGTTCGTTTAACAATATTCCCTAAGTGTGTACCAAATATTGCGGATTCAAGAAAGAAAAACAAATATGTTTTAACATATTTATTTTTTATTTTTTCACACAATCCTTGAATAACTTACTCCCTGCTTTATAGACCTCCAATTTTTCAGGTTGTTAGCTATTTCGTCTTTGTTATTCATAATGAATTTTAAAATAAGTACTTTGTAGGAATAACATACATTTCATTTTGTTATACTCAACTATGGAAACTTGAATCCCCTCTTTTATAGACTTCAGATTTCTAATTGTCATAGCTATTCAAAACTTTATATAACTTTATATTAATATATAACGTAACGAAGTGTACATTTGGCATTCATTGACAGAAATTCAGAGTTAAATGTTCTGGGTTGATGATTTCAGGTTATAAGAAGCTGTCCACTGGTTCAATTTTCCATATCACAAATTGACCCATACTTAAGAATTCAAGATTGGGGGGGGGGGGGGGAATTTTCGATATGTCACTGGTCTTTCATGCAATAATGACGCTAAATATTATGAAGCGTGAGGGGTTATCAAAATTTAAAATGGCGATTTTTCAAACTTGTTACGTTTACAGTAAGATTATCAACGAATGTGTATCATAGTAAATTATTTTAATACTCTATATAGCAGAAATAATCTAATTCTAAATTATGTGATTGATTAACAAAAAAATGTTTGAATTTACTTGGTACACCACTTACTAGTAATTGAACCGTTTTCAGTACAGGAAATATCATCATGAAACATGAGTCACATATCATTATTTCATAAGCTGTTGTGACAAACGTTCCACTTTAGTCTAGATTGAATGGAATCATAAAACCATAGATCTGAAATAGTAGTTTTTTTATCCACTTAAACCCCAGTCTTCTCATACGGAATGCATTACGAAATATCTATTTGTACCGATATTTTCGGAAAACTTAGATTTTAATTAAATAGTTTATCAATAATATTTCCAAAACAATTTGATTTAGCTGGTAAAATAGCTAACTAGTTTATTTATCTGGACGAACGCTGTCTGTTCTGATCAAGCGGACATTTGCATATTTATACATAAACTGGCAATCAATTGGGTTCATATACGTACACATTGTACATTTGGTTATTCATTACAACAAAATTTTAAGGCTGCTAACTGGTTATTGACTATGTAACCTGTTTTCATTGCAGAAAATATCATTAGAGAAGTTTGGTCGAACATGATCATGGTATATTATTTCTTATCATTCTATCTCCAAACGTTATACTATCAAGCTTGATTAGATAGAATTATATATTAACTAATTACAAAGAGTTATTTTCGGACCAGTTAATACTCAGTTTTCTCACACGGAAAACAAGGATCTATTGATACCGATATTTTTGGAAAACCTACAATAATATTATTAAAATATTATATTCATTACATCTGGCAAAATGCTAAACTACATTTTTATATAGTGACAAATGCAGTGTGTTATGCTCAAATGAAAAGAAACATTTTTGTAATAAGTCAATTTTGCAATACTTCCGTTATCTTCAGGTTTGTAATGCATTAACAACGTAAAAAGGTTAAAATAATTACAAAATGTATATAACAAAAAATGAAGTAGATTTGGACACTTGCCCTGTCTAAATCTAAACCTAACCTAACCTAACCCTAGCCCTAACCCTAACCACACAGTCTACGGCCCTACATAGCACATTGTCATAGATTACAGAGCTAGATGGCATATTAAAACAGTCTACGGCGCAAATTGGAACATTGACAAATCCTTCGGCGATAGATGAAACATTGGTACAGCATACTGTGCTGTATGGCACATTGGCACATCCAATGGAACTAGATGTTACATGTACACAACATACGTTGCTGGATCGCACCTTGACACAAACTATAGTGATAGATTGCACACTCAATAAAGTCTTATCCTAACTCTAACTCTTGTTATAAGTTGATAACTCTAACCCTAACCTTCTTTTAACGCAAAGGCACAACAATGAACATACGGCGCTAGGCGGTATATTGACATAATTGAATGCTCAGTCCATGGATCTTCAGTGCATGTTGACAGCCTAACCATCGACATCACTCTTACCCTAACCTAGTTCTGTCACAATAACATAACCTACTGCGCTCGGTGGTATATTGACATAGCCTACGGCGCTAGCTATATATAGAAGGCACATATATAAAGTCTACGGCGGTAGATTGCATATTTAATATAGTTTTACTGAACATTACCCTATTCAAAACCCTAACCTGAGTTTGATTTAAACACATAGCCGTAGGCACTAGAAGTCACATCAACACTGTATACGGCGCTAGATGGTATATTTGATAAAGTCTTAATATTATCCTAACTCTTACCGTAACCTATAATTCCGACACAAAAACATAGCCTACGGCACTAGACGGCATATTGACACAGCTTACGGAGCTAGAAAGCCCTTAAACACAGTCTACGGCTCTAGATGGCATATTAAGAAATAGTTCTACTATTAATCTGACTCTTACCATAACGCAATTCCGACACACAATCACATAGCCTATGACGCTAGCCAGCATATTGACACAGCTTACGGAGTAGGAAAACACATCAACACAGTCTACGGCGTTATATGGCATATTTCATACAGTCTTACTATTACCCTTACTCTTACCCTAAACTAAATAGTACACAATAACACAGCCTAAGGACTATGCGGTATGTGCTCATTGTTGAAGGTCGTAAAATGACCTGTAGCTGTTTATTTCTCTGTCATTTGTTCTCTTATGAAAAGTTGACTCATTGGCAATCATACCACATCTTCCTTTTTATATATGTTATAGTTAAAACCATAAGAGATTAATTATAGAAAACCTACTAGAGGCTGATATGAAACGATATTTTACATTCTAAGGACCTTCGAATGTTCAGCAGAGTTCTTAAGCTGTGCATAAAACTACTGTATTAAACGTTACCCACTGATAGTAGGTCAGATTCTATATGAAGACTCAATATGGCAGTACTGTATTGTATAATAACCAATGTGTGTATGTATGGACAAGTACTATCTGTACACGTGGCCAGAATTTATTTAAATGGGGAAAATTTTGCTATAAATTTTGTTAATAGAAAATATCTTTTGCAGGAACAAAATAAATAATAAAAACAAAGAAATACTGTTATTAGGATTTTAATGTATTTTGAAAATATTCAAACATGAAACACGAAAACACAACATCATAAAACGTTGACATAACAACAATTTCCACATAAATGGAGTTATCTCCCATGTATTTAAGCTTCTAAAATGATAGTTGTTAATATATTCAGTATATACAATGACATAGCCTTATATGTATGATCAATGCTTCAACGAAATATGAAATAACTATAAAAATAGATTTGAATACTGACTTATACAATGTTAATACTTATTTCAAATAACAGTATAACTCCAGGAGCACATGCAATTAGAAAAAAAATACTTTATATAATACAAGAGGCTGTCCTCTATTTCATGTTTCAATGCTACATAGCTACTTTTGCATAGGTACTATTTCTGAACTAAAAATCTGTAGTACTGGAAATCTACTTTTAATATTCAGTATTTATTTGTTACTTTAAAATGAATGTAATATTTAGGTACTTGTTTTTTACAGTACTTAATTTGTACTTGAAATTTAGGTAGCTGTGTAGATAATTTCACATATGAGCCAGTCCATGCGAAAAGGTACAAAAAGTCCTTTTGGTAAACTTTACAGGACACGTTATCAAAGTTTGTTATAGTATTTTTGAAAAACGATTTTATCCGAAAAAAAATTACATTAATGTAAACATTCATAAGATTGTCAATTCTATCCCGAATTTGTCAACTAAAACCGAAAAAGACGTAGAAATATCTGAATTTTTGGTATTTGAGCAAGTGTAAAATCATTTGTTCCCCGGACTAATGCTATACCGACCAGAAACTACAAAAAATTATGACACTACAGAGACAAAAGTCAATAATTTCCGTCAGTTCTACAGGTTTAAAGAAAGAAAGACAACATTAAAACATGAGGGAAAATGCAAAAACTATGACATCTTGTGTTTTAGAAATTGAAATTTAAGTTATTTAATATTATATAAATCAACCTTAGTTGCACGGGATTCGAACCGTTGCCCGGATTGATTGCATTGATATCCGCATCGTGCGAGAGCCTTATCCCCACTGCTACCAGGTTTAATGTTATCAATTGGCAAATCAAGCCATTTAAACTGTACTTTGAAAATGATTAAAATATATAAAATAATTCACTAAAAATCTTGATAAAACTAGGGGGGGGGGTCTCAACACTCGCAGGTGCGTGTAGCTCACAGCTTGATGATATGAGGGAAAGTAAATGTGTTTTATAAATCACAAGTCTACTACCAATAATTATGCACACTTTTTAGAATTTCGTAAATTTTTCGTTTTTGTACCTTTTCGCATGGACTGGCTCATATATGATATTCTAAATTAAACTTAGTCAGATATATGATCAATATATAACAATATATCGTTCAAAATATATTTTATACACCAGTCTCAAAGTGTACAAGTATTTCAAATTTATTTCAAGCAACAAACAGGTTATAATTAAGCATGTTAAGGTGCATGTATTAATGAAAAATCTGAAATGATTTATAAAATGATTTTTTGCGTCCCGATTAAAAGATATGCAGATTATTTTTACCTCAAATATGTTGAATGGAAATAAGTAAAATGTAAAAAGGAATCTGATTTCAATCAGAAGCCGTTAGAAAGGGGAGACAATTTATTGATTAGCAATACGATGTACTGTAATTTTATGAAAATATCATTGATGAGTGTCACATGCCTATACATAAATTTCAAATCTACTCTTGTCAATTGTTATTCAAGCAATTGCAACACTATAAAAATTCAACAATAACACACTAACACAGTGACTTTAAATAACAAATTAACACACTTTACTGTATATGTAGATTTATTTCTCTTAATAAATAAACATGACTCTGCAATATATTGCTACTTGTAAAGAAGAATTCTGCTTTCAACATTAAAAAATACCAATAATGCAATAATTGAATATAGCAAATACTTAAAAAGAGATACATTAAACCATTTCAAATTTAAAGCGACCTCAGTTTTCAGAATAAATATAAGCTTGGTACATTTTCTAGTATAGTTATTATGTTTATGAATAGTATTAATATAGTTTGTCTTTATAAAAGGCTGGCTTACATATTTTCTATACATTATGTATTGAGATGTAATTATGATGTTTAAATGTGATCATAATTATGTATATTCTATCAGTCTGCACTTATAAAATCAAATGTATACACATACTTGATTTAAACACCAATAAAATTTACAATTCTTATAAATAAATATGAAACTTTATTTCACAAGCACATTTTGTACTTATACACCAAAGTCATTCTTTTCTTGAAGGGACAAGCACTTTTTTATAGATTTTTTAGATGGGTAAGAGGTTTTTTTTTAAGCGCAGAATTTAAAAGGATGGGCATCGACTTTTTGTATGAAACAATATTAAGAATGCACTGGCCTATCCCTCTAATAATTGATATTGAACGGCACCGTCCTCAACCGGTCAAGAAAAACAAAAAACAAATATGTCAACAGCCAGGTTAGAAGTCCATCAAATGAGAAATAAACAAGATCGATCAAGGCTTTGAAATTTATCAAGTGCCAGAGATATGTTTTGTAAACTGGCCAATTATAGGGTTTTCTGTATTTTACAAAAATAGCCTACCTTTGTTGTGGATAAGTAAAATGTCAATAGACAAAATTTTCTAACGTAAGACCGGAGGTGCTTTGACAATCTTACAATATTTTACTTTTATTTATAATTTGTTCGTTCGGTTAAGTAAAAAAAATTAGTTATTGAGTCGGTGAATATTACTTGTGCAATAAACCTAACTGGGGTTGACAAATTTTGATATACATCTCCTCTGCAGGCCATAATCTTTTATTGATGATATTAATGAAGTGTTATCTGTTTCAATCCTTAATAACTTTTTTTGTTTATCAAGAAATAAAAAAAAAAGAGAAAAAAAAACTAACCGTTAGTAATAAATAGGTCCTTTGTTCAAATTGAAAGTTTTATTCAGTAGACAATTGTCACATCATTCAATTTAAAAGTGAATTTACTGTTTTGATTACATAATGGACCAAACCCAGTTTCGGGACCTATTTATTACACGGTGTCCCTTCATCAGTGGCCCCCGTGGGATCTTTGTCTTTTAGCAGCTGGTCTAGACTGGGCTGCCTCCGACCGGAAGTTTCATTATGTTTGCCTTCAAATTGGAATCTTGTGTTCGTGTATTTTCCTGTAAGAAAATTATACGTCTATTAATTGACGAGTTTTTGTATTTCCATATTATTGCCTACAGTGTGTGGCAACAGTCTTAAGAAAACAATGAAGATAAACTCAACATTTTTGTCTGGTGTTCTGATAGATATACCAAAAAAAAAACAGAAGGCAAAATATAGTAAAGATATATCGATCTGATCGAATTTCTAATATAAATAACGATGTTATTCTGATATCGAATTCCACACAGTAATAAATGTAGTACATGTATAAAGAAGTCTTGTGTTCGTGTATATCAGAATTATAGCATCTGAATCAGTAAGACGGATATTATGTTACAGATGATTCCTGAAATCAATTGTTTTGATACTCGTTGTAAGTAAGGGAGCTTCTATTTGATCATTATTTGGTGTTTTGTTGGGGGGGGGGGGGTGGGGTAGGAAAAAAGGCAGGACAGGAGTTTGAGTAAAAAAGGACAGGATGAGCAAATTGGCAAAACAAATACCGAATACAAAGTTATGAAAAAACAGGCAGGACTCAAAATTTCATCCTAGCCCCCCCCCCCCCCTAAAAATCAAATGGTATCTCCCTTACCTTGTCGACGGAACAAATTTTAAAGTTTCCTGGCTCGAACGTGTCGTATAAAATTTGCACACATGCAACATGTTGCTCAGTATTATCGATATTTTTTAGAGAGTAACTATCTAAATAAATATATGAATACGTAACATTAATATTTTATTGGGGCACAATATGACCACATAACTTTTATTTTACATAAGTAAACAAATCTTGTGTAATGAGGTTGAACTAAGTATACAAATGAATGAGTAGAAAACAATTCCCATATCGAAGTGTTGCTATAGCAGTCAGTTTAGCTTACATAAAACAAAATGCAAACAGTTACTAATACTTTAGTTTCACAATACTTACCCTTTCTGATCTTTAAGAAATACAAAATAGACACGATAACAATCACTGAAACCGTGCCTAATATTGAACCTTTAATGGCATACACTTTAAAATTTGAACTGTTTTCATCTGAAATAAAAAAAAAACAGTGAATGCTAATATTTGTCAGGGAACCAAAATATAATTTTTCAATTATGTGGTAATTTTTTTATAAATTTCCTGTTACCAAACTCCGAATTTTTCGCAAAAAAATAATTATTTCTTATCATAGGCATAGATTACCTTAGCCGTTTTTGGCACAACTATTTGAAATTTTGGATCCGTAATGCTCTTCAACTTTTTCCTTGTTTGCCTTTATATCTATTTTGATATGAGTGTCACTGATGACTCTTATGTAGATGAAACACGCGTCTAGCGTACTAAATTATAATCCTGGTACCTTTGATAACTATTATGTCATACTTTTTTATTTTAAGTTACGACAAAAACATTCTTTTTCGCAGTCAAATGACTTAGACAAGGTAATTTTCTATATTAAAAAGGGTAAATACGTGTATCATGTGTATGAATGAATGGTTTATTATATTGCAACCTGCATATATACAATAAATACATATTAGTACAATATTACATTACAGCAGATCAGATAGGCTTACGATGCGCTGAACAGTATATAACAGCAAAGAAAATTCATATAGGTTAAAACCAATATGATGTGTTATTGGTGCAACACTTAACAAAATGTGTTAGAAAATTACAATTTCAAAGCTTAGAACTCATCAGTTACAGCTAGCTTAATCAAAGTTAAACAAAACAATACAACTCTTCAATTTACCGCAAGAAAGGTGGACTAGGAAGAAAGTTTTGTCTTGCATTTATATTTTAGTTGTTATTTTCTCACCTCCCTTTTTCTCACTCTATTCACATGATTCAAAAATCAATATTATCTACCAACGGCATACCGAAGGCAAGCACATACCACTAAAGTTAGGTAAAATGACGTTAATTACACTTTTCAAAAGTTAAATTTCAGAAGAAAAAATGTGATGGCCAAGGGAAAATCAGAATAAATGGTTTTGCTTGTCACTTTATAAATGATAGTGATATAGGTTAAATCGGTCGTCGACAATGATTTAAGTTCAAATGTATGTACAACGTATCATATAGAGGATTATGCGTCCATTTCAAATTACAAAGTATTTTTGGATAAAAGTTATTTTAATTGGGGGAAAAGAGAAGACTACATGTACTAGAGAATCGCAATCATAAGAACTCGCAAGCTTATATCTGCTAAACATATTCTGTATGCTGCATTCGAACAATCAAAATCTTGATTATTAAACTCGCATTTGTGTTCATTCTTCAAAAATCGCAGTAATATATGCACGCAACAGTTTGTTAATTTGCAGTTGGTTTTGTTTTTAATGTTATATGGGATTGTATAACATAGGTCGTTAGACGAACCAGATTCGGGTTATATTGTAAATACCTGTACAAATGTCAAGTGTCTGAAGAAATAATGGATATGGTTTTGATCCAACTTTGCAATTTAAAGTTAAATTTCCTTTACAGATACTCCCTATTGGCACAACAAGTTGTTGTATTGCTACTTCAAAAAGTGTTAAACCACCTTCATCGTGTTTTTCCTTCGTTGAGATATTTGCTGACAAAGCGTGTTCCTAAAATCATTTAAAGAATTAATAGAGAAAACATAAAGTTGAAAATTAGAATCACCAAACATTTCGGAGATATTTAACAGAGATTTCAGATTGAGAGAATTCCTTTTTACACGGGCGCATTACATATGCGGGTATTATTATTTTATGTCTACGCGCAGATTTTAATTACAATGGCAGGCATTTCCTTTACAGGTACTTATACATGTAACACATGTTAACATTAAAATTGATGCATACTAAATATACCTAAAGCTATATGAACTTTGAGGAGGGAGGTTTTAATGTATCTTCATGTTCATGGATTCAGTCCCTTTATCAACAGAGATCTTTAGTCAGGGGTAATTCTCGGCGATGCATCGAAAGTGTATTTTTGTGTACATGCAAAAGTTTTTCGTCAGATCCCCTTTTTCCTCCAATTAAAAGAATCGTGTGTAGAATTCAAGCGTACTGCGAACGTCTGGGAATAATTCCATGCTTACTTCTGTATCAATGTTTTTGGCACATCCATGTATTTTTGCGTGTTGTGTTTACTTATGCAAAAGTTTTTACATTTTCATCTGACTACACATTTCCTGGACTAATTGCTTGTGTGTTATAATACTGATAAAACCTGGTCGAAAATAATAGTAAGGTTAATACACAGGTATAATCCACCTGTATTAATATGAGTTTACATGTAAAAGAATGCGCGAAAATGCAACCATAGCTGCCGTCAAATGTAATGATTTTTTCGCGTAAAAATAATACACAGAAATCGTTTTCTATGACTGACGTGTGAATATCAATGTAAGAAAAAATGAGAAAACATTTGACTTTAATGATGAAAGCTTACGTTTGCGCAGAATTAAAATTATAAAACAATCTGGACAGGTTTCTGGGTGTGTTTTTAGCCATGCACAAGCTTGTAAAGTTAAAACGATAACTTTAAGAAGTCAAAATCAATGATTACTTCACCTTTATGTGTGCATTTGTTTTCAACCATAGTCCTCTTCTATTAATAATTAAAAAAAGGTATCAGGATATGAAACAGTAATAAAGTTCCACTGACAAAAACTCGGCGTTTCAAGAGAACGTACAAGAGCAAATAACGTAATTTCATATCTTAAGTCATATAATATTTCTGTGCATAGGGGGACAACTGCTGTTGTTTTACTTGTATTATGTATGTAAATAGCCATTATTTGTTTTTACAGTGTACTTAATATTGTTTCCTAGAAAACTTTGTTTAAAAAACAATATATTTTTGCTGGGTTTTGATTGGGGAGAGGTCCATGTGATACTTTATAAGTATTTTTTAAGTACGTCTGAGTCAGTGACAACTCTACAACAGATGTATCCATCGGATCACCAGCAATGATGGTGATACATGGCTGTGTACATAATGTATATACAACTCGTCTAAACATCAACCCAACAATGTTAGACCTGTAAATTTGCTTTCGCAAATTTTTTGTTCTTCCCTCGCGGGATTCGTCTAGCGGGACGGCTGCAGTGCAGGCGATTTGGTGTCACGATATCACAGTAGCATGGGTTCGAATCCCGGCAAGGGAAGAACCAAAAATTTGCAAAAGCAAATTTACAGATCTAACATTGTTGGGTTGATGTTTAGACGAGTTACATATATATATATATATATATATGCGCAGACCTGTTAGTCAAATGCGTTTTGTTTAAATATACTTTTTCACTTTTTTGGTCTTTTGGAAAATGTTGTTTGTGCTGTTTTTAGACCTTTCTACAACGAAATTTGTTTTACATGCACACGTATAAAAATTGCGGTTTTTAACCAACGCAATCATAGCTTTGAACGTAGTTTTCAATTTAGACTCGTTTATTTTTTTTCGTTTGGGCTTGTATCATATATTCCCTCCAGTTTATATGATCCGTTCGTCCTATATTGACTCTTAAAAATCAAGAGTCTTATCTAAAAATGAGGGTACCTTTTCTAAAAATGAGGGTACTTTTTATATGGCCTTCCAAATACCGTTTCGATCCCTAACATCACTGAAGAGACATTTATTATCGAAATCCGGATCTGGTGTACCAAAAAAAAATATTGACACCGTATGTTTGTGGCATAACATCGTGGCCACAAGTTAAATTTTTTTTCTGTTTAGTATTAAATTTATATAAAGATCCATTTTGTTACATCTTGTGATCAATTTTATTTGGCAATCGCCAATGGCAGTCAGCAGGGTTAAAGAACATCAGTTGTTCGACCTGTTAGTCAAATGCGTTTTGTTTAATTATACTTTTTCTTCACTTTTTTGGTGTTTTGGAAAATGTTGTAAGTTTGTGCTGTTTTTAGACCCTTCTACAACGAAATTTGTTTTACATGCACACGTATAAAAATTGCGGTTTTAATCCAACGCAATCATATGTTTGAACGTAGTTTCCAATTTAGACTCGTTTATATTTTTTCGTTTGGGCTTGTATTATATTTTCCGTCCGGTTTATATGATTCGTTTATCCTATATTGACTCTAAAAATTAGGGTACTTTTTCTAAAAATGAGAGTACTTTTTATATGGCCTTCCAAATACCGTTTCGATCCCTTACATCACTGGAGAGACATTTATTGTCGAAATCCGGATCTGGTGTACCAACAAGAATATTGACACCGTATAATTTTGGCATAACATTGTGGCCACGAGTTAAATTTTTTTTCTGTTTAGTATCAAATTTATTTTAAGATCCATTGTGTTACATCTTGTGATCAATTTTATTTGGCAATCGCCAACATCAGTAGTTTTCAATTTAGACTCGTATATTTTTATACGTGTGCATGTAACAAATATCTTTGTAGAGGGGTATAAATACAGCAAAATACAACACTTTCCAAAAGCCAAAAGAGTGAAAAAAAATGTCTTTTAACAAAACGCATTTGACTGACAGGTCGAACAACTGATGTTCTTAAACCCTGCTGACTGCCGTTGACGATTGGCAAAAAAATTGATCACAAGGTGTAACAAAATGGATCTATGTATAAATTTAATTCCAAGTAGAAAACAATAAACTTGCGGCAAAGATGGTAAACCAAAATATGAGGTGCTAGTTTATTCTACACCATATCCGGATTTCGACAATTAATGTCTCTTCAGTAATGTTAGGGATCTAAAAGTATTTGGAAGGCCATTTAATATGACGCAATACGGAACGTTTAACATATAAGCCGTCATCAATCCTTGAGAAAAGAAAACTGAAGTTATATCGCTCGTAATAACATCCAAAACTGTAATGTTTGATTATATTCGCATTTATTTCCAAAATATTTTTTTCTTCTGATGCACTTAATGCTTAAAAGTTGTCTTAATGTACCTCAATCAAAAGTGTGCAATTTGGCAAGGGAGCAACTTCAATCAAAACATCTATATACATGTTCTTGCTCTTCCTCGTTAAATCGTTTTTCCGTAATCTAGGTGGATCTGGAAGTAATAAGTGAAAAACAAAACCGATAAAGCGTAGTAAAGGAGTTGGGACAAAAAATATCTTACTTGGTCCGAATTCGAAGATAAGTGAGAATTGAAAAGTTACCATCATATGCATTCTAAATATTGCTCAAGCTACACGTAGGTACAAGGTGTTTAAAAAATGATTTCATATAAGATATTTAACGAGTTACCATGTCAACAAACTATGTCAAACAAATTTATTTTGTAAAATTTCTTTTTTGCTTCTTTTACGTATATATATTAAATTTGAAAATGTGCGACCCAACAAACAGCTTTATACTTAATGTAGTAGTTGGAGTATGCCAATGGTTATAAAAAAGCTTGTTTTGAATTATTTTCTGAGCATGATGTTCCCACCAGCAAAATGTTGATGGATAATGCATAAAGCTAGCAATTTTCTTTGTTTTTATGAAAATGGTCGCGTGGCATATTATGACGTCATAAAATTACACACATTATTAGCAGACAAAACTTTCACTCCACTTTCCTTCCTCAAAACACCACAATTAACGCCGTCTTTGAGCGTGTCGTTTGCTGTTATTTTGTGTTTTGTGTATAATATAAAGACGCATGTTTTTTTAATAAATTTGTTCTTTGATTGTCTTTTCTTAGAGTTTGGTAATTATATATGCATTCATTTTAGTTCGTTTGTGTACTTTGACCATTATAATTTTTCCAGGTTGAAGCTGGCGTCTGGTCCATGGAACAAATATAAAGTCAGTGTTGAAAAGGCGCTCAATTAGATTAGTGTCTATACTTTTAGGCACAGGACGTTTGCGCTTTTTTACATGTAAAACGATAGGACATTTGCGCTTTAAATTTTGATTCACCTGTTTTAAATTGACCGGACATTTGCGGTTGTTACCTGTAGTTTTCTATCTGTAATTTTAATCAAAAGTACTCAATACGTAAATACATTTAACTTATATTTGTCAGTTGTACGACAAATGGTCCAGAATCCTTCCATGCCCACTATAATGAACAGTCCTATACTCGACTCATCCTGCTATTTTCATCTTTTTGAAGAGATTCATTGAACAACAGTCGGTGTTTTACATAATGTACTATGACATGAATGTGGTATGAAATGTACTTTGAAATTATTTTTAACCATAAAAAAAAATGACTTTAACCATGCCAGGTCAAACCTGCCGGTCATAAGCCCGAATAAAAGAGGAAGATAGTCATAAAACTTAATTATTGCAAAAACGCAAATGTCCTATGAAAAAAACGCAAATGTCCATTTTTAAAAAGCGCAAATGTCCTATGATTTGAAGCGCAAGTGTCCAAACAAATAATCGCAAATGTCCCGCGCCGATAATTTTTATGTAGATGATTAGAAAAACATCTATATACGAGTTCAACTGAAATACAATATATTTTTACAATTACGTTATGTTTACCTACATATAAGTTCCTCAGCTGTCAACATGTTAGTATATTGTTGGAATCCACAGGTGCAGGTATATTCACAATTAAGATCGGTCAAATTAAGGTTTTTTATCGTCAGATCAAAAGTTGTACCATTTGATGTCATTTCATATTTTGATGGATTATTTGACTGATCATCAAAGCAGAGGAGATCGTAGTTGTTTCCTCCTAGCCATGTTTTGCCGTTTTGAAGACAATTGTTTCCATTACACGAAAGTCTTGCTTCCATTCCTAGTACTAATGGTTTTGACTTTATTTGCCATTTTACTAATTTTGAAAATAAAAATATACCTGATATAACATTATTTTCTAAATTTGTAAGAAACATTTTTTTTTGTAATTGTTTGTATGTCTATTTTTAGACGGGATATGTTATTGCGGATAAGTGTTGCATTCTATATACAGCTGATCATATTTCGGAAGCCTGTAGATGTGCTGTAAAATAACGTTTGCAAGTTCTTATCTTTTTTTTTTTTGAAACGTCGATTAATTAATGGTTGATATGTCTTGTTTTCTGTGTTGTTGCTATCTGACCTTTAGTCAAACTTGAAAAGTCAGATTGATGAAAGGGCTACATTTTAAACACTAATTTACTGTCTATTATTTATACCTGTAAAAGCTTAAAAATAAAAAAAAACGGTTTGATAACTAATTACAAAAATTTCTCGTATTAAAAAATAGAAATTATATTTTGTGTTGTGAAATTCTAAACCAGTCCTCAATGTTGATTGAGATCGTGTATGCTCGCAAAGAATTAAAAACAGACCTATCTCTTAGAACTCGCACACTATTTTCCTATCATATGCTACCAGTTTGAGAACACATGTAATTGTATGTCATACACATCTAGTTTAAATTTCAATTCTTTGTATGAAGGAAACAATTTCAACCGTGCACATAAAGTTTTGAACATAAATTGATACCTCAAAAAAGAGTTAAATGGTATCGATTCTATTTTATTTGAATTCAAGGAGCTAAAATGTTCATTTACAAACTTGTTCACTGAAAACAGTGCATGCTACATGTAACTCTGAGTTGTTTTGCCTAGCTTGAGTGGTCAAATTGAGAGATCTTTTGAACCATTTAGCATAATTTTAATAATTAAAGATGCCATATGATCATGAACGTCAATGCTATTATAATAACCCAAGAATAAATGTGGTGTTAATATCATTGAAATATATTAGCACTAAAGTGTCAGAATTAAATTAATGTCGACGTAACAATGGATACAAATCATCCTACAGTAGATTTTAACAATTAAGTTTTATCGATAATACCAATTTGAAAGATCTCCAATAACACGAAATTCAATACCTATGTAATAAAGATTGGCGAAGGAAAGACCATTTTTCGAAATATCGATGTAATAACAACAGATTTGTATGAGTGTAAACTATAAAAAAAAAAAAGTTAATTCTGTGTATGCATTTAAATCAAGTGAACTTAACACATTGTTCACTAAAGTTAGCTATTGAAATAGTAAATCCATTGATATTTCCTAGAAATTGTACTAAATAGAACAGTTAGCACATACCTACAACTTATCGTTCAATCAAATTGCTTAATTGTGCCTTCTGATATTTTTAGAGCAAACTCACCCATTCCAATCACACGGAAAATAAGTATTTGTCTTTTCTATTTATGGGACATAGCTTTCCATGCACTTTAAAACATGATTAATGCTTTTTATTGCACTCTTATCTAGTTGTTTTAACTGTAATTAAGTATTACATAAAATACAAAGGTAACAAATAAACAAACCAATACCAACTATTGCCGAATAGTTTTTCTGCACGAGTAGTCAGGTGAAGGTTCTAGGCGATATCAGATTTGTAACAGTTTGTTAACAGTCAATTACATGTATAATACAAACATATGTTTTGGTGAACTAGTATGTGATGTAAGGAAAAGGCTTAATCTTACTTGATGCCTCATTAGTAGTAAACAGGAGAAAGAATACGACTGTACAGGAATACATGGTATACGATGATTTACAATACATTCTACAATATATGTAATTAATGTTTAGCATAACGCTCAGTCATGACAATATATAGCTAGAGAATATGATACAGGAATCTATTATATTGTAAACGACTACTATATCTTTGAAACTTGAAAAACAGTCGTCAATAATTACCATAGATAAATATATATATTTTTTTTTCAGTCTTCTGTAAATCACCAATATGCAATAAAAACACTGTAACTGATAATCAATTGAAAGTAGTTAGAAGTTTCATTATAATATGGAAACTACAAAATGTACAATGTTTAATAATTTGATAAGACATTATGAATCATTACGCTACACGAACAATATTTTTAATTAAAAGTTACCGAAGTAATGATAAAACAAACCATTTTATGCGTGACAATATTATTGATAAAACTAAAATTTTCCAATCATATATAATTAAGTTTCCATACTCATGTCACTGTTTCCTGTTTATTTTTATAAATTCAAAAACTTCCTGTTAAATCCCCTTAAAACGAAATGAAAAAGCACACGGCCATCACAAAAACAGTGTGATGAAACTGTAAGCAAAACTTAGTTTGGTTACAATACTAACTGTAACCCCTTTTCCACTGGAGCATAAAAAGAATGACAATACTTTTCAAACATAAAAATGTTCTAATACACTGAATTTCTAATCATTTAAAAAAAAATTAAACCAAAAATTCGGAGGTAAGTCCAGTAAAACTTACAAAATCAACGTTTACTAATTAATCAACGAACAGGTGAAATAAAGTCATATTCTTCACCAGTAAAAGGCATTTCAGGTAAAATGGTTGACTAAACCTGGTTTATAAGCTAGCTAAACCTCCCACTTGTATTAGAGTGGTTCCAAGTTCCCTTATATTGACAAAAATGGGTGAGCAAACCATTTGTAATAATAGGTAGATGTGAACAAAAAATGGATCCAGCAAACACAACTGTGTAAACATATATCACAGACAAGCAACTTCAGCTGAGAAAATTTCAAACAAATATACACCTTACTCTGACAAAGAAGCCAACAATTTGTTTTTGTAGTTAAAAGTAAATCAACAAAGACTCCGGCACAATAATATTCTTAGACTAATTGTTGTACATACTGCATATAGAATAAACTAAGGGGGTAAACAAAATGAAAATAACACTGTTTGAACACACAGCCATAAGTCATTACTGTTTAGTACAAATGTTGATCAATCATGCTGTATATTCAATCAAAAAATATGTTTAACAGTGTAGAGATGTTAGCTTGTTGTCTTGTTAAATTAAACGTAACTTATATGAAGGTAGCAATCATTACCACAAGGCTCAAACTATATGTATTGATGCCTTTTAGGTCCGGTTTTAACAAGAACTACAGCCCAACTAAAAGCATCATGTTACTTCAGTTTCCATTGAAAATGTATATTTACCTGTGAAAAATATTTAATTCTGTAAAGTCAACAACACATGACCAAGGAACGTAGATAATCAAATGATCGTTCAGTTAAATGTATGCACTCATATAGTTGGATATCACATTACGTTACAATCTATACATAGCATATGCATATTACTAAAACTATTCAACGAATCATGGCTTCACTGTGCTTATCCGTCAAATATACTCACTGGGAGTTTTAAACAAATTTTCAGAAAACTTAACAATGAGTCCGGAAGTGTTTCGTCAAAGTTAATAGGGAAATTTCATATGTTCTTTTTTTATCAAATTGTATAATATAAATCATATCCTGGTTTTTCCATTTAAAGAACGAGATAAGTGGTTTGATAAACAATTACAATGCAATGTCAATATTATTTAAATTGTGGCTATCTTTCGCATATTTCAAATTAATTTGATAAGATATTAAAAACCTATATTGGACACCTTTACACTGTTATTAATCGTGTAAAATAAGTGATATTTTTTTTATGCTTTTTATCTTTTTTTTCTTTTATGCTTCCAAATTCTTTTTACTGACCTTCATGGCGTTCTTATGATTCTAAAATACTGGTTATCAAAGGCATGTTATTAAGAAGTACGACAGAGATAATGTATTTTTAGGAGTTCGAAATACACTTTTGTCAGATTTACTATGTTTGAAAATCAATATAAACGTTTGAATATTGAGTACGTCGAAGTAAAAATATTAAAGTACCTGTCACATAATTACGTCCGTCATGCACATGACTTCTTTTTTCCGAATGAATTCATGGTAGGCAAAAAAAAAAAGTAAGTAATGTCTGACTAATAAAAGCAAATCAAAACAACTCTCAGTTACCAAATATATGATCAACATAAATTATGCATATATGCATGTAAGCATACATTACATAAACACCCGATGCAACTGAGGTTATCCTATTAAATAGATCTTATGTTAGTGGGGTTACGTTGTTCAATAGAGGGTATGGTATACCATGTTAACACATGTTAGGGGGTTATTCTATTGAAATAGAGAAACACAGTATTAAAGCCATGCTAGTATATGGTATGGGGTTATCTTATTCAAGTAAAATAACACAGCAATGATACAAATTTTGCATATGGTATGGAGTTATACTGTTCTAATAGGGTAAAACGGTACAACGATGTTGAAGCCAATAATATTTTTTTTATCCTACATCCGGAAATTAAAACTGCGGCCTAAAAACCATATACCATGAGACTAACACGTTATTTGATTTATTATTGTTGATCTTATGATTATAGGGTAATTGCATGAATATTGGGGAATATTGTCCCGAGTAGAGTATGGATTATAAAGATGGTACGTTTGATGGAACTTCCAAACATACAGCCGAGACCGCATTCGATCAAAAATCGTAGTTGAAAAGCATTAGAAAATATCGAAAATGATTATTTTTTATATAGATACGCATCCCTCTGAAATCACCTACTTATGGAAAATGTGTGATAATATTACTTAGATAAGTTCACAATAATTTATTCAAAGGTAAAAAGATAACCACTGTTCCCTAATATAATATGCCGGATACAATAGTAATACTAATGGCCATCATATACTATATGTATAAATGCTTTATTAATAACAAATATAAGAGAGAAGATGTGGTATCGATTGCCAATGAGACAACTCTCCACAAGAGACCTAAATGACCTAAAAGTTAACAACTATAGGTCACAGTACGGCCTTCAACAATGAGCAAAGCCCATACCGCATAGTCAGCTATAAAAGGCCCCGAAATGCATTGTAAAACAATTCAAATGAGAAAACTAACAGCCTTCAAATGATTTATATATAAAAAAAAAAAACGAACGAAAATAAATATGTAACACATAAACAAACGAAAACCACTAAATTACAGGCTCCTGGCTTGGGACAGACACATACAAATAAAATTGAGAATGGAAATGGGGAATGTGTCAAAGAGACAACAACCCGACCATAGAGCAGACAACAGCAGAAGGTCACCAACAGGTCTTCAATGTTTATTTTCCAATAAAAATTCAAGGTGGCTATAGTGACAAATCTAAATCGGTGACCCCCAATTTTTTTCCATCATATATTGTTCCTCAAATCATTAAATACCTTCACACAAATATTTTAGAGGGAAATCACTGGTAGAACTGAATAAGTTGTTAAAGGCTTTTTCAAAGTTTAGGACTACTTTATCTTAGGAAAGGATTTATGTGGGTGAAATGACCTTGAAAAATAGTTTTATTCCCAGCATTTTCATCAAATGAGCATTTAGTGTTTCAACCTAAATAATAATCTCAAGCTGATCTATTAAAAGATGACGCGGCGACAGCTTTCTGTATGGAAATGTTCGTCAGAAAAGCAGAACGCTAATTGTATATCATTTTATGTCAGTAATGACAGTATATCGGAGGTTTCTCTCTAAGCAAGTACAAAATTTCAGAGACAAGTTGTTGTCTCCATGGTTACTTGCAAACAGTCAAGTTTTTGAATGATATACTTATGTCGACCCCCGCAACACACCGTGTTTTGTTTTTTTGGTATTTATTTTTTTGCTTTTTGCTTATTATCTGAAACTGAGACTATTATAACACATAACCTCAGTCTTAAAAGGCGAGATCATCGGACTCACCGTTGCACACACTTTCACATAGAAGATCATCAAGTTGAACTATATGTAAAAGACAAAGAAATAGCTCGTAGAACATTTTAAGAGAGGGCACAACCAATATATAAACTCAATGATAATGACACTCTCAAACATACTAATACAAATTTAACAATTACTAATCTAGTATAACTGATCTTGAGGCTTGTTTAGGGGGGGGTATCAATATCCCATATCCCATTAAGTTTTTATCTCAATATCCCGTATCCCTATAATATTTACCCCTAATATCCCAATTAATATTTTTTACAAATATCCCATATCCCTAAAACTATTTTGAAATATCCCAAAAATTCATTATACATTCATTCCCAAGCCCTGTTTTTCCCTCATCATCACAACTTCAACAATTTTGACTGGGAAAACAAACTGGGTTAAAGGAAATTTACAGTGCATACTTCCAGTGTTAAATAAGAATATATGTGTCCAAAAGATGAAGTGTTCCATCTTAGAGCCTTGTATAACAATCTCTTTTTATGTGATCTTAAACGATAAATTTAGTGTAAGGGGTCTAATTTCAGACTTGTTTTTAATTGTTCAAACCGTGATGCATATGACTGTAAAATTACATTTTGATAGATAAAGGCAACAGTAGTAAACCGCTGTTCAAAACTCATAAATCCATGGACAAAAAACAAAATCGGGATAACAAACTAAAACCGAGGGAAACGCATTAAATATAAGAGAACAACGACATAACACTAAAATGTAACACATATAGACAAAATCCCACGAGAATAACAAATATAACATATATATATAACATCAAAACCAAATACATGAATTTGGGATAGCATTCTTCTTTCATTGATAAGAAACTTCATCCTACACGTTAACCTATGTTGGAAAGAACAGAAGGACTCAACCTTGTATCTTGTCCGAGATTTCTCTGACATCCAACGGCTGTTTTGCCAGACAAGCTGAGACTGTGGGTCGTCAGAGCACGTCCATATCAAAAAGTGGATATTTAGCATGCAAGTTCAATAACTCAAAATTTAACACAAGAAAGCTTTCTGCTAATGTACCTACATTACACTTAACTGATGCAATATTTGTACAGCAGGCAAAATTTGCACAGCCCTTGTTTTGCAAAGAAATAACACAACATTTGACTCTGTGATCTTGAACTTTATGAATTACATAGATCCCAATATTTTTGTTACTTTTTTTTAATTTCCTTCCTCACAACACCAATAATAGAAAGAAAATATATTAATTTACATTGATTATTTAGTAATTATTCATTATTAACATGGTTTATACCGCGAAATATCTACTTTTTGATATGGGACGTGCTCTGACGTTCCTCGGCCCCAGCTTGTCTGGCAAAACAGCCGTTGCACATCAGAGCAATCTGTGAAACGTGGAGACCTCTGAAGATCCTCGCCAGGTAAAAAATAAGAGGTAAAACACTAGAAAATATCCTGTAATCATATAAAGCATCAAAACAAATAGAAACATTGACAACAATAAGGCTTAACTCATCAGATGGATACATCTAACAAAAATCTATGATTATTTCAAGAAAATTATGAATGCATATGAGCATATAATATAAAAAAATATGTGGTATGATTGTCAATAAGACAACTCTTCACAAGAGACCATGTGACACAGAATTTAACAACTATAGGTAACCGTACGACCTTCAACAATGAGCAAAGCTCATACCGCATAGTTAGCTATAAAAAGTCATGAAATGACAAATGTAGAACAATTCAAACAAGAAAACTAACGGCCTAATGTATGTATAAAAAAATTAACAAAAAACAAATATGTAACACAGCAACAAACGACAACCACTGAATTAAAGACTCCTGACTTTGGACAGGCACATACATACAGAATGTGGCGATGTTAAACATGTTAGCGAGATCCCAACCCTCCCCTTAACCTGGGACAGTGGTGTAACAACATAAGAACGAACTATACAAATCAGTTGAAAAAGGCTTAACTCATCAGATGGATACAAATAGAAATACATCTAACAAAAACAGAGACCGATTACTTGTACATCCCATCAACAAAAAGACACTAAGTACAGATCTGAGAGTACTCGCAGTTACTGACAGCTAGTTCAAAGCCAATTACAACTAATAAAAAGTAATGCATCTGAGACTAAATTATCTATCATTACACATCCAGCATCCAATGGCACGGTAAACAACATCTCAGTAAAAATGAGGATGTGCTATCCCGTTTGAAATAAGTTTTCTACAGGTAGAACTAAACTTCAAAACCAAATCTAAAATTTAGTAAAGATTTTAAGTGATTTGTGGTAACGAAATCCCTGACTTAATAATTTACCAGTAATACATAGATTTTTTCGTTAATTAAAATCCAAAATGTTACAACAGACACGGGCATAGCGGAGGAGTTGTGATATCAGAAACACCGTAAGATAGTGCCAAAAGAATATCATTATCCAAAAAAGGAAAATTAACAATAAGGAACGAAGTATCATGTATGGAAAGCAAAACAAAATTACTTTAAAAATTATCAGTACATATGAGCATATAAATATCGAAAATAGATCAATGCTTTTCGCTTGGGTTTGGATTGACTTTTAAATAAAACGACCATAAACTCAATTAAAATCAACAAAGCACTAAATTGACCTTTAATATTAAACTTTTTTGGGCAATGTTATCAAGTGAGATGTAAATATTTCTGTACTTAACTTTTAAATTCCACTTATTTTTTTTCATCATGTTAAAAATTCAATATCCTTATAAATGCATCAATATCCCATATCCCATTTACTTTTAGGACAAATATCCCATATCCCTAAAATTAAAATGGCAAATATCCCGTATCCCAATATACCCTATACAAGCCTCGATCTTTAACCCCCCCCCCCCTTTTTATAGATGATCCATATTTTCATATGTAGAACAGGTGCTCTCTTTATATATAGTACTGCTTCTCCTTCTACCATTGGGCATCTAACCATAGTTACATGCTCAGCTCTGCCTCAAGTGCTCTCTATTTTACTATCCACACCGATATGTGTCCACACTTGTAATTTTTTTTTCTTTTCGGAAAATACTCATTTCCATTCGGAACTTAGCTAGATCTACCACGATGTTGATGATGATGATGGGGCGCGGCCATTATCTCTCACTGGAACAGATAGTAGGTAACCAGACATTTTCAATGTATAAATCTATCCTATTCTAAAAGATAAATTCCACAGTTATAGGGATGAAACTTTAACAAGCAATACAAGTACATTAATCAGGAGTAATAGGGAGTTTCACCATATATATGTTAGCGGCAATAAGTGAAATTAGGCATTAAGCTTAAATCCTAGGCAATAAGCTAACGCCTAGGCAGTAAGTCTATTGCCTAAATGATGTTAGGCATTAGTCTTAAATCCTAGGATTTAAGCTTAAATCCTGAAAAATGTGTGCAGGCATTAAGCTTAATGCCTAAAATATAAATGCGAGTAAATAAAAGACATTTATTTATTTAAATAAAAAACATATTTGTTACATAATAACATTATGAGAACTGGGGCCTGTTTATCGAAACTATCCTTAGATCGGTCCTCCAAGATATTCTTAGGACAGAAATTAGGATAAAATTATTTTAGCTAGGGTGTCCTAACTATTGAACGTAAAAGAAAAATTGAAATATTGTATTTAATTTAACCAACAACTATAATTCAAAAATAATAAATAATTTTAATATATTTATATTTGTACATTTAAACTCTTTGAAACAAAAAATTAGTCAATTTTATTTTTTTTTATATTAGAATAGGGCTCTTCACGGTTAGTTCAGCCATATTGGATAGGGGGCAGATTTTTTGGAAGGAGGTGGAAATGGTATGAAAGTGTGGGAAATCCTATGTGTGTTTCCAAGCAACAACTCTGTTTTAATGATGTTTTCCCGTATTTTTCACACCATTTTTACCTCTATTATGAAAATCTGCCCCCTATCCAATATGGCCGAACTAACCGTGAAGAGCCCTATTGAACAAACTTATCGTAAATAGTTAAAATTAAATATATGATCGTGCATCTTTCATAAATAAATACTGAGTACTTCAAATATTTTATTTTATCACTGCAATTAACATACGTTTGAATATGAGCAAAAGAAAAAAATCTAATTTTATTGATGCAAAACTACAGGGCCCAGTTTCATCCTAAATATAAAAAAGAAGATGTGGTATGATTGCCAATGAGACAACTGTCCACAAGAGACCGGAAATAAAATCACTTATAAAATATGTTATCTATATTAAAACGCATCAATTAATAATTTAAAAATACGAAAACTTGATAGAAATTGTGTTCAGATCATTTTGTTATCACAAGTTGTGGAACTGTTATCAAAGAAAATTTACTTATCCATTAAAAAAAGGGAAAATGGTGTGAGCAAAAAATCATATCTTAATTTTGTCTACTTTTGACCAGTTCAAACCAGCTCGACTAGTGAAATGTACAAATTTTCAAATAAATAATTAAATAAATAAATTTCAGGCAATAGAATCTCCCCCCATTTTATTTTTTGTAATACCTCAAAAACATGAAAAAAGTATGAGTTAATTCTGTTTTAACTTTTAAAATTACTAAATAAACTTACTTTTGAAGATCTGTCAAATGGATGTATATTTATACATGCATTATTAGAAATAATAATAAAGAAACGACTTTAAATCAAGAATAAATCACCAAATATGCATACATTCCAGAGTTTACTTATTGCCTAAAATTATGTTCGGCAATGGGATGAATAATCATCATCAGATTTCAGGAAATAAGCTTAATGCCTGAAAATTTCAGGCAATAACTTAATGTCTAGGCGTTAGCTTATTGCCTAGGATTTAAGCTTAATGCCTAATTTCACTTATTGCCGCTAACATATATAGCTAGTGGAGAAGAAGATAAAAGTGTATAAAAAAATCAGTTAATCTATTTTGGAGTTTTTGTCCCCTTTATAATGCTTTTTATCAGTTTTTTACTGTGACCACGATATGTTTAGGAGCTAGGTTAAGTTTACTGAGTTGGAAAATGGATCAGCATGACAATATGTAGGAGAAAAGTCTATAAACCTGTTTTGGAGTTATTGCCCCTGAAATAATATAAATTTCCAGTTTTTTAGCTTTTTCCATGAAAAAATAGGAGCTCAGGTGAAAATTGAACATGTAAAAAGGTTCAACCTAACAAGATGAATCTAAAAAATTAGTGAATATTTGGTCCCGGTCACTGGTGTCAACTTATATTTGAAGTTCCACTGGAAACTTTGTTATAAACAATGTCATAATATCTATACCTGTAGGAACACATATTCTATACCATTTATTCCGTTCGGAACATATACTGTAATTTTTATTCCTCTGGAAATAATATTCCAGAATATTTTTCCTTTGGAACTTAAATTTATATGAAGGAACTTCTATTCTGTGACACCCCCTGTTTCGATATCTATTCTGTGACACCCCCTGTTTCGATATCTATTCTGTGACACCCCCTGTTTCGATATAATCTTTTTATCAACTTGTACTATACTTCTATTCACACATTTTTATGCCCCACCTACGATAGTAGAGGGGCATTATGTTTTCTGGTCTGTGCGTCCGTTCGTCTGTCCGTCCGTCTGTCTGTCTGTTCGTCCGTCTGTCCCGCTCCAGGTTAAAGTTTTTGGTCAAGGTAGTTTTTGATGAAGTTGAAGTCCAATCGACTTCAAACTTAGTACACATGTTTCCTATGATATGATCTTTCTAATTTTAATGCCAAATTAGAGTTTTTACCCCAATTTCACGGTCCACTGAACATGGAAAATGATAGTGCGAGTGGGGCATTCGTGTACTGAGGACACATTCTTGTTTGTTGTTATTTTGAAAACATTTTTTTAATATATACATTAATTTAAAGAGAATAATTGGCATGTCGGTGATTACCAATGAGACAACTCTTCAAAATAAATGACATAGAAACTAATAACTATAGGTCACTAACACTGTAGTCTGTACAGCCTTCAACAATAAGAAAAGTCCTTTAAAATGCATAGTCCACTATGTCATGTATGTTGATTTTTTACTTCTTTTTTTCAGTTTTGGCTGTTATCTGAAAGTTATACATGTTATAGGAGCTTAAAGCTAAACCTGTAAATTGCAAAAAAATATATGAAAGTCTGAATTAGCAAACTGGTGATTTTATTCTTCAGGTGAGCAATACAGGCACAGATATAACTCTTTAAAAATTGTTGTGTCTATTTTTGATTGCCATATTTGCATCTTCTCCCCCTTTTTTACATCCTTCAATGAATATCATGATTCTTAATAGTTAATTTCTTTCCTTCCATATTAAAATAAGGAGATGTGGTTGATGATTGCTAGTGAGACAACTATCCACATGAGTTCAAATGAAGGGGATGTTAAACCATATACCATGTATACATGTTGCCTTCAGCATTGAGAAAAACTTGTTATACATATACCATTTGGTTGGCTATAACAGCATTGTACCAAAATGAAAAATGTAAACTAATGTGAACTTACAGTTCTTCTTTTAAAGCATGCAAAACAAACAATTGATTAACTTGCTTGCTATATTTGTTTGGATGTTTGTATACAACAGGTAGGTAGTCTATTTCAGTGTGTTTACTATTTACTGGAATATGATTGGACAATAAACATTAAATTCATTTCATGTCAATTCTTATTGTCCAATCAAATCCCAGTAAATATAAAAACAGACTGAAACTCCGCCTACCTATTGTTTACAAACAACCAAGCAAACCTAGCAAGCAAGTTGATCAATGTTTTGTTTAGCATGCTTTTATAGAAGAACTGTAAGAGAAAACTTGTGGTCTAATCTATAATAGTTTGGCAACCATTTAAAAAATCTGGTTTTTATGTTATTATATAAAACATCACTAACATGTTAAATGACAGGGACTTGTAAAACATTGAATGAGTGATATGAGTAAGTTACAGTAATCATGTTCATTGAACAATTTATAGTTCTGTTACCATTCATACATTTGACTGATGAAAAACTTGACAGTAACATTCAATGAATGGTATAAAAGTTAACAACTATAGGTCACTAGATATATAAGAAGATGTTATATGAATGCCAATTAAACAACTCTCCATCCAAGTCACTATTTTTAAAAGTAAATCATTATAGGTCAAAGTACTATAACTTCAACATTGAGCCTTGGCTTACACCAAACAGCAAGCTATAAAGGGCCCCAAAAATGACAAGTGTGAAACCATTCAAATAGAAAAACAAACAGTCTAATCTATATAAAAATCGAGAAAGACTTATGAATCTCATCAACAAATGGCAACCACTAAACATCATGTTCCTGACTAGTAAAGGTGCAAACAAATGCAGCTGGATTGAACGTTTTGATAGGTACCAACCTTCACCCTTATCTGAAACAACAGTGTAACATCACAACATAGACAGACACTGAACATATGTATAATGCCTTCAACAATGAACAAAACCCATGCCATGCATAGTCAACTTAAAAAGGCCCTGAAATAACAAATGTGAAACAATTCTAAGGAGAAAAACTGAATTACCTGATTTATGTATAAAACAAAATAAATGAAAGAATAGATGTAAAAGACATTTATTTAACCAGGTTTGTTTATCATGTTTATATGTCCAATATATATTAAATATGATAAAACAAAGATTTTTTTTGCACTACAAACATGTATTCATGGTATAAAATTTAGATTTGATGTCATTTATATCCTACATTTGTACATGTGATTTACAAAATTTGATCTTTTCTAGTATTGAGAGTTAATTTCCACCAAACTCAAATACAAAAAGGCTGTTTACTTGAAACACATGAAATTCAGGAAAGGCACTTTAAAATCTGCTTTATGATAGAGCGTCAAGTACGATAAAAGATGTACATGAGTGAACATGGTGAAAATATAAATGAAAATATTTATTTTTCACTATATATTGGTGGATACCCCCATTTTATAATGGCCTCCCATGAACACCAAGTATGTTTAAATTGATCATCCCTAATAGACATCCCTAATGGAAAAAAACATACCTAACCTCTACTTGTTTCAAGCTTTACCTCAAAGGAAAATTTACTCGTTCAAATTTTATGAAAACATTGTGTTCATACATTGTTCCACTACATCTTTTAGGAGAGATCTGGAAACTAATTTGTATAAATTGAAATCTTTATCATACATTTCAGGTCAACCTTCTCATTTATATTGGCAGAATATATAATTACTATTAACTGACAAAAAATAAAGGAACTGTTGAAAATGCATGGCGAAATTTGTTGTGCAAGGACAGACATAAAGCTTAACATCAGAAAACCTCTGGATTCTCGGAACTGTTTATCACATTGACATTATCAACATGATCAAATCAGATAGGTTTTAAAAAAGTATGTATTGTAAAAGACTTTACACCTTTCACAAAATATCTTACTACAAAAAATGCTAGCAAGTATTGAACTGTTCCTGACACGCAATTATTATCATACCCCTTATCTTGAAAAGATGGGGCATTTATTGATGCACATGATTGTCAGTATGCTGTCTGTCCACCATTAAAAATTTTAGTTTTATGATGATGATGACAGCATCCCTTGACCAAATCTGATGAAATTTAAACATCTTGGATAATACTTTATACTGGTCAAGTTTGATTATGATAGCTTTGATGTTTATTGTTCAAGAGTTATGACTAAATATGCCCCTTATATAATTATCCACGACCACCTTGAAAGTTTTTTTTAAATCTCTTGCCAAATTTGTTTTGAAGTTCTGTAAGAACACAATGCAAGTTGGTTCATGAATGACAGATCAAGTTAATTTTGACATTTACTGTTTTAAGAGTTATTACCCTTATTTACCTAAAAATTCAGATTTATTTTGTGTTTCTTGTTAATAATGCACCATTTGAAAAAATCTTTTTTCAATTTTATTATAATTTAACACAAGCATGACAAGTGAGGAAACTTAAAATACTGGTCACATTCAATTGTGATTTTGGTTTGTGGCAACTTAAAAATCCTAGTATGAATTATATATATAGAGTATATAAAATGTTATTCTGCAACATACACCTGTATTCCCAACTTTATTCTAGGCTTGAAGAATTTTCAGTTTCACTTGACATGAGTGCATGCAGGATGATTTCAGCTTTAATCAACACACAGTACTGGGAAGAAGTTAAGACACACCATGTGGTTTATGCTTACATTTTGTCTGTCAGAGATGAAATAGTGAAGAAAAAAACAAGCCTGACTAGGAAATGTGACATTGATCCACTTACGACAAAGATTTCAGTTTATTGTCCATTGACCGTCATGTGATTAGGTATAGTCTTACCAGTACTTTGGATACCATGCTTTTGTGTCTTCCACTACCATTGGGAGCTGTTGGGTGTGTGTATGATTAATGGAAGAAACCACCAATCACAACAAAACTAAAATGAAACTTATTTCTCTTATTTTTTTGTGTTTATTTATAAATAAATAACTGCATATCTTAAATTTTTAAAGAAAATCGTAATATTTAATAGTTTTCTGAAAGTTGTATGTTTATTGATGGTAACAACTTAACATCATATATGTAAACCAACTTATTTTTCAGGGATAGTAGATTTTGTGTAAAGCCCTCTCCAGCTGACTTAGCAGCAATTTATTCTTGTGATTTTCAACCAAAATGCTATTGATTTCTGTTAGGAAAGACCCCAATTTTAGTTAATCCTGACAATTTTCATTCCAATTAAATGCCTTGGGTTGAGCAATATCAAATTACCTAGTAAGACTGGCTTTTTCTTCCCTGCTTTACCTCTGACAGACAACATATGAGCCTTTTCTTTCTTTCTTAAACTCACAAAAGTTTCAAAAGTAATAGTCTACAAAAATAAGTTGTGTACAGTTTTGTAGATTTAGGATCTTCTTTAAATTATACATTTATTACACACTTTTTAATTACAGTGATATATTATATGAGGGAAAGTTAAAGCTGGAAGTAAGGTGCATACCATGAATTCATGAAAGTACCTGACAAGTGGACTTGCAAGATCTGGTGTAAGTGAACATTTGTGAATTGTTGAAGAAGCACAATAAAAGAAGTCCATGAAGTTTTTGAAGATCTTGTTGTCAGGTTAATTTCAAGTCATCCCTTTCATGCTTTACACATTTGTTTGCCTTAATTGATATATCCCCATTGATTGACATATAACTTGATACCAGCTAAAACACAAGTCACCTAAAATTGGATTGCCATCAAATCTTAACTTGTTGAAATAGTGTACATGGCTTTGTGCTTTGAACAATTAGTCCAATTAAAACTTTCAACAGGTTGTCAACTATATTAGGCAAACATATTCAACAAGTGACAAATAATATCAAAAATATGTTAACACCCTCAGCACTTTTATAATATGTATAATATCAGAATTATTAAAATTTATGTTCTTTGTCCAATGATTTAACAAAAAAATTTATGAGGTTCAGTAGTTTGATTGATTTGAAATAAGATATCAAATATCAGAATGTCAACTGAAGAAAATGTAGAGAGTGCACAGGAAATTTATAAGAAAATGTAGAGAATGCACAGACAAAATAAGAAAATATATGGATTCACAGAAACAATAGTTGTATAATCATGTATATAGGAATAATAGGTATAATATTAAGACTTCTAATTCTGGATACTATTTTTTGTTTGCAGAAATCAGAGATGTATTGAATAGATTTTAAATGACACTGTTAAATCTGACACAAAATAATCTAATAGATGTTATTTTATTTTTTTCAGTATCTGACTTTATTGGTAGATGTAATTGAACAGTTTAATAAACCAGCTCCAGAAAATCTAGATCATTGTTCCAATACTCCAGCAAAAAGATTTATCATTAGAATTCCAGGAAGTCACAACAAATTTATTTTATGAATTGATCCTTAACACTATGATCATTGCAATGGGTTTAATATTATACCAGGCTCTTGAGTCTGAGGAAAGGAAAGTTATTTTCCTTAGTTTACTGTTAAAATAGAGAACCTGAATAATGAAAAGAAGCTTTTTTTTGGCATGTGATAGTAATTATTTTATTGAAGTTGTATACTGGCCGGGTTTACCCTGCGTCCATTTTCTTCTTGCCACGCCTTTGGCTAATGCTTTAAGTGGTTTTCATGAAACTTTGATAAATTATTTATTTCTATTGAAATGAGCTACCTTTCGTTTGATAGAAATTTTAGATTTTACTTTTCCTAGCTATGGGGATTTTTTTGTTAAAAAAAGGGGGATTTTCCTGTTTTTGGACAAGAATTCATAAGTGCTTTGAGCAGTTTCATGGAACTTTGATGACTGCTTTATTTCTATTGATGTGAGCTCCCTTAAGCTTTTTTTTTTTTTTTTATAAATTTCTGATATGAAATATAGGCATTATGGAATGTTATAAATGACAGGCATATAATGTGCTCATTGCACTGTTGTATATTTAACTAGTTCATTGTAAATTCTATTTCTCAAATTAGGTTTGTGTGTAACATCTTTTTTATTGTTTTTTTTTCTTAAAAGTTCCTCTTGCTCATTTTTCTCTTACTTATTTAATTGTATTTTATTGTAAACTTTAAGTTTTTAATCAATTGTAACCTGTTGACTATTTTTTTTAAACATCATTTATGGCATTTAACTATTTATTGTATATATTCTAACTATTTTGTTGTGATGTTTTTTTGTTGTTGTAAACTTTGATATGTGAGAAACTGTGAGTCAATAAATGTCCCTTGTTTCATTGTCAATGTCGCATGTTTTGTATCTTTAAGTAGAAATCAGGTATTCTTAAAACGAAGCAATTATTTAATCTGAACTTCCAACCTCATTTAGTTTCCACATTTATGAAATTTATATCAAAGGTTTATACATGTATCAGCAATGTATCATCCAAATATATCTGTTTTCAGTGATTGTGATGAATTTTATATTATATATCTGTTTTCTTTTAAATATGTAGAACTAGGTATCTAGTTTTCTTGTATGAAGTAATATATTATGTTACGTTAATTTCAAGGTTAATTATTTTAACTTTGATATTAATTTTTTTCACTATGAAATCAAAAATACTTGACATATTGAATATGTTTTTATTATGGAAAATTTTAGTACAATATTTTTTATGCCCCACCTACGATAGTAAAGGGGCATTATGTTTTCTGGTCTGCGCGTCCGTTCGTCTGTCTGTCTGTTCGTCCGTCTGTCCCGCTTCAGGTTAAAGTTTTTGGTCAAGGTAGTTTTTGATGAAGCTGAAGTCCAATCAACTTGAAACTTAGTACACTGGTTGCTTATGATATGATCTTTCTAATTTTAAGACCAAACTTGACTTTTGACCCCAAATTTCAAGGTCCTCTGAACATAGAAAATGAAAGTGCAAGTTTCAGGTTAAAGTTTTTGGTCAAGGTAGTTTTTGATGAAGCTGAAGTCCAATCAACTTGAAATTTAGTACACATGTTACTTATGACATCATCTTTCTAATTTTAAAGCCAAATTAGATTATTTACCCAATTTCATGGTCCATTGAACATGGAAAATGATAGTGCGAGTGGGGCATCCGTGTACTTTGGACACATTCTTGTTTTAGTTCATGTTAATTAAGTTTATAACAGTTTATTATTATTACTAGTTTACTTAAAGGCACACATTGTATGCAACAAGAGCAACACAATATAGTATACAAAATGATAAATTGGTCAATAAATATGACAAGAGAAGAAAAAACACAACCCTTTTATCACTAGGGGTGGGAAAGAGGTTTTAAGTATTTGTGAAATATGGTCAGGATAGTACTAGCATAGGACAAAAAATTTCCAGATAGATATAGTATTAGTATAGTGTTTATGTACTTTGCATTGAAGCTAATATTGACCTGGTTTTACGAATCAGGTTTGTCAGTTCTGTTCCGCTTACACTTTTCCGTTGTTTTGATGTCAGACTATTTCATGGGCAAAAACTCAATCAATACT
Source organism: Mytilus galloprovincialis (assembly GCA_037788925.1). NCBI lineage: Eukaryota > Metazoa > Mollusca > Bivalvia > Mytilida > Mytilidae > Mytilus > Mytilus galloprovincialis. Next base: position 58,839,212 of record CM075332.1, read on the forward strand.
TATAAGTGTCATATTTTATGCTTCAGTCAAAAATGAGAATTATATTTATTGTTGCTTTAAGGGTATAATATGTGTTAGGATTATGTTTTCTATTAAAGATTTGGGAGTGATGTTTAATGAGTATTTCTGATGGTATATATGCTACGTATAAATTAAATTTTTAGTTGCCTTTTCAATAAAGCAATCATTTACTATTATGAAGTTTTTGTGTTTGTTGCCAATCTCAAATGGTTTTAACAGCAAAAGCAGAACAGTAGTAAAAAAAAACAAACTGACCACAGCAAGTATTCTAGTAATTAAAGTAATAAGTAAAAAGCTGCTTTGGTCCTGATGTTCATAATGGCACCGTCTTCCCTATTTTGATGATTAAAACTTGTATTTCCTTGATGTCATAAACAATTTGTGTACAAGTCAAATACAACTCCCAGTTGCTTGTTAACAGTAAAGAATACTACCACAGCAGAGTAGATAAACAGGATTTTTCTGAATATTAATTTCAAAAATTAAAATCTATTTTAGTTTAAAATGATAAAATCCCAATAATAAATATGCGCAATAATTTCTGAATTTACAGTATATGAAATTAGGGTTTTCAAACCACTCCTTTTTTAAGTGAATGGTTCAAGAATGAATCATGTAATATATATTATCTGCACATCAATGAAACAAAGCCATGATCAGCTAGCAAAGAAATTAATTTCTCATACAGATAAAATATCGAATAAGTGATTAATGTAGGTAAATTTTTAGGACAACTTACTCTTTTAACATGTTTATGACTGCAAACATTTGCAATCATAAAATGGTATGGCTATTTAAATGGTGTTTAAAAGAAAAATCAAAGTCTTTGATTCTTGGGATTATGAAAAATGCTGGATCTAACTGCACATTTAGATTTTTGACCCCACTTTAAATTGGTCCATATTAAAGTCCAAAGGATCCAAATTGTTTGATTTCAAGAAATATTTAATATGTGGTGTCCCTTTTAAGATGCTGAATCTTAAGTGAATTTAGACATTGATTTTTTAACCCAATTTTCAAATTAACTGGTCCATATTGAGGTCTGAAAGGTCCAAAATTGAAGATAAATGGACTTCATCAAAAATTGAATTCTTCGGATTGTTAGATATATTGAATTAAAACTTGTGTTTAGATTTGTGATTTTGGTCCAAATTTTCAAAAAAAAATTCAAATATTGGGTCCATTTGATATGTTGAATCTTATTGTGAAATAAGACTTTAATTTTTGGGCTTACTGAGCAAATTTATGGCAAGCCGTTTTTGCTATTTATTATAACTTCATTAAATCTCATAAACTTTACTAGATATAATGTATATTATATAGTTTATGAGATATCTTCTTTAGTTTATAAGATATATTATAAAGTTTATGAGATACCTTAAATAGTTTGAGATATCTTATATAGTTTATGAGATATCTTATATAGTTTATAAGATATCTCATATAATTTTCTTTATAAGAAATCTCATATAATTTTCTTTATACGATATCTCATAATTTTCTTTATAAGATATCTCATATACTTTGAAAGATATCTTTTAAAGTATTATTAGATATCTTGTAAACTATATTTTTTTTTTATATCATATATGAGATGTTTTATAAGATATCTCCTTAAATATACAACATATCTTATATATTACATGAGATTTCTTGAAATTCTAATAAATAGTAAAACAGTTTGCCATACATATTGGTCCGTTTTGAGGTCCAACAGGTCCTAAAATTAAATTTTGTATGATGAACACAAGGTGTTTTGTTATATTGTGAACCCATGGATCTAACCATATATTTATAGGTAAATGAGATAAGAAGATGTGGTATGATTGCCAGCAAGACAACTCTGTTCAAGAGGCAAAAATGTTGCAGGCATTAACAACTATAGGTCAACTTGCAGATTTTTTACAAGGTTAAAAACCCATAAAAACTGAATAATCAGCTATAAAAGGACACCAAATTACAAATGTAAAACAATTCAAAGGAGAAAACTTACAGCCAATATATGTTAAAAATAATGAACGAAAAACAAATATGTTAAAACAGCAACAAACGGCAGCCATTGAATTAAAGGCTCCTGACTGGGACAGCCACATACGAAATGTGGCGGAGATGAAATAGTTGGATGGCGCAAAACCCTCTCCTACCATGGGACATTGGTACAACAGCACAAAACAATGAACTATAAAATATAACAAGCAACAACCATTCAATTTAGCTCCTTCCTTACTTGGAACAGGCACATACAAAATGTTTGAATGTTCCAACATTTCCCCTAACAAACTATATAAAAATCAGTCAGAGAATGGCTTAACTCATCAGATGGGTCAAAATAAAAATAAAGAATCTTAACAAAAACACAATGTTTCCAATTTCAAAATTCTTGGACCACACTCATTTGCCGTCAGAAACCTATGCTGTCAAATATTTAATCCCAATTCAAATTAAGAACTGTATAAAGATTAAATGATGTGTATAGTTTCCCCAACTGTTCAGTGTTCGATAAGAAACAAATGTTCCATGGTTCAACGAAGCTAAGTTTTATGCAAAATATATGACATAACCAGTTTACTGTGTATCTATTTACCAGCATTACCATCATTCTAGTATACGCTAGATTGAGTGATCGTTGATTGCTTTAGTCCAGTGGCAAAAATTTCTGCACGTGAGCCATAGTATGTTGTTTACTTTAGTCCAGTGGCAACTATTTCATGCATGTAAGACAGAGTTTGTTGTTTGCCTTAGACCAGTGGCAGATATGTCATGCATGTGAGACATAGTTTGTTGTTTGCTTTAGTCCAGTGGCAAATATTTCTGCACGTGAGACATAGTTTGTTGTTTACTTTAGTCCAGTGGCAACTATTTCATGCATGTGAGACAGAGTTTGTTGTTTGCCTTAGACCAGTGGCAGATATTTCATGCATGTGAGACATAGTTTGTTGTTTGCTTTAGTCCAGTGGCAAAAATTTCTGCACGTGAGACATAGTTTGTTGTTTACTTTAGTCCAGTGGTAACTATTTCATGCATGTGAGACAGAGTTTGTTGTTTGCCTTAGACCAGTGGCAGATATTTCATGCATGTGAGACATAGTTTGTTGTTTGCTTTAGTCCAGTGTCAAATATTTCATGCATGTTTGAGACAAGAAAACTATGCGTACAATTATAGGTAGGTCGTGTAACTGCTATATTCGAATTCCGTCTATCTAAAAGAATGGACAGAAACCATATTTTTTTACATTCTATAAGACGGAATGATCTTGTCCTTTATTGAAACTTCGTAATAACTCTGTCTCATTGAATATATGAAGGTTATATAGGGGGTATACCCATCGAATAACTTTGTCGCATTGGAGTCTTTTTTAGACCCTATTTTTATCGAATAAATCAGATGATTCATTGTATAAAAGCTATATCCATCAAATATCTCTGTCTCAGGGTTTATACTTCTCAAATAACTCTGTCTCGTATACCCATCGAATAACTTTGTCTCGTTGGTGAGCGAATGTTGTATAGGGTCTAAAACCCGGCCTCGAAAAACTCTGCTTGATTGGTGTATGAACGTAATATAGGGGCTATATTCGTCGAATAACCCTGTCTAAATGGTATATGGACGTTATAGAGCTTATAACCATCGAATAACGCTATCTCATTAGTGTATGAATGTTGTATAGAGCCTATACTTATTGAATAACTTGAGTTTCATTGGTGTATGAACACTATACAGGGTTAATACTTCTCAAATAACTCTGTCTCATATACCCATCGGATAACTTTGTCTCGTTGATGTATGCATGTTGTATAGAGCCTTTTCTTAATGAATATCTCAGTCTCATTGATGTATGAACACTATACAGGGTCCATACTTCTCAAAAAGTGTCTCATTGGTGTATGAACGACGTTTATATAGCCATCGAATAACAACCCTGTCTCATTGGTATATGAACGTTATATAGAGCTTATAACCATCGAATAAAGCTATCTCATTAGTGTATGAACGTTGTATAGAGCCTATACTTATCGAATAACTCAGTCTCATTGGTGAATGAACACTAAACATGGTTAATACTTCTCAAATACCTTTGTCTCACAGGTGTATGCACGTTACATAGGATCTATACCCATCGAATAACGTTGTCTCATTGGTGTGTACACGTTGTATAGGGTTTATACCCATCGAATAACTTTGTCTCATTGGTGTATACATGTTGTATATGGTTTATACCCATCGAATAACTTTGTCTCATTGGTGTATACACATTGTATAGGGTTTATACGGCCATCGAATAACTTTCTCTCATTGGTGTATGAATGTTGTATAGGGTCTATACCCATCGAATAACTTTGTCTCGTTGGTGTATGGACATTATATAGAGCCTACTATACTTATCAAATAACTCTGATTCGTTGGTTTATGAATGTTGCATAGAGTATATGTAATTATATACCTCTCGAATAACTCTGTCTCATATGTATATGAACGTTAAATACATTGTAGGGTCAAAACACATCTTATAACTCTGTTTCATAGGTATATATGAACGTCATAAGGTCTATAATATCGAATAGCTCGGTTTAATAGGTGTATGATTGTCTCATTGGTGTGTACACGTTGTATAGGGTTTTTATCTTACCTCCTATACATTTCCAGGAATAGGATTGGTTAAAAGCGTCCGCGTGCAAACCGTGTATATTTGATATTAGGTTAGTAGGGAGGCGGGGCTTATCTCATACACGGTTAGTAGTGGAGTTACGTCCCTTAATATTCCTTATTAGGTAAGAAGGAGGCGGGGCTTATTTCATACACGGTTAGTAATGGTGTTATGTCCCTTTGTAAAAAACAAAACGGTACTGAGAAAAAATCTTAAAAGTTCCAACAGACGAAGAAATTGATGATTAAGATTGAAACAAATTCATAAAACACATTTAAACCTTACAAGTCGTTATTGTTGGAATCTGTTTTTGTAGGATCAATGGAAGTATTTTCTTAGCGCTAACAGTATTGAAGACCTGCTCGTTTTGAGAATCACTAGTCTTAATTTCACACGTTAAGATAGTCGGTAAGATAAATTCGTTACATAGTGTGCTAGTGACGTAATACGGTATATATGGGGTCAGTAAATTCCATATGGGGATTCGAGCTTCGCTCTCACCCCATATGGAATTTACTGACCCCATATATACCGTATTAGGTCACTAGCACACTATGTAACTAATAATACCCATCGAATAACTTTGTCTCATTGGTGTATACATGTTGTATAGGGTTTATACCCATCGAATAACTTTGTCTCATTGGTGTATACACATTGTATAGGGTCTATACCAACCGAATAACTGTCTCATTGGAATATGAACTCTATATATCGAATTGATCGGTCTAATAGGTGTATGAACCTTATATACCCATAGCGCCGTCTCATTGGTGTATGAACGTTGTATAGGGTTTTTATATATCGAATAACTATGTCTCATTGGTGTATTCATGAACGTTATACAGAGAATATACTTATCGAAAAATAAAAGTAATGAAATTATGCATTTCAAATCAAGTTGTCTTTCAGTGCGTCGTTTTACCTACGTTACCACAGTCTAGTAACCGCTAGATTGATTGATTGCTGTTTGCTTTGCGTCCAGTAACAAATATTTCATTCATGTTCAGAACGAGATCATATTAGCGATCACTTCTATAGTAAGGGTAACCGCTAGACTCTGTCCGTCCAACAAACTATTTACGTCCAGTGGCAAGTTTTGCATTCATGTTCAAATTAACAGCGAATACAATAGTAAGGTCATATAACCGTAGGACTCCGTCTGTCAAATTGACTAGAAATAAAATCAATTTTCGGCTTCTACCTGACGAAATCATTTTTTGATTTGGTCTGCAGCTTGGTATTAATATTGCAGCCAGTAAATAAGTACATCCGACGTGCAGCCACTTAAATGTCCGTCTGAATACCTTTATATGTGTAAGAACTGTATCCATACCATCATGTTACAAATATATTTTATGAACGATGGTGTCCGCCTGTTTCAATGATTTGTTATATACGAAATGAATCCAAAACAATGACATAACTGACTGTATGCAAAAACCACAGACAATAATCACGCAAGTACCATAGCAAAACTTACAGACTGTACGTAAGTACCACAGACTATACACTACTTAGACTGTATCTAAGAACCACCGACAAAACTCACAGACTGTACGTAATAAACACAGACAATACTTACACTGTATCTTAGAACCACAGACAAAACTTACAAACAACATAAGAACCACAGACAATACTTAGACAGTATCTAAGAACCACAGACTATATTTTCAGACTGTATCTAAGAACCACATACAATACGTACAGACGGCATCTAAGAACCACAGACACTACTATAATGTTGTATCTAAGAACCACGAACAATACTCAAAGACTTTGTCTAGGAACAACAGAAAAAAACTTACAGACTTTCACAGGATCTAAGAACCACAGACAGTACTTACAGACTGTATCTAAGAACCACAGACAATACTTTGACTGTATCTACGAACCACAGACAATACTTTGGCTGTATCTAAGAACCACAGACAATACTTACAGACTGTATATAAGAACCACAGAAAAAACTTACAGACTGTATATAAGAACCACAGACAATACTTACAGACTGTATATATATAAGAACCACAAAAAAAACTTTCAGACTGTATCTAAGACGGCAGAAGGTCATTTACACATCAGACTGTGCTGGCTACCCAAACTTTAGATACACCAAACCAGACCCTTTTCAGAAACATGCAATATGTGGTTTCAATTTTAGAATTCATTTATACATTTCAATGTGTTCTACAAGGATCGCCAGTACTATATACACCTTTCAAATAAAACTCAATTACCAAACTATATTCTATATATTTTGATATTTACATCTTAGTTATGCCTATTCTGTTTTAAATACTTTCTACTTTCAAGTATGTTTTTTTTCTGGCCCAATTTGGTGGTGGTACATGTTGATATAAAGTCTATCTGAATTTTTTGGCTAAAAATTCTGCTCAAACCAATGCTTAGGGCTATCTTATACTTGCAGTGATTTTTTTTTTTTTTGGCTCTGTGTTTAAGGCTTTAATACTGATAATAGTTAAGAAAAAGTGCAATAAAGCCCTGATCCTTTGATTTTTGTGTGTGCTTATAGAGCCTTGAAAACAAATAAAATCCTGTGGACATCCATACTCTTATTATGTGAAGAAACATCCTACTATATATCCTACTAAGCTGTATCTCAAAAACTGTAGGAGGAGAAAGCCGGAAAAAACAATGTACTCTTATAGAGAAAAACAGACAGTGGGATAGACAGGGTTAATTAATTGAGCCTTTACATTTTTTAAGATTTAGTTTACCAAAAAAATAATGAGACAAATGTCAAAAAAATATAATAGGCACAACAACTGTGCAAAAAGTCATTGGCCTAAGTGTTTTGGGGCTTATACAAGACAAATCTCATAATATGAGATTTCTTACAACAACAAAATATACGCTAAATTTCACATTAATATAATATACACATTGCACTCCTTCCTAAACATTTTGAACATATATATCAATAAAAACAAATACTGATTTTAAAGAATCACATTAAATTCCTTACAATACCAAATCCTTAAAAATAAGTTTTTCTCAGAGGATTTGCATTTATATGAGGTCAATATTGCAATACTTTTAGAAATTGTTGACTACGGTACATTTGGTTGTGGATTGAGAGTTGTCTCATTGATAACCAAACCACATCTTTTTTTTTTTATAAAGTATCATTCCTCTCTTTAAGATTATTATATAAAATAAATGGTGATATGATGTTGTCAACTACATAATATGGTAAACAGACTTTTTCTACTATTCTATAAAACTGGAAAAGTCTCACCCATAATTATAAAGACTATGTTATCCTTTAAAGTTTTGCTACAGATCATATCATTAATTGTTCTCTTAAGCTGGGGTCACACATTCACGATTTTTACTGCCGTCCTTGACAGGACCATTCCCGATTAAAATTTATCAAAAGTCTGATCAAGATCCTATGAATCGTGGATGTAAATTCAAACTTTAAAAATTTAATCACGACAACAATCAGATATTGTTCAGGAAGCGTCGATATTCAACCGTTTCCAAGCGAATTTATCCCGATAATCCCGTTCTAAATCCGCTTCTAATCCGATTTGTATCTTTCGCCAGGTAAAATTCGACCGAGTCTGTCACGACTGCGTCCCGATTCTACCGAATGTAATCCGACAGAGATCAGATAGTGACAAGACAGTGAACCGACGCTGACGGAAGTTATCCGTTCGAACAAATTTCTCCAGATCATTCCCGTTCCACAGGACACCGTCCCGAATACACAGAACATTGTTAGGAATTCGATCCGATACAGCAGAATCTGTCACGACATAGGCACGATTGTAATACGACTAGACAAAATCGGCTGAGTTTCCCCGAATGTTACGGGACGCACCTAACTGTCGGGGTGCTTTGCCGAACTATTCGGACCCTTCCCGACCAGTAGGAATCTGTTGCGAACTAAAACGACTGCGTTCAGACAATAATAGGACATTCCAGATAATTGAGGATACTAATCCGACTTTTTCACTTTTCGTGTCGTATCGCTGTCTGATCTCAAACGGGAGTAATAATCGGCAATGTGTGAACCCCGCATTAAGTAAGAAATTTATGCACTTCACAATAAGCATGATTGAAAGTTTGTCAAAGTAGCAATGAACATTACGTTAGTCATACAAGAGAAAAGCATACCTTTCTTCTCAACATCAGAAATAGGACTAAAAAAAAGCTTGATCACAATTGTTGTCTTTTCTTTGAGCACATAGACCAACTCTTTTTGGTACATATATCCCTATAAAAAGAAAGTTAAAATGGAGACTTTAGTTATCCCATAAGTTAACTATAAGTGAAAACAAATACATAATTTAACTAGGGTATGTAGAAAACCCTACATTAAACTTGCTCTGCAAAACACTGTCAAGAATATTATTTTGTCTATACCATTATTAGTTATTCCATGTGAAGGACAATTTTTTTTTTTTAAATAATATTGTAATACTAAACTCTAGTTACTAACTAAATAGTAACACATTATTCATTTTTTTTTAAATTAATTTCATTGAAAAAACTGTTCTGCTTGTCCTTCTCCAAATAATAAGTCTTGACATGAAGATGCATGTAAAACTAATAGAATAGGCTGGACAAAATGCTGGAGGTCATGCACATTAAGTTTAAAGGTAAATTGGGAATCTGTATACTGTCATAATATTATTGAACTATTAACCCTTTTAATCAGTACAATAAAATAAAAATGTCTTCCATAATAAGTTAATATCCTTAATCATCTAAACATCTTCCTCTTATGTCAGCAGAAAATAATACAATTATTGATATAGCTATTCACATTCAAATCATGCAAAAAACTGTAAATATGGTACATATGGACCAGTAATTCTATAGATTGAAATTGCCTTAGTACATCAGCACCTGTATACAAGTATCTGAGTATGTTTTGAAAATGTAAAAGATTAGTTTCCAATGTTAACTTACTGGTGATTCAGTAAAAACAAAAATTATTGAAGCAACAATACCTGTGACCTGTCTCAAACCTACTTATATTCAATTTTTGCTTAAAAGTATCATTAACATCTCATATCACCTTGTAAGGGAAAAGTAAGAGTGTGCATTGAAACTGAATCAATGCCACTTTCCTCTTTTTGCTGGATCATGTGGATGTTGAATCTTCCAGTCTAGTGTGTGGTCTGTTTCGGGCAAAAACTATCTAATCGTTGGTGGATTTTTAGTAAAGCAGATTCTTTTCATTCTACAATAAATAAACAAATTTCAATATATGTTCTATTTGTTTTACATGCAATGTATCAAGTTTCATTAAAACCATTCACATTGAGAGTTTTGCTTAAAAGATACCACAATAAGTCTTCAATTATCTCCCTTTTATAAATTATGACTCAAATAAATGGGGAATATGTCAATGGGACATAGATGATGCACCCTATGCATATCATATAAAGTTATAAAGGGACATAACTGAAGAAGAGTAAAATTGACCCTACCCAAATGTGCATGTTGATTTGCGGTGTCAGATCAGTATTGTGTATAAGTTTTATTACATTTGTTTGAGACTAACTTATGTTTGAGAAAGGAAGCAAAAATTCAGCATTTATTTCCATTTTTTATGCTTATTACCACAAAATACTTTTGTTACACAGCATAGTTATGATCCATTTGTAAACTTTGGGAAGTACGGATGTGCAAAAGGATGTAGACATACAGCCGGACACGGGTAGAACTTTGTGTCCCCTCATCATTTCAAGGTATAAGAGGAAAAACCTTGCAAGACGATCTCAAAACAGACAGACCAACATGTATCATGATTCCTATGTTATCGTAGTTTGTTGTGGTATTAGTTAAGAAATAGTTCATGGAAGCCAAAGATTGTTGGAAATTTACACATGGCCTGGGCTGAGATATTCAAATTTTATCCTGAGCGTTAGCGAGGAATTAAATTTATGAATTTCAGGCCATTTGTAAATTTCCAACAATCTATGGCTGCCATAAATTATTTTGATTCTAATAGGATAAATACGGTCATTAAAAAATTGAAGTGAGGGTTGGCATTTTGTGTGTTTGGCTGTTCTTTTTTATTCCTTGTTAGATCAAGCTCAAACATTCTAATAAATCTGTAGCTTGCATGGATTATTTCGTGAATAACTGCTCGAATAAAACCTGTTTAATTCTTTTACTTCTCAATCCCAACATTTGCCATCTTTAATTTACATGTGTTTCTCGTAAGCGACTGTCAAATTCAAAATTGACATTTCGTAACCAAAGAGCCGCCATGTTGACTTGCTGAAATCTGTAAATATTAGTATAATGCATCAAAATAGAAAATAAAACATATAAATACATCAGAAATCCATTTATCATACACATTTCTATTGTTCACGTAACGGAACACCTTCAACTCTAGCGTTTTCATTTGTATGATGTCATGTTTTGAAATGACTTGAATTCACCAAAAATATTAATAGACTTTCGCGAATTTAATTTTATTTCGATATTGTTGATTTCTCTGAACTCTTGGGCATTTATTTTTTTATTATGCATCTGAAAAAGAATAAAAGTTCTTTTGTCTTTTTTAATTGCCATTTTTAAAACAATAAAATCGGCAAAGAGTTTGCAAAGTTACTAAGGTTACAATACATGTGGATTTACGTGGGAGGTATGTTGTAACAGCCATTATTATGTACATCTCTGAGTCTGTGCTAAGTATAGATATATTGAGAATTTTATCACGGTGTTGTTTACAAAGCAAAAGCAGCACGTTATATTAGAATTAGTTGTAGATCTTGATACTGTACTGAGAAGTGTTACAAACAAAATTTGATTTGAAATACTGTACTTTCATTCCACTGAGCATTCATTCCGGGTATAACTGTTTAATATTGGATGTAAATAGTGTGAAAGAATCGATTTTTATAGCATTGTTCAGTTGATATAATACCAGTTTATTGTTTACATATATTAATGGGTTAAAATTAGAATGATTTTCAAGGAACCAGTTTACAATCTAGCAAATAATATTGATGATGGTGAGGAAGATATTTTATAACTCAAAATACTTGTATCTATGATCAGGACATTAAACTTGATATAAACCTAATGTTTAGAGCAGATTTGTGCAGAAGCTAACAAAACCTTTAAACAGACTTATTAAGAAGGGATATAGTTACGATACTGTTGTCAGGTCATTAAAAATTGCATATTTTGGCTTTAATATTGATTCACTTATAGGGTCTTTGCATCAGAATTAAACACATTCATTTAAAAATCAGTTTTGACATGACACGGGTTATGTTCTCATATATTTCATGATGGTATAATACTAAACCCCTAATGGGAGGGATTGTGCCTGATATTCATATGATGAAGACATAATCTTTCATTCAGTTTAATTGAGGTCTGGAGCTGGCATGTCAGTAACTGCTAGTAGTCTGTTGTTATTTATGCAGTACATGTATTGTCATTTTGTTTATTTTCTTATGTTACCTCTTTTGACATTGGACTCGGACTTCTCTTGAACTGATTTTTACTGTGGGTATTGTTATGCATTTACTTTTCTACTTGGCTATAGGTACCTGTCACAAGTCAGGAGCCTCTGGCTTTTGTTAGTCTTGTATGATTTTTAATTTTAGTTTCTTGTGCATAATTTGGAGTTTAGTATGACATCCATTATCACTGAACTAGTATATATATTTGTTTAGGGGCAAGCTGAAGGACGCCTCCGGATGAGGGAGTTTTTCGATGCATTGAAGACCTATTGGTGACCTTCTGCTGTTGTCTGTTTTATGGTTGGGTTGTTGCCTCTTTGACACATTCCCCATTTCCATTCTCAATTTTATTGTTCTTACAGAAAGTTTCAATTACAGAGGCATCCTTAACTAGAGCAATCATTACAGTATAAACTCACTAGTGTAATCATCCCTGGTTTCAAAACACTAGCGTGAACATTCCTTGGACGAAAACTTTATTGTTTACATCAATCAACTATGCAGGATTCAAATACACCATAAATCCTCCAAATAAAGTACACTGGCAGAATCAAACCACTGTTACATAACCACAGCCTTGCATTATAGGACTAGTTGCATGGTCTACAGTTAGTTATTCTATACCAGCTGAACCCTTATTATATTAAAATTAAGTTTTAGTGGCAGCGATTCATGCAACATAATTCTGCAAGTTTTGTGCAAAAAACAGATAAACGTTCTGCAATATAATGTGGGCTTCTGGATCTCTGAGTGTGGTGTTATCGATAAATAAACTATGTCTTGGTAAGGTTGCATTTAATGTAGCACCATTCTCATATTATCCCTGATAAACAAATGTATTTTTTCATGTTGTTTTGCCTTCCACTTTTGAGGGGGAAGTTTTTGCACTTGCAGTAAGACATATGTATTTCATTTTAATATTTTGGAGTAGATAGATATAACATTTCTCTATTAATCAACCTGATGAAAGCAGGTTTCTGTCTCCTGTTATAAATTGTCCCACTTTCTAGGCCAGAATTTACCAGTCAAAGTGAAAGTGAAAGTGAAATTGACTAAACGGAAAATAAATTTCACAACTTCCGGTCTTAACGTATGAAACAATTCCGGACAGTACCACTGCCACTGTACATTTTGCTATCGGCCTCAGCTATGGGGTGACCGAGAGGTTGCGCGTTTTGCAGTTAAAAACGACGTCGTTAATCAATATAAACGTTTGACAAATATTTATGTTTAGCAAATATAACTCAATTTTTCATGACACGTTCAATTAGATTCATAGATCTGCAGGTGGGTTTTGGTTAAACAGTCAAGTTAATCAGTGTTAGAGCAACAGGCTCGTTTAATATTCTACAATAAAACGTGCTTTAAGTGAAATCAAAAAGGGACGGGACGAGGAATAGGAATTATTGGAAAAAAAAACTTCGTAGTAGGTAATATGTATAATTGTTTACAAATTAAAGTAGGCACTGGCTACGGTTACATGGAAATGTAACAATAATAAAAATATTATTGTTACATTGGAGACTAAATGCCGGAATGCATGGTTGGGTGAGGACCTGATTAATTACGAATGTAACAATAACTATTGAGGCTACGGTTACATAGCGTTATTGTTATATGAAAAACAGCAATGTACGATGGGGACTTGTAATATGTACTAAATAATAAAAGTTTAAGACATTTATTTTATATTTACAATACATACAATGTCTTTATTTTTTTAAATTTACAATGACATTTTATAAATATCCAGTAAGTGGTTTTTGGAGCATGTTTAAGTCCGACACATCATTTTGACGAATCCACTCCAAGCAGCCATCACACACCAGTAATAAGGGGGCAGGACCTTTTTCGGGATGCGGGATCGGGTGTTTTTTTAAGCTCGGGATATCGAGATTGATCTTTCGGGATGTCGGGATTTATTTTTTTTTAATTCGGGACCTCGGGACTTCATGTTTTTAAGCCCGGGATTTCGGGATCAGAACCCCTCCTACCCTCCGCTGTGAACGTCTGTATCGCATACCGTGCAATTCAATTCTGTGATATTCCTTTTAGAAGATAAGGAAATCTTTAATGTTACAAATGGAAGTTTTTAACGACCTTGACTGGCTTTACAGCCCTTGCACGGTCGGTCTTTAATGTTTGCCATGCTTTCGGTGAGAAATACTATTTTACTCTCGCAATGTTGATATTCTCATCCGATCTTTTGGTTGAAAGCATGTGGTGTAGTTTCATGTTGTCTTTCAATATGATTGCATGCATTGCCGTCCATTACGGATGTTAGGTTTACCTCAGATTTCAGTATCCAACTTAGCAGTTAACAAACTTTGCTTCAGTTGATGTATCAATTTTTTAGAGTTGCTTTTGTATAGAGCTATAGCTATAGAGCTGTATGAAATTTGTGTCTTGATATTGTTTCATTTTCGTTTCAAACGCATCCCAAGTTTTTCATCCAAAACTAAATTGGTAAAATAAATCTCTTCATCCATTGTTCAAAGTATATAATGACAGTAATAAGAGAAGATGTGCAGTTAAATACTTCAAAAAGTGAACACTTTATCAGCCCCAGTTCTCAACAACAAACTATATTTTTCGCATTAATTTTGACATTGCTAATCTGAGGTATTTTTATTACCTTTAAGATTAATATGTAAAACTACTTAAACATAATTTGTATAATAATAATACTTATTAATTATCATTATTACAAGTATTAATTAGAACATATGAAAGAATTAAGCAACACAGCTAAAGATCGAGATTTAAATTTAATAAATTTAGCGTACATTGCTGTTTTTCATGTAACAATAACACAATGTAACCGTAGCCTCAATAATTATTGTTACATTCGTAATTAATCGGTTCCTTGCCCAACTTTGCATTCCGGCAATTAGTCTCCGATGTAACAATAATATTTTTATTATTGTTACATTTCCATGTAACCGTAGCCAGTGCCATTAAAGTATGCATTTAATTCTCAACTTACTTGAATCTTTATTTTACATGATGCACCGTTAGTCGTATCATGACAAGATGCAAAAGTTTGGTCAATTAATGTAACAATGACCTCTACACCCTCTGTTTGCATGTGGCTTGAAAGTTTTGGGGTTATGATTATACAAGAAATACAATGATTGGCCAATGTTCAGCCTCTGTGTCATACCAAAATATCTGTGTTTTTTACTTGAATAAGATAACCCCATACTCAGTTTATCCTATGTGCTAACATTGTATAATTTCTGTGTTACCCTTATTGAATAGTACAACTCCATACTATATGTTAAATTTGTATCATTACTGTGTAATCTTACTTGAATAGGATAACCCCATACCGTATACTAGCATGGTTATAATACGGTGTTACTCTATTTCCATAGAATAACCCCATAACATGTGTTAACATGGTATACCATATGGTCTATTGAACAACGTAACTCCACTAACATGAGATCTATTGAAGAGGATGACACGGGTTGCATCGGGTGACATAAATGCATACGTACAAATATACAAACATACAAACATCACTGCCAAAAAGAAACTTATTATAATTTAAATATATCAAGTTTAAACGGTAATAACTGTCTTTTCCTAGAATAAGATATTCCACACTAAAATTTGCGACAATTTTTTGGATGGTGATGTACATTTGTACCTTTGGTACCATCTTATGGTGTTTATATTTCATAAATAGTTCGCTATGCCCGTGTCTGTTGTGACTTTTATTTTTAGATATAGGTTTCGCTACATTTACCTTATCCTATACTTAATGGAAAAATTAAATAAAAATATGTGGTCCCCGTTCATTTAAACTAGCAATCTGCCTTTGTAAGAAGACTGCATTTTTGTTTAGGTACTTTTTTCTGTTGAATTTATAGAAGAAGAAAAAGGAAACATCGAAATAAAAAAAGAACTAAATTACAGAAATCGCTTAAATGTTACACTAGTTTAGTTTAAGTACAGTTCATTTGAAAAAATAAATAAAAATATTGGTAACCGATAAGTTAAAAAAGTTATCAAAATTTTTATGCAAAAAAAATGCATGTTTTCATCAAAGAGAGATCATTTGGAGCTTTTGCAATGATTTAAACATTTAAAAAGTCATCTGTGGCAAAACAAATTGATTTCTGTACCATATCATAAAGTAACAACTAATGGTGTAATTAATCAAACTTGTAGGGCAAAAACAAATGTTTCAATTTTTGCTAATTTTTTTTAACCTCGAGGCTCCTTAACGAACGTAATCTATGTGTAACTGGTGAATTATTAAACCATGGATTTCGTTACCACTACTTACTTTAAACCTTTACTTAATTCTTTTATAGATATGAATATTTGGTCTTGAAGTGTAGTTGTACCTGTAGAAAACTTATTTTATATGGAATAGCACATCCTTATTTTTACGGAAAGGTTGTTTTTCGTGACCGGAAATTTAGAACCGATCCTTGTAAACGTATTGATCCTTCAAGTAAAGTTACTAGTATTTTAAAATGTTACCAATTCAACACTGTATTGTATATTTTAAATCATTGAATATGGTTTTGTTGGTGTCAATTTTGATTTTGGTATCAGTAAATTAAAAGCCAACTGAACATTATTGTTATATACATCTACACATTCATGGATCTACAATCTGTCGATACCTGTATCTTTGCATTGCCCAAGTTCATGTTTTTTGTGTATCTTTTGAAATCTGCTAGATAGGTGTCATTGAGGCAGGCAATCATATCAAAATTCCTTATTTAATAGTTGGTGCAGACATGATTAATAACATACTCTTGGGGAATTTTTTGTTGATAAATCATGAAAGTATTAACAATTTGGTTCTAAAAAACGAAAAGTATTTTTTTTTTTGGATTGAGCATTTCTACTGAATGTTTATTTAATACATCGATTTAGACTGTAACAAATTCAATGAAAACATACAAACATACAGTTATTCCTAAAGCGTATTAGCATAGTAGTTATTGACATTATAACATTCTCCGTTGATGATACATGTAGTTGTCCGTTATAGTAATTCAGTGTCACAGATGGTCACATATATGGTTAAACTGTCGCAACCATAATTATGTCTTGCCTTGCTCGACTGCGACACCGCCAAATGAAACTGATCAATTAATTCCTACATCATCATCCTGCCTTTGTTTGATAACTCAGATCAGCAGTACATATTTGTGAATTTCTTAACCGGGAATCAGTGTGATCTATTCTGCAATAAAAGTATTTTATTTTATTTGTTACAAGATTGATCGTTTATATAAAAATACAGTGTAAATTTTCATTGTTTAACGCGAGCGTACATTTTAGATGAATAAATTGAATGAAAACTACGGTTCTTTATTTGTGCATTTTGATTAAAAATTAGTATGTATAATTAATTTCATTTGTTTCCAAATCTGTCGTGTATTGCTCTGGTCGTACTATTGCAAATATTCATTTTCATGACTGCAGCATGTGTTTCCATCAGTCTACCATAGTGCTATCACATGGTTAGTTTAGAAATTAAAGGTAAACCCTAGTTTTAAGTGTTTTAATGTCTAATCTTACCGTTTTAATTTATTGACATCACTTCGCGACCCGATTTTCAATTGACAGTGAAAAGATAATCGTTGCAATGAATCCTGCTCAAACTTTTGTGTAAGACGGTTTTAACTTTGAAGTGTTGCGAGAGTTTATGATCTGTGTTGAAGGCATTTGTAGTGACCTGCAATACAAGTACTGTTTCATTGAGTTTAGTTATATGTCTTCTGTTTCTGTCTCTGACCAATGTTTTCGGTATTTGGCATGTGTAGTGCATCATGACATACATGTACATGTATGACATTGTGCTTTTGTGCAGGACTGCTTTGTGTAATTTTGACATGAAACTCTTGACCATACTATGACTTTTTGACTCTTGACCTATGCACTTTGGGTGTCATCAGAATACAGTGTGTTCCTTGGTATAGTACCCTGACCTACAAGTATAATTTTGAATTGACCTTGCTTTTGAATATGTGGCATAACGATGTAAAGTCATACGATGGTTAGTCTTGTGGCACGAGAAACTTCATATGAGCTTGACCTTTGCCCTCAATGTACAACTTGTATATTTTGTTTAAATTATATTGAGAATCGTCTGATCGCACTCATACGACATCTTCTTATATCTATATTAGATATATATATATATTTAGTTTGGTGTACCACGATGACTCTTTCCACAAAATCTGCCTTCTGTTTTTTTGTTTTTTTTTTCATGGAACTCTTGACCAGTCTATGACTTTTTGACTCTTGACATATTGGGTTTGCCTCTTGGTAAAATGCATGATTACATTGACAAAGTCAGGAGTCTTTGGTTTTTTAATAGTCTTGTATGTTTTTAATTGTAATATAAAAAAGAAGATGTGGTATGATTGCCAATGAGACAGCTATCCACAAAAGACCAAAATGACACAAACATTAAAACTATAGGTCACCGTACGGTCTTCAACAATGAGCAAAGCACATACCACATAGTAAGCTATAAAAGGCCCCGCTAAGACAAGGTAAAACAATTCAAACGAGAAAACTAACGGCCTTATTTATGTAAAAAAAATGAACGAAAAACAAATATGTTACACATAAACAAACGACAACCACTGAATTACAGGCTCCTGACTTGGGACAGGCACATACATAAATACTGTGGCGGGGTTAAACATGTTAGCGGTATCCCAACCCTCCCCCTAATCCGGGACAGTGGTATAACAGTACAACATAAGAACGAACTATACAAATCAGTTGAAAAAGGCTTAACTCATCAGATAGACAAAAAATACAAGTGGACGTGGTGTAAGTTCTGTTTTATGTTTAGCAGTTTGTACCAGTACACATTTTGTTTAGAGGCCATCTGACGTCTGTTATACACTTATCCAGGAATTACTTATAGCCCGATAATATACTCTTACGAAATACTCTTATCCTGGAAATTTCCTTTTTTTAAATAAATATACTTAAAGTGATAACAAGCGGTTCTATTATTTGAGATCGTAAGTTATATTGATGAATTGCATTTTTCAAGCATTTACAATTAATATTGTGACAAATTCATTTAATTAATATCGAAATAGGAATCATAGCTGCCGAGATCTAAAATAATGTCTCCCGTATATCTGTTACCCCCTTAGAAAACTTGAAATAGGAACCAGCTCTAGCTAGCGCTACTTCCGAAATCCGTAATATCAAGATGAAGTTTTCAACAATATTGATGCTGTTTAACTTTTTATTATTTCTCCTGATGAAAAATGTCAACTCTCACAAAGATGAAAAAGAAAAGGTATGTATTAATTATTTGTGGCTATTTTTTAATTGATAAAAATCTTCCACACACAATTTAGATCTATTAATTGTCATACTATAGTGCAAGTATAAATATGCCGAAATCGTTTTGACAAATAAAATTCACTCGTGTCAAAATAATTAAATCCAAATGATTAGAGATAAACAAGATACATTTTTTGTAACTTATAACATTACCCAACTTATACTATTTGATTATATTGACATGTTCTGGAATACCGAAAATATATTGTAATGGTCCAAGAAAAAAACTTTATGGTTTGTCGAGGAAGAAAAAGTGGTAAAATATCTTAGCTATACTGTATAAGGTTTAGATAGGTAAGTGTTCTAAACCTAATAACTAATTCAATCTATTATTTTTAACATCAAACTCTTACATTATATGACAATGGGACGATCATTTTATTTTGCGAGGATGTAAAAAAGTAAAACGGGGGCGGGGGGGGTGTTGAAATATGTGTAACTTAAAACTATTCTTTGTGGATAAGAGAATAGGAGTGGAAACAATACCTTCAACTCGATATTACAATTTTGCCGGTGATTAAACAGATGTAGCAATTAATCAATCAGAGAGTACGGCCTCAAATACTGTACAGCAACACCAAAATTATCACATTTTTTTATTTCTATTCTGTGATTTTATAATATTATTTCAGAGGGTACACCGTGAATACATATAATTATACATAAAAAGAAAAAAGCAGATCGATTTGTTTGAGCTTTCTCGTATTTAAATGAACTCTGGTAAACTCATATACCAGTATATTATTTATTTTTTCCTTTCTCAATAACTCTACAATTATTTACAAAAACGACGGATGTTTTTTTACTTAAAAACTTTTTTTCTGATTTAAAGTGTATTTTGATATTAAGTGAACTTTCGTATTTTCCTAGAATAAAAATCAAATAAATTAATTTGATAGTATATTTTATACACGAACAGTGTTTACAAATTAATTTTGAGCTAAACTATAAAGTACCACCGCTCTAAACCCCCTTTGTTTGTTTTAATGTATCGAACTACTTATGTTTGAAATAATGAATGAAATTATTTCTGCATTTCAATATAAAGACAAAATATTCTATCATGGCAGATATAGAGACGATGGATTCATAATATATGATGGAACATCAGATGAAATTATAGATTTTTTTCGTCTAGCAAATGATTATAACCCCTTATTAAAGTTCACCTATGAAATCAAAAACGATAAAATGTCGTTCTTGGATGTTGATGTAATTAAAGGTCAAAGATTTACAACATATGGCATTCTTGACCTCGAAATACATTTTAAAGAAACAAATTCTTATCTGTTTCTGCACAGAAATAGCTGTCACTCATAGCATGTATTCAGAGGATTTATTAAAGGTGAAGTAATACGGCAAATTAGAAATACAAGTGACCATAACAAATTAATAAACAATCTAACTAATTTCAAAGTGAAATTATTAGATAGGGGTTATGATAACGTTGAAATAGATGATAATATTACTGATGGTTTATCAATTGACCGTACTGATTTATTACAACAAAACAAATCTAAAGAGAAGCAAAGTATTCCGTTAGTTTTAATAACTAAATATAATCCATATATACGTAAAATAAAGAAACGTATAATGAAACACTGGCATTTATTACAGTTCGACGAAGACTGTGTACAAATATTCAATACAGCACCAATAATTGCGTATAGTAAACATAAAAGTATTGGAGATATGCTTAGCAGATCAAAATTAAAGAATTTAACATTAAATTGACAGTTGGACCCCTGATGATGGTAGATCTGTCATAATAACTAGATATATAGAAGAAGAATAAAAATATAAATATATCAATATAAATATGAATAATTTTCATATTTGATTATATTCAAATAATGCATCTTAAAATGACCATCCCAAGCTTAACTACCGAAACACGAAATTGATATTTGTGTCGGGTCCTATCAGCAATATGGGATGCGTGGTTGCATGGGTGTTTTATTATAACATTATGAAATAGATTTATTCAATGATACAAGTGGGGTAATTTTTTGGTTTGATCATTTTGTATGAAATACACAGGATAAAAAAAAGTAACAATAATTCAAATTCGATGACCAATTGGTTGTTGTTTGCTTAAATACCAAAAAAAGAAGATGTGGCACGAAGTTCGAATGAGACAAATTGTCATCCAAGTCACAATGTGTTTAAAGTGAACAATTATAGGTAAAAGTTCGGCCTTCAACACGGAGCATTGACTCACAGTGACACCGAATTCCAATTGCAATCTATTATAAATATTCAGGAGAGAAACTATAAACAATACAGAGTAGGCACGTTTTGCATGGAATGTCGACTGAATTTAGACTGGCATAATAAAAAAAATGAAATAGCAGCATATTAATACATATTTTTCTCTTTTTAACATGTTTCCGGTATAAGGGTATCGACACATAATGTAAAATGTTTGCATTTCTATATAAATATAATCTTTAAAAAAATATATAGAATTGTATGATTTTTATTTAGATATAAGTATACACATCGTCGCTTTATGTATATAACTTGACCGTGAAATGATGTTTATATTGAAGTTATACTGTCCGCGAAATTAAGCCCGAAATTTTATATTTTATGTCGGTACTCTTACTGTATTGTATTGCAAACCCAGTTTGAGGTAAATGATAATATATTATGCTTGCTCGAATGTCCGTTTAGAACGTACAAATATTCAAAAATGTATGATGTGGCAACCTGATTATTAGAACACAACTTAGACATCGGAGATACTACTCTGATAGAAAGTATAGGATGTGGGATATCTTTCAAAGACACAAAAAAAAACACGTACAAAGCGAAACAAAAATGCAAAGGAGTCAGATTTGAGTTTGCATCATCTCAAAGTCATTGTAAGGCCATGAACTCAGAGCAAAAAACTAAAAAAAAAGGAGCATATGCATATTTTATTTTTTTACATATTTCCGGGATAAGGGTACCGACATATTAAATGAATTTGTAATCGAAAGTTTTCAGATCTTTTAAAGTACAACTAACTATATGAATATATACATACAAGCATGTTATTTTGAAGATTGGTGATGACATCCGAAATCATCGCAGCTACACCACGTTTGTCGCTGCATCACAAGTCCTCAAATCATAACATATTCCGGGATAAGAGTACCGAAATATGATTTTTCAGACTGATAAGTAAAAAAACCAATTAGCAGTGTTAATGTGCAGTTCAAGGCACATTTTCTTTATTTATAAGATGCTAGCAGTTTCATAATTATACCAGGGACTTTGGTTTATTCAGAAAGAAAGGAGAGAAAAACAACAGCAGGAAAGAAACTATCAACTTTTACTTAATCATACATGTACTTTTCTTTAAAAAAAATATTGACGGGCTAAGAGTACTGACATTAAAAAAAAAAAAAAAAAATTGTACACTTAAGCCAGACTAATTCAATTGAAAGTATATTCTAAATATTAATAAGATAGTATTATAAATGTATATATGCATCAAATTGTTTCCTATTTCGAACGTTAAAAATACGGAGCTTATAGGATCAACAGATAGTATATTTTCCATATCATTGTGAGTTGAATGCGTAAAAATAATTTGTGAGGAGTGTTAACAGATTTTATTTTGTTTTATTTATATTAGCCTTGATTTATTGTTGATTGTTTATAGTTCCAACCGATCATAATTTTCTATATAAAAGTCACACTTCGCGAACAAGTCAAAAATAATCATTTTAGGGGGACGGACAATCTTGAAAGGAGTCATTCAAAGAACCATCTGATTATTAGGTGTAATGGGTAAATAAGTAGAAATTGTTATTCTTAGCATGGGTATGAATGCCAATTGAGACAGCCATCCTCTAAAGTTCCATATAAGTGGACGTATTTGCAGATTGGCTATTCATTGTAATCTATCATAAAGTTATGCACGCTTACATTTGTTGGCCGAAAAAAATTTCCACTTTTGACAACAACTGTTTCCTGCACTATGTTTGTTTTTGCCAGGCAAGGGTATATTTTTCCAAATCTTTTTGCACAGACATAGAGCTCAATCTAGTGAAACACTTTGTTATGCTGGTCACTGTCTGTTACAAAACTGCACCGCAATCCTGAAAAAATATGCAAGTTAATTCTATTGGAAGTAGAATTCAAAGGAAGTAAATAAACTGTTTACTGAAATAAATGTACAATATGTCTATGGGCCACAAATGCCCCTACTTGTGAAAAAAAAACTCGCAAGTAAACTTCCACATATAAATGCAAGATTCACGTTATTTTGACTGTTTTGTAACCATAAGCATTGTGTATAAGTTTCAAAACATTTGGTTAAGGCAAACTAAAGTTAAAGAACAGAAACAACAGATTTAGCATTTGTCCTATCTTAAGGCTCCGTGTTGATATTTGTTTCATTGGTACTCATATCGCTGCTTCTTATATCTAATAACTCATGAACAGAAACACCACACAATATCGAACTTGAAAGATCTGTGTTATGGGTTAATAATCATTACGTATAAGGTTTATAACATTTGATTGAGTCAAACTTATTACAGAGAACGAAAACGAAAAATTCAGCATTTTCTATGTTTTTAAAGGAAGTTTTTGAAGGCCTCATAAAAGATTAACATGTAACTGTTAAATGTGTTACCTTCGTTAACTAAAGAATTTTATTATTATTATTATTATGAACATGTTTAAGGAAATAAGCATTGTCCAAGGTTAGGAAGATGGTGGAGACCCCGTTTACATGTCCAACCTCGCCTTATTCAGTATGCATGTGTCTGTCGCAAGTCAGGAGTCAATAATTCAGTGGTTGTTGTTTGTTTACTAGTATCTGTTACATATTTGTTTTTCGTTCATTTTTTATACATAAATTTGTCCGTTTCTTTTCTCGTTTGAATTTCGTTTTATCGTGTGTTTTCTATGATATGATGTTATGCTATTGTTTCAGAAAAAGGTAGAAAGTTTGGTACCATTAAAACGTTTAGTCCCGCTGCAAATGTTTGCACCTGTCTTAAGTCAGGAATCTGATGAACAGTAGTTGTCGTTTGTTTATGTGATTTATACTTGATTCTCGTTTCTCGTTTTTTTATATAGATTAGACCGTTGGTGTTCCCGTTTGTATGGTTTTACACTAGTAATTGTGGGGCCCTATAAAGCTTGTTGTTCGGTGTGAGCCAAGGCTCCGTGTTGAAGACCGTACATTGACCTATAATGGTTTACTTTTATAAATTGTTATTTGGATGGAGAGTTATTATTGGCACTCATACCACATCTTCCTATATCTATTTGCTCATTGTTGAAGGCCGTATGGTGACATATAGTTGTTAATTTCTGTGACATCTGGTCTCTTGTGGAGAATTTTTCTTTTGCACTCATGCCGCACTAGGTGAAGGGTGGGGATCCCGCTAGTATGTTTAAGCCGCCTCATTCTGTATGTATGTGCCTGTTCCAAGTCAGGAGACTGTAATTCATTAATTGACGTATGTTTATGTGTTACATATTTGTTTTTGTTCATTTTTTGTACATAAATTTGTCCGTTTTTTTTTTTTCTCGTTTGAATTGTTTTACATTGTCATTTCGGTGCCTTTAAAGCTGACTATGCGGTATGGACTTAAAAGTCTTTGCTGATTGTTGATGGCCGTAGGGTGACCTTTAGCTGTAAATTTCTGTTTCATCTGGTCTTTTTTGGAGAGTTCTCATTGGCACTCATGCCACATCTTCTTTTTTATTTTGTGTATAAGTTTTGTAGTATTTGGTTGAGGTAACTAAAGATAAGAGAACGGAACCCTTTTTTTACGTTCGGGGCGGACGGACTAGGGAAACACTTTATGACCCTTTACATGGCACGTAAATTTCTGTTTCATCTGGTCTTTTTTGGAGAGTTCTCATTGGCACTCATGCCACATCTTCTTTTTTATTTTGTGTATAAGTTTTGTAGTATTTGGTTGAGGTAACTAAAGATAAGAGAACGGAACCCTTTTTTTACGTTCGGGGCGGACGGACTAGGGAAACACTTTACGACCCTTTACATGGCACCAACACAGCAGTTCTGACTATTGTTCTTGTGAAACTCATCCCACTAGCACTGTCATTAACACACACACAAGTTTATTTTAAAATATTCAATCTTAATTTTGATTTGATTATTTTGGGCCGAATGATTATAGGCAAACCCGTCACAAGGTGTATCAAAATTGACAAATTTATTGTACATTTACATTTTTGTAATATTTCATAACTTATTTTTCAATTACTGTAAATTCAGAAATTATTGCGTGCGTTTATTATTGCGATTTTTTCGTTTAAGACTCAAATGCGATTTTAATTTTTACGATTTTGAGAAAAATCCTGTTTAATTCATGTAAAATATTTCAAAATGCGAGTTTAAATTGTTCCTTTAACAACTCTGTCGCATGTTTCGCAATAAGAAAAACCTCGCATTAATTTCTGAATTAACAGTAAATAAAGCTAAAAAACTTAAATTGATCATTACTTTCTTTTTATATGTCTTTTAACATTCCGTTTAGAACAAAACGATTTGTTACATATACTTCAGTTCTATCAAATCTGACATTTTTCCAAAGCCTATTAAATAAAATTCAGTCGAACTTGAAAATAAATGTGAAAAAAAAATTATATGCAAGTCGTCAAACGGTCAAGTGACTAGATGTATAGATCGTTGGCCAACTGAACGACAGGTCCTAATTGCGTTGTTTTAAAACTTTTAGAAATATTAACGGAAATAAAGAATGAGTAAAGGAAAATAAATCAAAACAGAACGACTGAATTAAATAAAAGGATGTTCGATATAATGTATATTTCGTTTTATTTTTAAAATCTATACGATGCTTTATTTTTTTCTAGTTTCCTAATACAAATTATTAGAATGAGAAGATAAATACCTCACATACAGCTTATTTTACCGTCGATCCTGAAATGTTTAATGTTATTAAACAATTTTAGCGTCTTTGACCTACTTTATCTTTTTATTCGGATACTTGTGGTTATCTTCTCCAAGTTCAACGGGAACATTAGAATAATCTAGAATTGAACCCAGATGGAACCAAGAAGTCGGGTTGCTATACCCAAACAACCCGGATGTTGAACCAGTTACCATGGTTTCGAACCAAAGAACCCGGATAGAACCAAGGTTCAGAACCAAACAACCCAGATGTAACCAAGGTTTAGAACCAGAGTGCCCGGATAGAACCTTATTGCATTCGGAATTCTCATGACTTTTTATACCTTCAACGTATTTTCCAAATCATTTATTTATTTAGTATACAAGAATGATCGTTTATATAAATATAAAGTGTTAATTTCCATTGTTTAACCCAAGCGTACATTTTAGATAAATAAATTGAATGAAAACTACGGTTCCTAATTTGTGCATTGGGATTAAACATTCGATATGTATCATTACTTTCTTTTGTTTACAACTCTGTCTTGTATTGCTCTGGTCGTACTATTTCAAATATTCAATTTCATGACTGTATCATGTGTTTCCATAAGTTAACCATAGTACTATCATATGGTTGGATTAAAAATTAATGGTAAACCCTAGTTTTTAGTGTTTTAATGTCTAATCTCTCTGTTTTAATTTATTGACATAACTGCACGACTCGATTCTCAATTAACAGTGGTAAGATAATCGTTGCAAGGAATCCTGCTCAAACTTTAGTAAAAGACGGGTTTAACTTTGCATTGTTGCGAGAGTTTATGTTCTTTGTTGAAGGCAATTGTAGTGACCTGCAATACAAGTACCATTCAATTGAGTTTAGTTATATGTCTTGTGTTTCTGTCTCTGCCCTAGGTTTTCTATATTTTGCATGTGTAGTGCATCATGACATAAGACATTGATACGTGTACCATGATGAGCTTTCGTGCAAGACTACTGTGTGTATTTTTTACATGGAACATTTGATCAGACTTTGACTTTTTGACTCCTGACCTACATGTATGCACGTTGGGTGTGTCATCATGTTGCAGTGTGTTCCTCGGTTTATTACCTTTACCTCAAAATATAATTTTCAATTGACCTTGCTTCTGAATATGTGGCATGTAGATGTATTGTCATAAGATGATGAGTCTATTGGCACGAGAAACTTCATGTGAGCTTGACCTTTGCCCTCAATGTAAAACTTGTATATTTTGTTTGAATTAAATGGAGAATTAACTGTATGATTGGCACTCGTACCACATCTTCTTAGATATATTAGATATATAGATTTATTGTTAGTTTTGTGTACCACGATGACCCTTTTCTCAAAATCCGCTTTGTAGGTTTTTTTTGACAAGGATCTCTATGACTTTTTGACTCTTGATCTTTGCATATTGGATGTGTCTCTTGGTATGATTACCTTGATGTCAAGTCAGGAGTCTCTGGTTTTTGTTAGTCTTGTATGTTTTTAATTGTAAGTTTATTTTATGATTAGGAGTTTGAACTGGTACACATTTTGTTAAGGGCCATCTGAAGCCCTCCTCTGGGCGAGGGATTTTCTCGCTTTGTTGAAGACCCATTAAAGGCCTTTGACTGCTTTCTACTCTTTTGACATGGTTACTGTCTCTTTTACACATTCCACATTTCCATTCTCAATTTTTAAGAATGTTTGGTTCAAATGAAACTAAATCCTTTAAGCCTCGGTCACACCTTACCGGATAGATCGAACGGACGACTAACGGATAACCTTTATTCAATCCGTTCATGTCCGTTAGACGTCCGTTCTTATCCGTTAGACGTCCGCCCATATCCGTTGCATGTCCGTTACGCGTACGTTTTATCCGTCGACGTCCGTTCTGTCCGGTGGAAAATTTTGAGCATGTTCAAAACTTTGAACGGACGTCCAACGGATAAAATGTCCGTTGAACGTCCGTTAGGCGTCCGTTTTGTACCGTACTCGTCCGTTTCGTTTCCGTTTTGTATCCGTTACGTGTCCGTTATACATCCGTTGGAGGTCTGGAAGATAAATTCACCAACGGACTTCTACCGGACGTTTAACGGATAAAACGGATGTTGAACGAATGAGAGACGGACTTCTACCGGACGTATAACGGATAAAACGGATGATGAACGGATCTGAAACGGATAAATGCCAATTGAAAATTTCGCGTAAAAAATGCCAATTATTGGTATGTTAGATTTCTTAAGGTGAATTAATTCTTATTATTCATAATCGACCTTAGAGTAAGGGCGATTCTTCACAATCAAGCAGCTCTTCTGCAGGTCAGACACTGACCTTTTGCGGTATTTTGAAGAATCAACCAAAACCAGTTACACCTAAACATTTTGAATATTTATGCGATGTACATGTATTATTATTGCCGAATTAATTTTTCCGTATATATTGTTCATCCGTTTTATCCGGTACGCTTCCGTTAGGTGTCCGTTTTATGCGGTACTCGTCCGTTGGATGTACTTTCGACATCCATTCTGTCCGGTACGTTTCTGTTTCTCGTACGTTGCATATCCGGTGTGTGTCCGTTAGGCATTCGTTACACGTCCGTTTTATTCGGTCAGTACATCAACGGACTCCCAACGGATAACAATTTTGTCAACGGACAACTTTTATTTCCATCCGTTAGGAGTCCGTTCTTGCTATCCGGTAAGCTGTGATCGAGGCTTTAATTTCCGTAAAGAAAATTTACTGCTTCAGTAGCATCGTGTGCTGTCAGTTGTGATAGATAATGCAAAATTTTTCAATCATTTTACCTTAGATTTCATTTCATGGACATGTAGGTATGGATAGTCTGCTTTTACATCATAAAAATTCACACAGAAGGTATACGCATATCAATAAACTGAACTCAATGCTAAAAAACTTTAAAGTACACTTAGACAGAGAGCTCAATTTAGTGAAACACTTTGTTAAGTTGGTCACATTTAACTTGAAATATCACTGTCTGTTACCAAACTGCACCGAGATCCTGAAAAAACATGTGCAAGTTAAGTATATTAAAAGAAGAATTCAAAGGAAGTAAATAAGCTGATTACTGAAATAAATGTAGAATATGTCTTTTAACCACGGATGCCCCTGCTTTTGAACACAATGAGTAAACTTCCACATATAGATGCAGGATTCGCGTAATTTTGACCGTTTTGTGACCATAAGCATTGTGAATAAGTGGTTGAGTCAAATTAAAGTTAAAGAACGGAAACAATAGATTTAGGAGTTTTCCTATCTCAAGGCTAAGGGTTGACATTTGTATCATTGGTACTCGTACCACAACATTTTACATCTAAAAACTCATGAACAGTGACGCCATCGGGACCCAATATCGAACTTAATAGATCTGTTTTATGGGGTTATCTGAATAGCGTATAAGGTTTCTAACATTTGATTGAGTCAGACTTATTTAAGAGAAAGGAAAAGAAAGAGTCAGCACTTCTTATGTTTTTAAAGGGACATGATCAATCTTGAACGGTATAAAAGTGACACTTAAAAATTTCAAATTTGATTTTGTGTTGAGGTGGGGATCCCGTTTACATGTTCAACCCCGCCTTATTCGGTATGTATGTGCCTGTGGTAAGTCAGGAGCCTGTAATTCAATGAATGTCGTTTTTTTATGTGTTACATACTTGTTTTTCGTACATTTTTTGTACATAGATTTGTTCGTTTATTTTCTCGTTAGAATATTGTTTTACAATGTCAGTTCAGTGCCTTTTATTGCTTACTATATGCGGTATTGACTTTGCTCAATGTTGAAGCTGTATATGACCTATAGTTGTTAGTGTTTGTGTCATCTGGTCTTTTGTGGAGAGTTCTCATTGGCACTCATGACACATAAGGTGGAGGGTTGGCATCCCGCTAACATTTTCAACCCCGCCTTATTTTATATGCACGTGCCCATCTTGTTTTTCGTTTATTTTTTGTATATAAATCATACCGTTTGTTTTCTCGTTTGAATTGTTTTACATTGTCATGTCGGTGCCTTTAATAGCTGACTTTGCGGTATGAACCTTGCTCATTGTTTAAGACCGTGTGGTGACCTAGGCTACATTGTATACTTGTTAATTTCTGTGTCATTTAGTCTCTTGTGGAGAGTTTTCATTGGCACTCATGCACCAGCTTCTTTCATATATTGTGTATAAGTTTTGTAGTATTTGATCGAGGCAAACTAAAGTTAGGAGAGCGGAACCCGTTTTTATGGGACGTTCGGGACAGACGGACTAGTGTAACTCTTTATACCCCTAAATCATGGCGCCAACACAGAAGTTCTGACTATTGTGCTGGTGATACACATCCCACTAGCACTGTCATTAACACATGTACACATAATTTTTTTATTAAAATATTCAATCTTCATTTTGATTTCTTTATTTTTGGCCGAATGATTATATGCATGCCCTTCACAATGACTGAATGAGTATCAAATTTGACAAATTTATTTTACATAATTATTCATTTTATTATATTTTATAAAAAAAATTCCAACTAATTAAAGCTTACCAACTTATTGATCATCACTTTCCTTTATATGTCTTTTCACATTCTGTTTTGAACATATACTAGTACTTCACATGTATTTCTTTCAAACCTGACATTATTAAAAAGCCATTAAATAAAATTCAGTCGAACTTGATAATAAATGTGCAATCAAATATATATGCAAGTCGTCAACTGGTCAAGTGGCTAGATGCACATATCGTTAGCCATATAAACAACATTGGGTGGTTTTAAAACTTCTAGCATAGGCGGATCCAGGGGGAGCCGCCCCCTCTTTTCGTGGGAAAATTGGGTTGATTATATAGGGAATAATTGAAGCATGACTGGAGCGGGCCCCCCTTTGGAAAAGTTCTGGACCCGCCACTGTCTAGACATATTTACGTAAATAAGGGATGAGTAAAGGGAAAAAAATAAAAACAAAACGACTGAATTACATAAAAGGATGTTCAATGTACTGTATACTTCGGTTTGTTTTAAAAATCTATACGATGCTTTATATTTATCTAGTTTCCTTATCAAAATAATTAAAATGAGAAGATAAATACCTTATAGCTTCCTTTACCGTCGATGCTAAAATATTTAATGTTATAAAATAATTTTAGCGTCTTTGACCTACATAACCTTTTTATTCGGAGACTTGCGGTTATCTTCTGTTATGTTCAACGGGAACATTAGAATGATCTAGAATAGAACCCAGATGGAACCAAGAAATTGGGTTGCCTTAACCAAACAACCCGGATGTTGAACCAGTTACCCTGGTTTCGAACCAAAGAACCAAGGTTCAGAACCAGAAAACCCAGATGGAACCAAGGTTTAGAACCAGAGTGCCCGGATATAACCCAATTGCATTCGGAATTCTCATGACTTTTTATACCTTCAATGTATTTTCCAAATCATTTATTTATTTAGTATATTTATATATAATATAATATATAATTTTTGTTCTAGATCTATTTGGTAAAACTCTTTAAAATAGAGTAGCTTCAATTCTTAAATAATTTAAAATAAAATATGCAGAAAGCAACAGGGCTATGCGTTAGTAATTTTATTCATTATGCAATTGCAAAATTATGTTCGAAAGCTTAATTTATGTTAGAAAGCATAATATTTGCATAGATAAAAGTTTAAACGTCATTTACTACAATCACGGTTTTGTTTTACTTTTATAGACCGGTAAACTTTTTTTTCAAGTTTTTGCACACATCTAATCAGGTTCTTTATGAAGATTTGCATTAAGTAATGTTTATTGAAAGCCGTTTTCAGCATGTAACACTTTATTTTTTTTTTAAATTGTATTTGCACATATTATAACTAGATTGTCACTTTCTGGCTGATTGTCAAATGAATGAAACGAATATAGTTACGAGGGTGTACATACAAAAAATAAGCACGCGACCTGATAGAATTTGACCTGTAAATAAGTCTATGTTTCTCATTATAAGGATGATGGGTTGTTGATTAAAGCTAAACAAAATAATGAAAGATTGATGGCAAATTAATAACTACTGACTGATAGCTAAAACAACTACGGCCAAAGGTCAATAACACTGTTAAACCTTTTTATAGCTAAAATCTTCGAAAGAGAAGCGATTGCTTACGTTTATTATTAAATGCTTAATAGGTGCAGGGGTTGCTTTTTCTATTAACACTCAGTATATCGTTTTCATCAAATTCAAGTGGGTTTATCCTAAAACTTAAATAAATAGTATATATATTGCTAAGTGATATTAAATGCACTTCACCTAGTAAGTATTCGATTTATTGTTAAACATTATTTTGAAATTTGACTTCCGCATTATAATGAATATCGTCAAAGTTTATCAGATCAATTAGGAAAACTAGTCTGAGATTAATTTTAAAACAATATGGAAGGTAAAATATTTTAATGTCAGTTATTTTTCTTGTGCATCAGTGTAAAGTATGCTTCCGAGAACATAATAAAGGATAGTTTCAACATACGTGATGAAGCATATGACACAGCCTTATTTCACTACTCAAAAATAGTAAGAAAAATTATATAATTCCAGTTCAGATTATTAATGTTCACCGATCACTAGTAAGATTATCAAGTCACGTTTATGTCACCTTTGGTTTCAATATTTGAAGTTTCCAATTTTGCATTTAGGACATTCTTTACAACCCTTTATGATGAATCAACATGTAAAGAAGTTTAATATGCGGTCTTGTGTGTCGTAGTATCTAATAGTAAGATTTATCTTCCCGTTAGGTTGACCTTTCGTTCCTTTACCGTCTAAATAGTCAATGCGTCTATGCGTTATTTAAACAGTTTTGCTACCGTAACGGTAATGTTCTTTAATTAAATTAAATGACTTGATTCTACCGATGATGATGTAATTGATGTGTTCCAAACTCGTATGCACGCGGCCTACTACATTTAAGCCTTATATTATTGGTGAGATTTTACACGAGCTGCCGATGCATAATATCTTTTATCACTACAAACCGTCAACCTAATGACAAATGACAAATACAGTACTTGCAACCTTAGGCGTTACTGTTTGACGTGAACTTGACTGATCAGTGAATGATCGGTGACGGATGTTTGACTGGTCGATGAGTGATCGGTGACCCATAGAATTCGTCAGATTAGTCAAATAAGCTCTGTGAGAGTTACCGTGACAACGGTGAGCGATCGATCATTTATAAGTAATTTGATGCACGGACCGGACGGATACGTATATATTAAAGATTGTAATGTAAACCGAAATCCACATTGTTTACATTAGATGAACGCGGACCTCTACGAAGACACCTTTTTTCGTTAATTTGTAATACTTACATTAGATGGATGTTTCATTATAATACGTTATTCTGATTGGCTAACTGCAAGCTCCCGTTATTCCTTAATCAACTTTAAAACACAATAAAATGTACCGTGCATGACAAGAGGTCCCACAATAAAGTGCACAGGTAAATTAAATAAAAACTTGATAAAAATCTTAATTTCATCTTAAATCAACAGCATGTGTATAACATCATTGTAGAGCTTATTTTTAAGTAAAGAGAGTTGCCCGTCTTGTACATGAATTAGTATTGAATGCTTCTTTTTGTAACTTCATAGGGTTGTCAAAGCGTTGACCGTGCGCACATTTTTAAAATGAAGCACTTCCGTGCGTTATACAACATTTAAATCGGTCAACGATTTACACCCCAATGCAGTTACAAAAAGAAGCATTCAATTCTTAAATAAACTTGTCAATGGTTGCAATAACAAATAAAAACAATATAAATTACTTTGCACGCGTTATATGTATTACTTCATATTCTTTTACTTAGATTTCAGCTAAATCAATTACATTAGTGCAGAATAATGATATGCTCAGACTGTTATGTACCACTTAAAAGCGATAAAATGTTATCATTTTAAAATGTTCGTGTTGATTAAGAGTTGTTTTTCAAAACTATTGTTTTAATGGCATTTTCTTCTTTTAATAAAAAGGGATGCAATTTTATTTGTAATTATTTATTTTAAAGACCTGAAAATAAGTCTTATTTTATCTTGTTTAGAATTTGGATACAATCAGAATAAAAAATCTTAAACTTCTGTTTTTTGTGGAATAAGAATGCAGTTTTTGCTTTATTTCAATACAAATTATAAACCGCCATAATATTTCAGTACTTTTTGTTCTTCAGGATTGGATGTTTTCATAAATAAAGGCAACAGTAGTATACCGCTGTTCAAAATTTATAAATCGATAGAGAAAAAAACAAATTCGGGTTACAAACTAAAACTGAGGGAAACGTATCAAATATAAGAGAACTACGACACAACAGAGACACAACACCGAAACGTAACACACAGAGAAACGAACTGTAATGTAACAATGGTCATTTTCTTGACTTGGTACATGGCATTTTATGAAAAAATGGTGGGTTGAACCTGGTTTTGTGGCATGCCAAAACTCCCGTTTTAATGGCAGTGTTAATTATAACATTACAACTACAGCATTACACGACAGGGTTACAATAAATAAACAGATAAATGGGAGAAAATATAGGACAGAGAAACAAACGAATAATAGCCATCCAAAGGTAACAGGTTAAAAAGTATTTTTATTCACCAGACGCGCGCTACGTCCACACACAACTAAGCTCAGATGTAAAAAGTTTGAAAGCCATAACAACTACCAAGTTGAAGATCGCCGAGGACCAAAAGTTCCAAAAAGTTGTGAGGCCAGGGTCATCCGCCTGGGACAAAACATCATTATTATCAAGAATAATACATAGTTTTGCAAACAGTGAATTTTATAAAATGACTATATAATAGATATACATGATTAAACTGAAGTGGTGACTAGCTATAGAATAAAAAACGAATAAATTACAAAATCACAGCCCTGTTAGCCATAGTCAATGCAACGCCCAAAGTGACGTCTCATATAAATTTCTAAAACGTGTTCCGAAAATTGAGAAAATTTGGATGAAATTCAAATGAGATTTGTATGACTCATCTAACTTATATTAATAACAGTGAAAATTATAATACTAATTAATATTTAATTGAAGTAGTAATTAGATAATTAATTGTATTATCTAGCTTTGTGGTTGTTTCTTCTGATCAAACTGCAAACCAAATATGTAGTGTAAATTTCGTTTATCCAAAATTCAATCTACCATATGAACTGGATGAGTAGTTATCCCCTAATACAACACAATAATACAACCGAAAAATACAATTTAAAACTACAAACGTTAAAAAATTTGAAAAAAATCCGATGACAACAACAAACACAACATCAAAACACAACAGCAAAACCCAGCAAATTAGTTTGGGATCGATAAGTGCCAAGATTAAAGCAATACGAATTCACACTCAAAACTGTCACACTCGGGAATAAGTCACGTTCGGTAATAAAAATATCAGACGACGTAATGGCAAGCCACAATCTAACACGTGGTAAAAATGTCCATAGTTAGTTTGGACAAAGATAAATCGTATGTATCAACCAATTCGTGATGGTGTCCGTAAAATATACGTAGTGTCATTTTCAATCAGTCCTCCTGATAATTTTGTTGGAGCAGTTTCTGCGTAAGGAGCACACTTCTGTATATGAAGTGTGTATAGTGTGAACATGCACGAGAATATGCTAAATTTTAGGGAAAAGATACTAAATTTTTGTACGCGTTGCTTAAATCCAGAAAAGCGCTTCGGACGCAATA
This sequence comes from Mytilus galloprovincialis, assembly GCA_037788925.1. Classification (NCBI taxonomy): domain Eukaryota; kingdom Metazoa; phylum Mollusca; class Bivalvia; order Mytilida; family Mytilidae; genus Mytilus; species Mytilus galloprovincialis. The sequence goes on from CM075332.1 coordinate 58,875,304, forward strand.
AATTATTAAACGTGTTGTTTTATATTTTTAAAATGCAAATATTTCTTCTCATATTGGGAATAATGCGTTGTCAATTACAAACAGTCATTATGTATGCCTATTGATATCTAATTTTGTAGAAAATGTGAATATTTGAAGGATAAATATGCATAAACATATGTTGTTGTTGAACAAGATTGCAATCATTTCTTCATTTTAACGGAAATCATTGACCGCCATTGGATGTTTGTACTTTTATAGTTAAGGATTGGTTGTTTTTCATAAAACTAAAAGTTTTTCAGAGAAAATATATTAAAATGTTGTTCGCGTTGTATAAAATTACTAAAATTATTCTTCTTTTGATAAAAAATGAAAAACGACATAAAGAGAAACTAGTCTACAAAAATGCAAAGACTAAGCACCACTTAAATCCGGGGATGATACGAACGAAACATGAATAAAACATGTTCTCCAAATATGGTACAAAAATTATTATATTTTCATCTCAGATAACATAAAATAATTTCCTTAAACTGCCAGGAAATCATTTGGGTTTTATCCGATAATGTTGATGCCTCATTGTTCGATGAGTAATGCTGTCTTGTTTTAGTTTGATATTTTTTTCCTGGTAGAATATAGATGATTGATGACTAAAATTCACGAAAGGTACTTTAAAAGTAACACGTGAATGGTTTGTTCATCACGCATATTTGGAGTGTGAACTAGACTAGGGAAGAGGGAGCAAAACGAAATTAAGTTTACTCTTCATAAGATTAAGGTAAGACAACAGAAGGTCTGTTTTCACTGTTTTCCCAATCGACTAGAATGTATTTCGATACCACTATTGCATATTTATAAAAAGATCAAAGAATGGATATGTGTTGAAGTATTCATGCACATCAAGTTATTTTCATTTATTATTATAAAAATATTTTATATAAATTTACACTTTTATGAAAAGTCTAAATTTTTATATGAATATTGTGTTCCATTGCATCATATTTGGTAAGCTTTGTACGCTGTACCTCTAGTTCCCCTTACTAAATCATGTGTTTTGCCTTTATTTGTTTTGTATCCATATCTTCTGTTAAACCCTTCTTTTTTACTATCATTTTCGTAATTGTCTTTTTTCAAAGTATGCACTTCGTCAATTCTAAAGTTGGAGTACATTTGTTTTTTTGGCAATGTTTTTAAAAATCTGTTCATAATTTATAAACGCTTTTGCACAATTTAACGATAAAATTATATAGCACCCCTTGTATTGTTTAATTATCGAAATAATTATCGTGGCTTCTTTCAGCAAATCGAATGAACACTATATATACGTGAGCATGTACATCACCATTCTCCTCATACACCCCTAATCATATTTTAAAAACAAATCAGAAATTTCACTGTTTACAGTACGTATGATGTCATTGTGCTTATACTATTGTATTTTAATGTCAATAATGTTTTATTGTGGTTTCCACACCAACAACGGGACTTAGCAAGGAAAAGGGTATAATTTATTTAGTCTTGTACGATGTACCTCTATTTCAAAAATGGTATACAGTGCTATTTTCTTAATGACAATACTGCACATTTGTAAATTTAAGCTTTGAATGATATTGTCTACAACATACATTTAAGTTACAAAAATCAATAATTGATATATCTAAATATCTTGTTCATATAGCTTTCGCTCACATGAAAAATACTTAAGTCAGTGTTAACAATAATTAACTTATGTTGATTTATATTTTACATACATATTAACATAAAGCTATTAAAATATATTTTGTACACAATTTTATATTAACGAAAGAAAACGCATGTTTCATTTTAGGTATGAGTGTGGCTTCCTTTTGTTTATTCCGATGGTGTTTTTTATTTTGGACTTTTTCAGGTAGTTATTTAAAACAAACTTTTACAATTGATACATGTAAATGTGTTATGAATTGAACAAAATTTGCATTTGTGTGCAATACGTTTCGGAAATGATCGGAAAGAAGTTTTTAAAATATTAATACTAGAATACATCTTGAACACGTGTATATGACTGTTGATGCCTTAAGCTTAGGACAGCGAACCAGATAGGCAAAATGTAAAACAAAGATTTTGTGATTATTTATTGCCTTTGATTGTCTTAAATTCTAATATGACGGCCTATTATCGTCAACCAGTATAATCACATTATATTTTCTTTTAGAGCAAACGCATAAATACACAAAATTGGCTGTTCCGCGTTACGGCCAACTTATTTATATTAACAGACATTCTCAACAAGATTCAGATACAATATATTTATCTCTTTTCTAAAGCAAAATAAACAAATCAGTCCATTTCAATTTATTTTTCATGGTAAAATTTCATCAATAGAAAAATCCGTGAAATGATGTTATAGTCATTGGCATGGCAACGAAACAAGGTTAAAAATCAAATGTAAATACCGGGTGTTTTAAAAAAGCTTCTTGAAAAGTTATATTGGAAGAAAAAACAATAAGTGAAAAATGTGATTAAAAACAAATAATCATTGAATTATATAATATTACTAATATTATAAAATTTTAGAACAGCCAAAACAGTATCGTATGTAAAGGGCTTGCAATGTTAACAAAACTATCGAATTTGTCCTATTAGAATCGAAATAATTCATGGCAGCCGTAGATTTGTTTTCATTTAACCATATCAGCCATTGTTCCTTCAGATGACAACATGTAGCTCTATTTTTAGAACCTTCCTTTGATTTAAGTAAGCACGTTGCTTCTAAAATTTGGAAGATACGATAGGGAGAATACGATATTATCAATTGAAGAGAGACTACAAAATCATGAAATATATACTAATTATATTTAATAATATCATCTCATTTTCCCTAGGGTTTCAAATGACTGAAACAGAGACCATTTATGTAACCACTGGTTCAGATGTGAAAATAAAGTGTCCGAACGCAAAGGTGAACACCTGGCAATATTGTAAATCAAAGGAAGTACTTGCTCTTTGTGGAAATGGACATAATGAGATTAATCCAAAGGTAACTGCATATGACAGATTAAATGTGACTTCGGATTGTCAAATTCTAATACAGAATTTAACAACAAAGGATATCTGCACATACTTCTGTTGGGAGAAGAAGAACGAATCAGAAGTTTACAAAATACACGTTAAACTTCGAAGTAAGTAGTTATCATTATCAAATGATGCTGAAATATATTACAATATTTATATTACATGTCATTTAATTTGATTAATTTGTTATGTTTTACCTTAAAAGGATATATTGATGTTTAAATAGTAAAGATTTTACCAATAACGGTCATTCAATCATTCAAACATTGGGACGAAAGTACTGTATTTTTTAAGTGATCCTGAGAAAACAAGAACTCATAAGTCATTTAACAATATCAATCAACACGTCATATGTCGCAGTGTCAGAAGCGGTTTTATTGATTTACTTTTATTTTATTCAACATTGGATAGAGATATAGAATGACAGTCGATATCTCTCAAAATTTGTTTAACCCCACCACATGATTGTGTCTGTTCTAATTGAGAAACCTCTTACATGTGTTAGTATTGTATGTTGTTTAAGTTATAGATCATTGATATGGCCCGAGAACACAGTTATTTCGTAGTGCATTTCTTTAAGACAATAAATTCAAATTAAAAAAAATCGCACCTTCTCTTTCTCAAAAATATTTTTACAGTGCAGTGTACTACCATTGAGACAAACAATATCAAAATTATAGAAACTTCTACCAGCTCTAACTAAAAAAATGGACAATTCTGTGTTAAGGGGGTGTAAAATTCAGTTTGACAGCTTCAGACGTGATAAAATTTGACCTTTTTGAACTGGACCAAATCACTATTTAACATAAAGATTCAGCACCCAAATTGTTTTGACATGTAATAACACCCCCTACTTAATATTTCATGCATATAATATCAAAAAATTAATTGGGAAAATGTATCAAATAAAACATGCAAGTTATACACTGTTTACACTAGGGACTTAATTCGTAGACAACGAAACCAAAGGACGATAACTGTGTCCTTGGACCAAATGTTTCAGGTTTATTGTGAGGTCCATTTTCGCTGAACTAGTACACATTTTCAAGAGACCAGCTGAAGCCCGCCTCCGGGTGCGGGAAATTTCACGCTTTGTGGAAAAACCTTAGTGGCTTTTAGTATCTGTTACAAAATTCCCGTTTCCGTACCCAATTCTAAAAACCTCTGCAACATATAATACTCCGAAGAATGGTCCGAGACCGCAATTGTCGTCCACGAATAACGTCCCTAGTGTTGACAGTGGGTTACTTGTCATTAATTTTTATATCCCTTCCAAATTTATTTCTCCATGTTTAATGCCTCAAATTGCAATAAGGGGGGTGAAATGACACTGTTAAAAAATTTGGGTCCAGATTTTTAAAGGAAAGTAGTGATTTGGTCCAGCTGAAAAAGGTTAAAAATTAGCACTTCGGAAGCTGTCAAAAGATTTCAAGGCTCTACGCCCTTAACATAAAATTGTCCATATTTGTAGTTAGAGCCGATGAAGTTTTCTATAATTTGTCCCAAAAGTAGTACAACACACTGTAAAAATTTCATTGAGAAAGCGCAGGTGGGATATTTTGAATCTTCATTTATGTTCTAAAAGAAATGCACTACGAAATAATTGTGGTCTCGGACCGAATGATATATATTTATTGTCTATATGACAGGAAAAGAGCTCTATAGTATAAACGGGTATCTGATTTCTACTTAAATAAAAATTGTAGGGTTATTTGAGACTAGTTTCGAAGTCTTTTCATACATTTGTCTTCACTTTTACAAAACAAAAACAAAAGATGACCTTTTCGTTAATTACGTCCAATAATATTTAAAATCGAAACTTTCATTCTAAATTAAAAGTATTGCGCTTGACATAATTGGAGTGGAGTTACCCTAAAAAATGAATGTGTTAAGGTGCATGTTTAAATCTTCAATTTGCTCGAGTAGATTTATTGTGAATGTATTGCTTATTGCACTATTTTTGAAAGTATTACTAGGAAAAAAGAATATCTGATTCAGATATTATAAAAATGTTAAACTGAAATATGTATGAACTCCATTTTCGTCCATTTATTTACAGAAATTCATCATTTTTTCCTACCTTATATCTTGAAAAAATACATGGCACCACCCTTTGCCCTTTACATTTTTGTTAAATAGCGGATATTTGAAATATTTCAGCAAACATATTTGTGGACGGGGGGATGCTGCTATTTTTTTTAAACGGATATAAATGTCACCAAGTAATTAGATTAATCTTCTATAAATTAAACAAATGGAAATTTGAACATGCTTTCGTATTATTTATGCTATTGTATCGTAGTTTAAAAAAAATGGTTTTTAGGAACGAACTACGTGATACCGGAACATACCCTTAAATTGCTTCATAGTGTTTGTCATGCAACAGATATTTTTATCAATATCATTAACATTGTTGAGCATTCAGTGTCAGAGCATTTTTAGATTCAAATTTGGGTTTTTTATAGTTCCTATGGGCAACAAATTATCGTCTCCCGTGGCTCTGACACGCCCTTTTCAACAAATAAATTTACTCAGTTGAACAGTTATTTTCCTTCATGATATTCAAATGTTTGGTTGTTTCTACGTTCGAGGTGATCCTGAAACATAGTTATCGTGTTTTAATATTCTACAAAAAGGGTCTCAAGAGAGACAGTGTTTAACATGCTAATTTATTTATTTCTATGTTATGCATAGAGGATAATTTCTGACTTGCCATATGTTATATACATGCAGGATGCATGGTACTATCTAAAAAAAAAAGGCAACGACCATTACTTATGTTTAAGTCCTAAATCGATGTATAACTTAAAGTTAGAGAATAACTTGACTTATAAATAAAGCACGTGGGGTTTAATGTCTTCCTGCTAACAGTTCGTGTAGATGTTGTTGAACATCCTTCACAGCAAAACGCATGCCCCTCTTGGTCGGTCAACCTGTTACGATTTATGCGAAAGACAAAAAAACGAATCATTGAAAAACCCTGTCAGTGATTTAGTTGCACCACGCAGAAAAAAATGTCGTTAAAATGACCTTTCTAAGAGTATTGAGGCAACGTTAGATATTGCTACTACCACGAAAAATAGCGCTAAGTAAATATTTGATAACTTTAAGGAAATTTTCTTAGAAATGCTGAAATGAATTTTTCAAATTATATATGAAAATAAAGATTGCTTCTTAAATTTTCAAATTATGATAGAGAAAGAATAAAAATATAATGTTCATAGGCTTCGGAAGACACAGATTATCAGAAAAAAAAAAAACGTTCACTTGGCGTTGTCCCATGTAACAAACTCGAAACATTAAACTCGAACAATTCGAGAAATGTACATGCAACTCTTCGAAATTTTGCATGAACTTTCTATGACGTGATATATTTCAGTACTGGTTTACATGGCTGTCTCAATATATAATAACCATAGATATTTTGAAAAGAATATGTATAAATGACTGTCACAGGGGCAATTTAGTTTGGAAACTTAAAACATTTCAATTAGAAAAATTAAATGTTGACATAAAATTTATTAAATTGTAAGAACGATCGTTTTGTACTAAGTGTAAGCTTCAAAAACACAAATTAATGAATGACTTGAGCTTAATATTTAATTCAAAATAATAGATTTGCAATGTCTTGCGGTAATGTCCGAGTTAAACTTTCTTGCCTTCAAAAAACAGAGATTTGATTTCTTGAAGATTATTTTTCGGCTATGATTACTATACCAATAAAAAGTACTTTAAAAGTTGAAATTATTACACCAAATTGTATTAAGATTACAGGGTTACCTATAAAAATTAAGGATTAATGAAAATGTCTTGCAAGGTTGTCCGTTAACATTATTTGACGTCGCCACAAGCGTAATATGGGACGACATGAACTGCATTCGCTGGTTCCTTCCTCCACTTATACAAATGTCCTACTTTCAACAAAACGAAATGATGGAGTGTCAGAAGCGGTTTTATTGAATTACTAGTACTTTCAGAAACGCTCATGCTCAAAAGAAGTGAAGGTCAGGTGTGGTGCATTTGAATTGTAACCAGATAAACAAATTTATTCGTACACGAGTTATCAATATGTTCAGGGTTATGTTCTTCTAATAATTTGTATACATAATGGTATGATACTAAGCCCCTTACGGGAGCCTCGGAATTGTGCTTGATTTTCCTATTATCAAGACAATATCTCAATCAGTTTAATTGAGATCTGGAGCTGCCATTGCAACACGGTGTTTTGCTGTGGGAATTGGTAGTTTGTTTTATTCAACATTGGATAGAGGTATAGAATGACAGTCGATATCTCTCAAAATTTGTTTAACCCCGCCGCATGATTGTGCCTATTCTAATTGAGAAACATCTTACATGTGTTAGTCTTGTATGCTGTTTAAGTTATGGATCATTGATATGTTTCAGGTTTATTGTGAGGTCCATTTTCGCTGAACAAGTACACATTTTCAAGAAACCAGCAGAAGCCCGCCTCCGGGTGCGGGAAATTTCACGCTTTGTGGAAAAACCTTAGTGGCTTTTAGTATCTGTTACAAAATCCCCGTTTCCGTACCCAATTCTAAAAACCTCTACAACATAATACTCATAAGAATGATATATGTATTGTCTATATGACAGGATAAGAGCTCTATAGTATAAACGGGTATATTCAAAAATTTCAAAAATACACATCTATAATACGATAAAAAATTAAGAAAACTTCAGTGTCATAACTGTAAGCCATTTAATTGCCTCTTGTTCCACTGCTTGAATAAAATCATATTCGGGTCGTTTATGAAATGCAGTAATATTCCCCTGAAAAACACATTATTACTAGACTGCTAGAAGTAAAATGTAAAATCCTATGTAAATTATAAAATCATATTGGAATGGAATATCTCGGCATATCTCCTTATGTGTTATACTTTGCATTTACCCAACAAGGAAAACAGGAAAAACTTGTGCGCGTTTCTAATTTAACGTTATTTTTCTGTTACAATAAATGGTAGCAATATCTGACGTTGCGTCTATTCAAAAAAATAATTGCAATTGTATGTTCTGTTTCTTTTAACAGTCGCTAAATCATATTCACTATTATATAGATTGCATATACTTTCATGTTTGTTTTGCTGTTTGTTTTGCCACTTGTTACTTGATACTATTGTTCACATGATAGGCAATTCAAACGAGTTTAACCTTGTCCCATTAAATATATAGTGCTGCGATTCCGTCTATTCACTGTTATGGTCGTATGTTAATCAAATACAACGGACTCATATCATTTCAACGGACATCGGTTTACATACTTCACATTACTAATATCTGGGAAAAAAACTTCGAAAAAGGAAAATACGCACATATCATATGGTTTCATTTCATACTAAAATAAACAGCTGCGCAATGAGCGCCTGATACGCCCGTCGTCTTGTGTGAAAGTTTTATGCAACAATCATAAATAGTTTCTGAGGAAGTTTTAAGCAATAACTACAAATTGTTTTTGAGATACGACGGGACATGACCCCCCCTCTTTTTTTTTACCAAAAAATTAAATATCACTACAATAAAATTTTTAATCAAAACCAAAAAGTATACAGATCTTTAGATTAATATAACAAAGAAGTGTGTAAAGTTTACAGCAATAATCACAATTTGTTTTTGAGATACGGCGCGACATGTAAAAAAAAACTCCCCCTTTTTAACAAAATACTCAATAACTCAAAAATAAAATTTTGAATCATCACCAAAAAGTATACAGATCTTAAGATTAATGTAACAAAGAAGTGTGTAAAGTTTTAAGCAATAATCAAAAATCGATTTTGATATAAAGTGCGACATGTGAAAAAAAACCACACACCTGTTTTAGTTACAAAGTGCTGTAACTCAAAAAGTTTCAATCTTATTTTCACCAAAAAGTATACAGATCATATGACCATCATAAGAAACAACTATAATAAGTTTCATGAATTTTGGATAAGTCGTTCTCAAGTTACGGTGCGACACTTTTTACGTCGGACATACAGACGGACGGACACCGGACATTTGTATAACATACTACGTCCCGTCAAAATTTTGACAGGCGTATAAAAATCAAAAAGGTTATACATGTTATATGAACAGACATGAGCTACTTTTAAAAAAAACCCGTATAAAATAAATACCAATCTCTAAAATATATTCAAACAGGAAAAGTCCCCTTTAACTGAAAAAAGTTAATCGGAAGACATTATCAACTAACGGAACGAATGGAAAACAACTGTAAAAATCCGAATTTGTACAAGGAATAGCTGAATATATGATAGGTTAATGAAACAATAATTGGGACCAAACAGTAAAAAAGCGAAAACATACATCCAAGACATAGAACGAAATAGAAAAAAAATACATTAATCAAATATACAATTCTTACAAATACGCCAACAAAGTTTTCGTAGTTGATTGTAAATTTTATTTAGGCCCCAACAGAGAGTTATTGGTAAGAGATATTACATACGTACAGTATATTCTGTCTGGGTGAAATACATGAAAGCCATTTTATTCATTAACATAACATTGTCTTGTCATACATACTTGTGATAATCTATGATTAAGATATCTTGATTTTTGCTATTTTGATTTTATCGCTTTAAATTGATGAAATTCCAGATCTTGAAATAAATGGAACAGACCAATTCGGTGTTATTCAAGGTACAGAAGGGGAAAAACTAACACTGAGATGCACTGTCGTTGGATTCTTACCTGGAGATACAACATATTGGACAAAAAACAATACATTGTTGGTTTCAGGCGACACTCGGTCATTGAGTCACACTTTCACAGCCCGTCGATCTTACAATATGAAAAAATTTACATGTACGACGATAAATAGCAAAGAGACACATACACTAATAGCCCACGTCAAGCTGAATCTCTTATGTGAGTAGTTCAGTAATTCAGAATATCTATTACCACTGGACGTTTAGCAAGCAATAATCAAGCAAAACTATCGATTTTGCTTTTTTACCGTTCTTTAATGCAACTTTAATTTCTCAAAGATAAAATGTATAAGAATTATCACCTTTTCATTTAAGCTAACTTCAAGAGGCCTGTTTGAAACACAATTATAAAAAAAACTGTTATAGGAAATCAAACTAATCAGAAATCTTATGGTAAAAGTGAGTAGGCATTATCAGTTGCTAAGTTTAAGAGCATTAAAAACGAAATGATAAAAATTGATGTGCAAAATGTGTTTCATGTCATCCATTCCCGAATGTAAAAATGTCTTCGTGTTTTGAATGACTATTTCTTTTTATGAACACTGTTGCTCTAATGGTTGTCTTTCAGTGAAGCCTTCAGTCTTGATAACCGTTTTAACCAGCTCTAGTGTTAGAACAACGGGTAAAAATATCACTGTAAGACAGGGTCAAAACATGAAGTTGGAATGTCAAGAAAAACACAATGAAAACAGAAAGGGCGAAATACATGTATATGCATGGTTCTTCAATAGAAACGTGTATGAAAATAATACGAACGTGATAACATTTAACAAAATTAAATCCGAAAGGTCTGGAAAGTACACTTGCGTGGCAAGGAATAAAGCTGGGAACGATTCTGATGCTGTGAATATTATTGTGACCTGTAAGTACAACATATGATTGGTTTAGATAACATTGAAGTTACATAATGAAAAATTTAGTGTTTTGCTAAACCCGGCATGCCTTGCCTAATGTGTTGCTACTAGTGTTTGGCGTTGAGAAGCATTTGCGTTTACAAAACAAAAAAGATACCTGGAGGAATATTAGTATATGATGAATTGTAAACATATATTGACTGCACAATGTTATGCTCTTTACGAATGAATACGTTTAAAATCTTTCTTTAAGTCTCAATATGTAATTTACATAACAAGCGTAATAAGGTTAAAATATCCATTTATGTTCAGCACATACATAATTTGCGTAATGACTATCAATTTAATATTTAGATAAAAATAACATGTAAAGTTAAATAACATACATATGTCTGTCAAATCACCCGAGAAACGCATCAAGTTGGTGAGCAAACTTCGACATATTTTCGTGGCTAACGTCAATACAAACTAGTACGCATTAACTATATATACATAATTAATACAAGTCATTTATTAGAAAACACGTGCATTATAAATTATATAAAGTGGTAAAACAATTGTATTTTGATGATCACTGAAATTCGAGCAATACCTTTACCCCCATAATCAACAAATATAGTACATAATGAATAATAATAGATCCATGTTTCTATGATCGACTGTCCCTTTGTTATCTTTCGTCCTTCTTTTAAAAAGCAACATATAAATTATTGAACAAATGAAAACTTCACATGGGTGTTATAAGTTAACATTGTATGCATAATAAAAATATTGATGAGGGAATAGTTCATCAAACATGAAACCAAATATTTGTTTGCAAAGGGTATGATACATACTGTATACGAAAACATGGAATTATCTGTTTGAATGAATTTTGCATCCCCGCAAGAAATAACAGTAAAGCGACAATGCATATTTTTCAGACCCCCCAATCGTTTGGACTGAAGACATCACATTTAATGAAATTAACAGACCAAGGATTATAAAATGTAACGTTTTCGGTGAACCAAATACATACAATATCACTTGGCGTCATTACACTAATAACAACCAGTTGGTCAGGATTTTTAATAACAGTAGACACGGGATGCTTATCTTACCCGAAGGTAAGGCATATGACCTTGTTTTTGAAGACAGTGGGGTATACATATGCAACGTAACAAACGGAATTCCAGACGAAAGTGGAAATTTATGGCAGACAGAAAAGATACAAGTGATAGTTGAAGGTAAAAGAGAGTCCAAAATGCACCATGAACATATATACAGAATGAGTAAAACCGTACACATATTTTACATTGTACATTGTTTAATCAATTGTATAACACATAAAACAGGCCACGTAATGACACTATCATTATATTTTTTTAAAGGATTCATAAAAAAAATATGGGTGAACTCTAGGTTTTTGGTTGGGTTCGTGTTGCTTATTCTTTAGTTTTACATGTTGTGTCATGTGTGCTATTGTTTGTCTGTTTGTCTTTTTCATTTTAAGCAATGGCATGGTCAGTTTAATTTCGATTTATGAGTTTAACTTCACTCTGGTATCTTTTGTCCCTCTTTTAATGTTAACGTCTATACTGTAACTGACACATCGAGTTTATTTCAATTAAAAATACAGCTGTGGAGAGAAAATAAGAATGATTTAAAGCATGTCTTTAATAAAAAAAAAACCATTTACAGATTTTATTGCTTTTTTTTGTCTACAATTCACAGTGAGGCTTTCACCTCAGAGAAAAACCTCTCACATCATTGCTTACTTCTTCCTAAGATAATGAGCAGCAATAACAAATCGATCTTTTCGAAATTGATTACCATCTTTATTATTCATTATAGGTAAACCAGTATTAGCTAAACCACTTAAATCAACGTTTATCGGTCATTTTAACGAGACCTCCAGTATGAGCCTGTTTGTTCTCAGCTCTTCAAATGTGACACAAGCAGAATGGAAAGCAGCTGAAAATAGAAATTTCCTTGGACATGGTTGTTGTAGTTCATCTGTCAATAAAACCTCATTTAATGGGAAGTTTCTTGATGTATCTGGTTACACATGCGTTTTTCTCATTCAAAATACAAGAGAAGAAGATTTTCAAAACTATACTGTAGATTTAATAAATGAAAATGGGAGAAACACTTTTGACATTTCTCTAATTTCTTCGGGTAAGTTTGTAAGCTTAAAATTGTTTTGTACTCGATAATTAAATAATGTAATGAAAACAATCACTTGCGGTGATAAACAATGAGAGAAAGATAGAGCGAAAAGGGGAGAAGGAGGGCGTATATGAGAAAGATATTAAAAAAACCGAAAGGAACACTTCATTGAGGATTGTTCTTCTTCTTAACTCACATTAATTTTGGACAAATGCTGCCACCTTATTGCACGTTTCCAATTTGCATAGAATGTGTGTACTGATTGTAAGATTATTCGGACATTTGAAATCTTTTTCAAGAGATATTCACTAATTTTGTGTTGTTTCCTCAGTTAAGTCCGACTGAACGCTTAACAAACAGAGCAATGCTTTTACAATTAATTGAAGGTAAAACTTTCCTGCACAACTCTTTCTTGCTATATACATGTTATAACATTTCCATCTGCTATAGAGGCAAACGCTATCGAAGAAAATTGTTCGAGTTATGAGAAACCTTCGGTTTGTTTTTAGTTGATATCTTATATACTCACAATATAAATTGTGTTATTAAAAGGAGCACCTGAGGTACCAAGTATATCTAACGTTTATCAAAGACAAAATTATATAGTCTTGGAATGGAAACCAAAATTCGATGGCGGTGCACCACAAGGCTTTATTGTTCAGTATCGGAAAAAACAAGATGAGATCTGGGAGTCAATTTGGATTCAATCCAATGAAACAAATGATTTCGTCCACATTTCAAAACTTAAGCCTGATACCGAATACGAGCTCCGAATGCTTGCCTTCAACAGATTAGGAAACAGCTCTTTCACAGTACAATTCACAACTCTCTTCAAAGGTAGGCATTGTGTTTTTATACATACAGAAATAATTGCATTCCGGTTAGCATCTCCCATTTCGTTTATCATTCTAGATATAATATGTGAAAGCGAAGCTATCAAGTCTGATTCCAATTTCCTATTACAAACGTAACAAACAAAGTACAAGCATTAACTTTTAAATTGTTGTGTTGAGATTTGAGGACAATTCAATTTTTGAGACTAAAAAATATTGAACTCTACAATGAACGAAGTAAATACATGAAAACAGTTTAAAAACCGAACGATACAAAAACACTCAAATGATTCCAAAAACTTTTACAACAAACAAGTTAGTCATCCGGAGTCTACAAAACATGAACAATGATTCATACAGGGGTAACTGTATGGTATATTCCATGACAGGATATTTAACCATATCACATGTAATATGTGACATTCTTTGGCATCCTATTTGCTTTTTACTTCGATATGGTTTCTGATATTTGTACGAACTGCACTGAACATTGCCTAACAAACTCTTGACACATATATGAAATCAATTATAAATAGGCACTATAATATTATTTTTACATTGCAGGTGAAATGAAATATGTCTGGACACAATTCAACTTGTTTCTGTGTATAGCTATTGTATTACCGGTTTGTGTGTTCGTTTTCGTATCGCGGTACAGAAAAGGTATAATTTGAATCATATATATATAACATGTTATATCAAATAGATGTTTTGATTTTTTCACATAAAAAAGAGGGAAATCATATTACTTTCTCGACGTCTGATACTATCTTTGCTTGAAATCGAGTCACAGTAGGATTTAAATGTAATGATTAGGTTTGTATTAGTCTTATACATAAAAAGTAAGGAAATGTGGTATGATCGCCAGTAAGACATCTTGTGATAAACGATCGAATGCAGTGGATGTTATGATTATTTTTTTTATTTAAATTAAAGAATATGTTAATGCATGACATTAATGACCTTTTGTTGATCATAATGTGAATTCATTGTAGTTTTGAAATAAGCCGAAAGTCATTTAAGGGATTCAACATATCGCTTATGATTTTGTTTATGTGTTTAAATGTGATAAAAATTTATGATTTGAAAAATGTGCACAGACGATTATTCATGATCAAAACCTAGAATATGTCTTATATTCATGTACAGCAAGGAATGCAGTCCCTCATAAGTATGATCATTTTGTTAATTTATATTACTTAATTGAACTATAACGTTGTTACCATTATCATTTTTCAAGTATTAACATACAACCTTTCTTTCGTACTCAACTGTGTCATGTCTATTGTAAGAGAAATAACTAACATGTTTTAATAGATATATTCACATAACATTGGAATTGCATTCAGGAAAGTAACCTTGTCATGGTTATGAAAACATGTGGACTTCCGAATGACTCACTGTTCTTGCTAAGCACAAAACCTCAATGTGCTCGTGTATAATCAGTTGTACGAACATGAATTATATAAATACATTTTATTATGAATATGTAATATAGTTATAAAATAGAATGAAGCGGTAGAGAAACATCTTTTAAATTCTTGTTTGTAATTTTTCTTTTTGCTTGCTGTTTTTGCAACAAAGGGTTCTGAAAACAAGCGACTCATTTGGATAGGTGTTTAAATCCTAACTACCATATATGGTTGAAGCAAGTGAAATTTTGAGGGACCGCGGAAACATTCGACAAACAATCTAATAGTCCCCGCAATCAGAGATTTTGGAATTATGCGCAGGCATTTTGAAGAGCCCAGTGAGCTTTTCTCATCACTTGGCGTCCGTCGGCCGTCGTCGGCCGTCTTCATGATCCATTGTCGTCGCTCGATAACTTTTACAAAATCTTCTCCTCAGCAATGATGGCTGACATGGTCAAAAATAGAATATTGGGGTTAAATGCATTTCTAATTTTAGCCAGGTCGGCCATGTTGATTGACTTCTGACTTATTTATTTCTTCTGAAATGATTATGGTGGTACCCAACACTTTCACTAAAATTAATTTGGCTCGTTTAATTTTCCTAAAATTTTGACAAAGTATTTAAATATTAAAATTTCAAAATATTTGAACCAACTATTTTATCAGAAAAAATACACTGGTTATATAGCAGTTTGACAAACACTAGTTTTGATCGTTGAGAAGCTTAATATTCCCTGAACAACATATATTTTTAAAGCGTTTAGCCTATTTTACAGAGTTATCTTTCTGTAGTGTTAGGTACCAGCTTAATGTGAAATTTAATCATAATTAGAACACGTTATATTTAACAAACAAGTTCTACAGATTCCAAATCAAACAGTGAAAAATAAAAAAAGTAAAAAAGTACCAGTAAATGTTATGTGACCATCGATGTTTTAATCGACAAATATTGTTTCCATTTAAGGCAGTTATTTATGCAACTGATCTCATCATGTATTAACACATGATTTCTTTCTCTTTGCCATTTTTCAAACTTTTTCCACACGTCGATGTGAGATTAAACTTTACAAGTGTTCACAGTGATGAGTGTAATACATGTAATAATTAACCTGATGTTTTCATCTGTCTGGCATGAGATTTATACTAAGAGCAGATTACTAAAATCTTTAAAAATTCAAATAAAGCAATATGATTTGTTTTTCGATCTCTCGAGATAAGATCATGAACAGTAAGAAAATAAAATATAGATTTCTATTTTACTTTTTACTGACTATTTGTGTGAAATCATGTAGTTGATGCAAAACTTGTATATCGAAATATTAATCATATTTTCCTTTCAGTTCTCCACGACGGAATAGTAACCATGACCAAGGTGAGAGAACATTATCCTTCTTAATACTTACAGGCATTGGTTTAAACAAAACAAAATGTGATACTTACAAGGAGGTACACAAAAATACTACATAAAGCGTATTCAGTGCATTGATATAGAAGAGCTCGAGTGTACTTACATATAAAACAAAATATATACTCATATGTCCATCGATTTTTATGAAGAATTTATAAAGTCTTTCATATGACTTATAGGTTGATGTTTTGAAATGATTGCGATTCACCTAACATTCGTATAATAAAGTTAAATTAGAAGTCATGTGTTTATTATATACAATATTTCTGTTTAGCATCATTCTTCTTTATTTGATAGAGACATTACCGCAGGTCTTTGATTTAAGTGCCCACGATATTTGTTAATATCTAAAACATCACTTGTACCTGATAATTGAACTAATAACATTTAAAATTATTCTTTAAAGGTGTGGTTATTGGACACGATATCGATATATTTTCTAACGGAGATGACATATATTCCTCGATAGATAGCCGCAGGCAAATGTTAGACACACAACAAGTTAATTATAAAATCGCAGGAAAGGGCAAAGGAGGAAAACCATCAGGTACATTTAAGAATATAACGTTTCATCTACTTAAAAGTGTAACGGCTATTTACACATGTCGCAAACATTTTATAAGATAACTGTTTTACACTGAACCATCATTTTATATTAACATTATTTTGCGAATGACCAAAATATAGTAAATCCTTATCGACTAAATAAATTCATGAAATTATATCTTAGACATACTGACGGCAATAAAACACAACTCTTTCTCTTCTCCAATTAATGATTTGTCTGTATAGGTGTAATACCACCATTGATTTTCCCTCATTAGTCTTGGTAAAATTGGCACTTTTAAAAAAAATTGTACAGTATTTACCTTTATTTCAATCAAATAAATACTTTGCACGAATAAAGTTTAATCCTTTCCAGTGCTACAGTGAAAATTTTACACTCCATTTCATTGCATATAAGAAAATAACTATCACCGGAACTAAACTACCTAATTTTAACACTGTTATTTACTTTTTACCTGGTCTGGTAACTATGTTACCTTAACTTTCCAAAATATGTTATAAGACCATCAAATAAAAAAAAAAAGAATGATACTTTTAGACATCCGACATACATGATTAGGACTCAGAAAAATGTAAGTGCATTGAAATGCAGGGTTAATTTTCTACAACTGTCAAATTCAAGGAAATATTTTTTAGACCTACTTTCGTATACAACCGGATGTGACGTACCATTTGGTGGTATTAACCTATATACCTACTATTCTTGCTTACCATATTTTTAAGAAACATTATAAACCCTTATATGTAAGGTAATCAAACAAACTGGATTTCATAAAGCGGTATTTGAAATGTTTTGATGTTATTTTCTTTTCCACTATACTATAAAAACATCAGTCAAACTACAATGGAATTTATGTTACATTAATCTTTAAAAAAAGTGCATATCTGAAAAGGAGAATCAAAAAGAATAATATAATATTGCGTGTTTTAAAGTCCGTAAGTATATAGTACCCTAACGGAGTTCGATTGAATGATTCGAAACGGTTAGTTGGTCAGTGTTTTGAATTTTACAATGTCATGCGATTATATTCCTCGGAGGAACATGACATGATTAGCAAAGTAACAGTAAAAACTTTTGAATTATCAAACTCGTGTCTGTCTCGTTATAAACGAACCATCACATCACATCAATTTAAGTTGTTCATCATCACAACCTTCTTTAGGATGCACACTGTTTTCATTAGAAGTTTTTAGGGCTCATAAGATATGTTAGTGACCAAGGAACTACAGGTTATTAACTCTATGATTTATTGACAAAATATCCATTCTTCATCATGTTTATGTTGGATGTATAAACTGTAGAAAATTCCCATAGTGATTGACACATTGCCGACTCGCCTGCTAGTTCAACTAAATAAAGAGAATTTTATCGCCCTTTGTATATTTATACCATGGTTGAACAAATTGGACATACATGTACATCACAAGACAGCCACGTATATATGTACATGTTAAAAATCGTTCTTGTATCATCATTACAATTATCCTCTTTGTTCAATCTTTATTTGTATTCCAGATTCTGAAAACTCAAACCAACGACGAAATTGGAAAAGAAAGCATGTAAGAGTAATTTGATTTTAAGTTTAAACTCGAAATTAAATGCTACATGAGGTGATTATCAAAAAGACGCGAACGATACCAGAGGGGCATTCAAACTCACAAGACAAAAACAAACTGACAACGAAATAGCTTTAAAAAAGTACCAACAAACATAAATTGTACACACAACACAACATAAAAAACTAAAGACTTAGCATCACGAACTCCACCTCAAATTTGTGTGATCTCATGTGCTCAGAGGAGTAAGCAGATCCTGTAAAACATGTGGGACCCGACGTGTTGCTCAAATCAGTACAAATCCGGTAAAATGTCGTACTCGGTTGGTCAAAAGGGCACGGGGTTGTATTAACGATATTAGGAACATATGTGCTATCATCTGTGAAACGGATATTCCATCACTGTCATAAGCGAAAAGTTAAGTTAAAGGATACTGCGAACATCCTTTCTTTATTCCCACAAAATTCCTGTATGAACATACTGAAATCAGCCTCAATTGAATAAATTAAAAAGTCAGCAAGAAGAGGGACACATTTGGTTCCCATGGGAATGCCGATTGTTCCTTGAAAAACACGTCCTCTAAACGAACTAATATGTTGTCTATCAAGAAATAAAGCATCTTTTGGAGGTGTCAATCTCGCGAATTCTTTAAGGTTTTCGATTTAAATGTATACTTTGAATGTCTGTTTATTATCTTAAGCCGTTTATTGGCCATTTGTACAACGAGACATGATTTTTTCTTTCTGAAATATTTTTTTTCTATCATATAATAAGTGTAAAACATTGTTCTAATTTGTTGTGTATAACAATGTTAATAACTGGATGTTGAGTCAGTTTGCATGACACGAATACATTAAGAAATATTAGTTTTATAATACTCCGTAAAGATTTTTTATCCTTATTTATAAAATATATAATGTAAATGTATCGCGAAAATACTTTAAATTCATGGTTTTACAACAGTGAAAACTGATATTTTATGTTCTATGTGGTTCAACTTATCTATCATCTTAAAGCTTATTGTAAAGTTTTTTATTGACAAATAATTTATATTTATTTAAAAGTGAAATCTTTTTACTTTTAGGATTCTACGGAATTGAATTATATCGAGATTGCGTTTGATACTGTAACCAACAAACGCCAATTTCGCATTCATGGCGCTGACAACAGAACGCCATATGCAGACATTGACTTTACAGCAAAAGCAGATCCGATGATAAGTTCAGACGAAAGTGAAGACAGTTCGTCCCTGAATGAGAACAATGAGAATGATTTTGTGTCTTTGGAGGATGTTCAGCAATGGAACATTCATAGTGAATGAATATTATAGTTGATGTATATAGTATTCATGTTAAACTGCTTTGAGAGCTTGGCTCGTCCCTTTGGGACTAAGTATATGTTGGAGAATGCAAAAATTTAACAAGTTCACATCAAACATGCCATGTCTGCCTAGATATGTCTTCTTACTACATAGTTCATTTTTGTATATAATTTTGTAATGTACATGTAAACACTGAATAAAGATTGGATTGAACAACAGCTATAATTAAAGCCCACTCCCAATGAT
Organism: Mytilus galloprovincialis; assembly: GCA_037788925.1. Lineage (NCBI taxonomy): Eukaryota > Metazoa > Mollusca > Bivalvia > Mytilida > Mytilidae > Mytilus > Mytilus galloprovincialis. Next base: position 58,895,408 of record CM075332.1, read on the forward strand.
ACTGGTTTGCCTCTGTCTGTCTGTTCGTCCAATGTCATTTTTTATCGTAGTAATTGGAGTTTTGACATCACTAGATTCAGCTTCGTATTTACCAAACACTGTCACACATTATGGGCACTTAGTGAAATATGACCTTCTTAAAAATTTTGTACGATTCTGCTTACAGCTATCGTGAAAACACGTGTAATGCGTTTCGCGTTATCACTTATCAACTTTCTGTCAAACTAACTACTTTCATGTTTTACACATAATTCTATATATAAAATCTTTGCCTGTCTCTTTTTTTCTAAGAAACTATATATGTCAAACATTCCAGAAATCCTTCAGAGCGATAGCTCAACAGTACAATAAGGGGTGCTACACGCACATTTTTTATGGATAGAGTCACTCGTGTACTAAGTGGGTTTAAAGGCACTTTATGGTACACCTTGTGGCATTATAGCTTTGTTGTATAAATATGATTTATATAAAAAATGATAGTTATACAAAAGCTAAGTTATGTCCCAAAATGCTGAAATTTAATTAAGTATCTATGAAGTTACTGAATGCAAAACAAGTTTTTACGCACTTAATGTCTGGTCAATGTTTTAGGCTATCGCCTCAGACTTGAGCCGACTACAGAAAACTATACGGCAACGGTTGCTACACTTAGTCTGTATCTGGTACATAACATGCAATTTTAAACTATAAGTGACCAACAGCTCGCATTAATTCTTGTTTTTTAAAGTTGTCTTTCCTGCAAAAGAGGAACCTTGGTTCGATCATATATCTTTTTAGAATTATAGAAGTATTATCGTTTTCTCATTGAATGTCAAGAAACAAAAAATTGACAATTCAGAAAATGACATCAATTTGATTCTAAGAGTGTGTGTTTCCTATGAGGTCGCGTACAATCAAACATACATTATTTTATCAAGACTAGACAACGTCCCTTCTGCACATGCAATAAATAACTTTAATATTCTAATTATACATGCATTTGCTACGAACTTGTATGTTGATTTTCAATATTACAAATTAAATTGTAAAAAATAATGTTTTCAGATTTGTAAGCATTCTCAACGTGCATAATCTTTTATTGGAATGAAATCATACTTTACTTCCCCTTTGCTTGTACGGCATATAAGATTCATAAAAGAAATGTCATAAACACACAATCTCGCTCAATTTCAAAACAAAACTTAATTAAGTAGAAAAAATGCAAATAACAGTTTCGTGTCGACAATTACCGAAGTTCTCATTAACACAAACAATGAAATATCACACGTCTAACTCAAAATGTATTTACGTTTTATTCGTAGAGCTTCTACTGTGGGGGCTTTTCCAATTCAGCAAAATCACCAAAGATAATTGAATGTCATGGTGTAGATGTAGACCACTTATGAGATTAACTTTACACAAGTATCCCTTAGCTTGAAATAATTTGGTTGATTGTTTTTTGTTTGCTTTAAGGTTCAGTTGCAAATATTTCATCCATGTTCCGTACGATGACGCTGTTTGGGTTTACATTGTGTTAGAATTAAATGCTTCTGTTTGTAAATTCATTGGGGTGTAAAAACGTTGACCGAAGTACATTTTATTTGAAGTGCAGAAGCTTCATTCTAAAAATGTGCACATGGGGAAACGCATATAACGGAAACATCAGCGTAGTATCGCAAACATTTGTTTTATGTTATTTCATATATAAAATTCAAAGGAAGCAGCAGTTATAAATGGAGGAGGCAGCATAATTATATTAAAATGTGTCCCCCAAACATCAAATTAAAAAAAAATATGTTTTTTTTCGTTTTAATTCATTATATAGCAGAAGAAATATTATGTCTATTTGACCAGAAAGTTTCACAATAGTATGACATTATTTTTGCTTTTTCAAATATGCCTACACCATATCTGTGTTCTTTTTAAATTATATACCTTTCTGATGCACAAATCATACTAAAATTATGTATAATTGCACTTCAAGTATCCCATTATTAATATGCATATATATTATAATGATTTGGCCGTGTATGTATGGTTCTTTTCTTATACTAGTAAATCACAACCAAAATTAATGACAGACGGATATATAAACAAAACTTATAAATAATGAATAATTGAAATCCTGATGTTAGCGATATACGCAAAGATTTGCGTTATATATATCGCAAAAGTTTGTGTTATTTCGCAAAAGTTTGCATTATATCGCTAATGTTTGCGTTATTACGTAAAAAAGTAGGAAGATTTTTTTTAAATGTTTTGCGCTCATACGCTTTCGTACAATTGAACAATGTTGCATCTATAATTATCTGTTGATCTCTCACCATCATGGTGTATACCGAAAACATGTCGTCGACGTGTTGTAATTTAATTCGAATTATCTCCCATTCACCAGCTAAAACAGACATTATTCTATGATGACAATGAATGATTAAAAATAATCGAAATTGATGATTGATTGATTCGTTACAGTTTGACGCTGTCACAGTACACTTGCGCTAACGGTAGTCACGGAACAAACAAATTTTGTAAAAGAATCTTTAAGGATGTATTCTTCTGACGTTTTAGTCTCGTTGAAATCTCGTTCTGGAATCATATCCAATGCAAGTGATACAATGATACAAGTGGAAAGTATCAATGAATTTAAAAAAAAGGTTTTTTTAATCAAAATCTGTGAAAAAATTGTGTATTTACAATAATTAGTAGTTATTGAGAGATTTTATTACCTATCAAGTCAGTCTTTTTAGCCAAAATTTTGAGAAAACGTTTGATGGGTACTAGAAATGATTTTACCAGAAACATGTACATCCCATATCACTTTTACAAGACACTCGTAGTAGTTCGATTTAAATACAAAGACACTATTATTTGAACTTTGTCCACAGAAACAACAACATATTTACTGTGAAGAGATGATAGACAATTCACAGCTTCTTTGTCTGTGAAAACGGACTTTGGTCGATCATGCACACAGTGTTTCGACTTTAAATTTCAACGTTTTATCAGATACCTGATTGTTTTGACCCATCCTGACAGAGTGTCAAGTTTAGCCCATGCTTTGGCGTAGTCCTCAGTGACATCCATAACTATTTTGAAGTTATCATGATTCAAATTGATGTTTTAGGGTTCTGTAAACTTTTGACCGTGATATATCACCTTCTACGAGTGGGGCTGTAAATAAAAGGCGAGTGGGAACAGTCACATGTCAGATGGTTTATTGGGAATTGTTCTTTAGAAAAGTCCTGCAATGTTTGCTTATAGTTAAATACTTTCGGTTTAATGGTTTTTGGTGTAACTAGGATATAATAGGAACAGACTGATTTTGAAAATCAAGTGGAATTTTAGAAGGTTCGAAATTGTTGGAAATTTAATAATTTCATATTGTGAATGTGTTCTTCAAAATGATTTTAACTAAACTGATGAAGCTATAAAGATTTTCATTTGCTTATTTGAAAAATGCATCTCCAGTTTGTCCTAAATTAGAATACCACAATTCGGTATTGGTAATGATAAAGCTTTATAAGTCTTTGGGTTTTTAAGTAATGTCATCGGGAAAAGAGAGAAAAAGTTCTTCCATATACTGACAACCGAACAGTATCATTTGATTATATTCCGGAGCAGGTTTGTGATTGTCTGGCATAACACTGGAATATTTGTGAATATATCCATATGCGTTTTTGATTGATAATCTAGCTACAGAAGCATCATTTCTTTTAAAAGTTACACTATTGTAAAATCGGCTAAATTTTTAATATGAATTTCTATCAGAGGTTGAAGTTACAAATGTTAGGACTGCTGTTTTTGAGCACGTGAATATTCGACGTTTTCAAAGGGTATCTGGTTATTTTTCCATTTTTAAATACGATTTCTATAGTATTTATAAACATATTTACATCTTCTGACATCAGACTCAGACTTCTCTTTAACTGAATTTTAATGTGCGTATTGTATATGCGTTTACTTTTCTACATTGGCTAGAGGTATAGGGGAGGGTTGAGATCTCATAAACATGTTTAATCCCGCTGCATTTTTGCACCTCTCCCAAGTCAGGAGCCTCTGGCCTTTGTTAGTCTTGTATTATTTTTAATTTTTGTTTCTTGTGTACAATTTGGAGTTTAGTATGACGTTTATTATCACTCAACTAGTATATATATTTGTTTACGGGCCAGCTGAAGGACGCCTCCGGGTGCGGGAATTTTTCGCTGCATTGAAGACCTGTTGGTGACCTTCTGCTGTTGTCTGTTCTATGGTCGGGTTGTTGTCCTGTTAAGTTGTTATACGATGATGACTGATGTACCCATATTTTGACTATTTTATTAATTGTGACTGTTTATTTAACGCATCATGTAAATGTAGCGGAATTTGATGAGACTGTTATTAAAGTGAGAGGGTTAGCGCTATAGAACCAGGTTTAATCCACCATTTTCTACATTTGAAAATGCCTGTACCAAGTCAGGAATATGACAGTTCTTGTCCATTCGTTTTTGATGCGTTTTGTTTTTTGATTTTGCCATGTGATTATGGACTTTTCAAATTGATTTTCCTCTGAGTTCAGTATTTTTGTGATTTTACTTTTTTGACACATTCCTCATTTCCATTCTCGGCAGTTTTATAGATAAGTTAAAGAGGCAAAAAGACAATATATTCATTTGGGATAACAAATACGGAGTCGGTAGATAATGCGTTGTTATCAAACAATGTTTAATGATCATAACCTGGTCCGCTGTTGTGTAATCTCCTTAAACTCTGTCTGTTGACAGAAAAGGTTGCACAGCTTTTTCTTTTTTTTACGATACTGCCAACTAATAATAGTACATGGTAAAAATATTTCTTCCGAAAAAGAATGAATTTAATAGAACGCTACATAAATGACTTTGCTGTTTATGTAAGGTCTGGGAAGCATCCGCTTTTAGAACCATAAATTTCAATACTAGTACAACCTATCTGTTTATTCTAGTCATAGTGGCACCGACTGATTACCATCAATACATATACAAGGTTGTCATGTTCCTTCGGAAATGACAATTATATAGTTGGTTTTAATTTCCATATACAATAATCAAAATGATATCATCTGTCAAGTGCATGAGGACATGTTTATTTCGTTGTTAATTATCCTATCAAACAAAAGAGGTAAATTATATATTAATATGGTTTTTTTAATAACTCAGAATCAACTTTCTAAAATCTATATTATCAGCAACTAGCGAATGAAAAAAAGATGGTTCTAAAGAGCTTGAATGCGTTATCAAAATATCTCTGCAGTCAGGTAAAATATATTTTTAGCCTATAATAGTAACCTCAAAAGTCTTTTGGTTGCCATCAAGTGAATCACAAAAAAGGAATACAAAACAATCTAATGGTTATTTATCAACCAATATTAAACACCCGTGCCGAAACGATTTTTGACGTATAATGTTATAATTTTTGACGCAACAACGCAAAAGTTATAGTATTGTGTTATGCATGTTATCAATTTATTAAATGTTACATACCATATGGTAAAGTACTACATAATTTATTTAGGAAATAAGACTTATAATTACACAGAGGTTGATAGATAGTCCATTTTCCCAGTCAAAACTCATTTCACGAACACAAATGAAGTATTCAGGGGAAAATATTAATGTATGGAAGCTCGCAGAGTTTAATTCAGAAATGAGATCACAACTGAATCTACTGCTCCCGAAAAATCTTCTCACTAGTAAACTAGACAAACTGGTTAAAACGAATCCCATGTTATGGGCCGTAGCCAGGAATTTCCAAAAAGAGATGAGGGGTTTGGGGTTAATGGACTCGCGAACTCAACTTTTACAGTTACATTTCAAACAGAGCGTCGACTTTAACAATGCTTATTTGTTTTCAAAGGGGGAGGGGGTCGTATGAACCCATTGAACCGTATTATCTAAAGTCATTCATCAACATCTCAATTGGGATTGGCGCGTCAGCAAAAATTGGTTACCGAATGGCAAAATCATTTGATGATTGTATAAAATTGTCAAATCATTTGCTAGTTGTGCGTTAGCAGAAGTTCACTTTTTTTGCCCAATACGTAGATGAACAATAAATACCTTCTTACTCTTTACAAAAAATATGACATCAAGTGCAGTTCAGGAATGATACTTAATGTACATATTAGTACATAATTAGTTATCCGTCGTGCCATACTTATTGGTAAGTGTCGTATATAATAGAAAAAAAAATCACTCTTAATCTGATCCATTCCAACCTCTTTTATCCCCCGAAGGGATCACCAGCCCAGTAGCCAGTACTTCGGTACTGGCATGAAAATACGGATTTTTTTGTGTTATTAAAATTTGCTGTTACAAAATGTTAGAAATTATTATAAATTAAGGAATGTATCTCTCTCATGCAAAGCTCTGATTCCTTTCACGGATTTGACTATACTTTTTGGACCTTTTGGATTATAGCTCTTCATCTTTTATATAAGCTTTGGATTTCAAATATTTTGGCCACGAGCATCACTGAAGAGACATGTATTGTCGAAATGCGCATCTGGTGCAGAAAAATTGATACCGTTAATGTTATTACTACCACTGGGTCGATGCCTCTGCTGGTGGACTGTTAGTCCCCGAGGGGATCACCAGCCCAGTAGCCAGTACTTCGGTACTGGTATGAAAATACGGATTTTTTTGTGTTATTAAAATTTGCTCTTACAAAATGTTAGAAATTATTATAAATTAAGGAATGTATCTCCTTCATGCAAAGCTCTGATTCCTTTCACGGATTTGGCTATACTTTTTGGACCTTTTGGATTATAGCTCTTCATCTTTTATATAAGCTTTGGATTTCAAATATTTTGGCCACGAGCATCACTGAAGAGACATGTATTGTCGAAATGCGCATCTGGTGCAGGAAAATTGATACCGTTAATGTTATAACATAGACGACACCGTCATAAAACATGTGAGGACGATCTTTGTCATTCAATAGAAACAGAAGCTGTTTCTCAGCATGTCACTATATGATCGATCAATTATCCTACTATCATGGACAAAATTGCCTTAGTACCATTGTTGAATGTAGAGATATTCAACACTTTTGGGCACTTGCCAGTTGGCTGTGCGTTTTATTAAAAATCAGAAATCATGCATTACCAATGCTGAAAATGTTGTTGTTGTCTTTGATAGATACGACATCAAACTTACTATTAAATCTGTCAAAAGAGACAAACAAACTGGTTAAGTTATAGCCAAAATGCAATTCAGGTAACTGATGGTCGATCCATACCAAACAGAAACATTCTTTGACGTCATCATGTCCAATCTTCTGTGTTGACTCGAAATGAGAATAAACTCTAAAAGTCATTTTAATGACACGACTGTTTAATAATTTCTCTTCAGCAAAGGTTACTGACTTTCAGGATTTAACTCTGTTGTAGAATCGCGCGTTTGATGTACATCAGTTGATCAGAATGTAAACTTCACACCGGTAGAGATATTAAATAATTTTGTTCAAAGTCTGAACAGAATATAGTCTATAGTTCTTTTAGGCATATCCTCTGCAGAATGTAAATAAGAAGTATCCCCTGTCCTTCTTTTTGCTTGTTTGTATGCTTATTGTGAATTATTCTAAAAAGGAACCACGTCGTTAAGTATAAAAAAACAACACAAAGGCGTACAAAGACATAGCATTAGCAAACACGAAAGACAAGAATACAAAAATAATCATAGAACATTAACACAATGGCGGGATGTTTAAGTACAGAATCACGTCGTGTGTATCAATGAAACACAGTCACACGAACAAAACACATAAGCAAAAATGAAAGATAATACACAAATTATAGAACATTACCACATGACGTGATGCATAAGTACAGAGCCACGTCAAATGGATATCACAAAAACAGACCTATCAGTAAAATTTATATTAATAAAGCCAAATAAAAGAACACTATAAATCGTTATTAAGATGATAAACAACGTTAGTACGCAGAATCTATACTTCAAGACCATCGTGTATTATTTGTGAAGTTGATACGGAATATTTATCAACAAGGTCTTGTTACCTTCCGATGAACTTTTTTTTAGAAAAAGGACGAGACGTTCTTTGACATACTGCTGACTCATCAACTTTCTGTTCAGACACTGGTGACGTTTTTACAAAGTCTGAGATGAAAGTGGTATATTGCTACAAAGGTGGGGGAAATTGACAATTTCAATATTAAAATCGTCTCTTTTGTCATACATTCTGGTACTGAGATGACTGTGTATGTCAAGGTATAATTCGAGGTATAAGTCTAAAAATCAGGCGGAGGAAGCCATGTCTGTTGGTTTTTAAAGGGATATTTTAATGGAGCCCAATCAGAAAAGTTCGGATTGTTAATTGAAAGAACATCATCAACATATCCGTCTTTCATATGTGAAGTGACATAAGACATCCAAAATTGTTTAGACATCCCTGCCTAATTTTTAGGGTAAGGCGTTCATGACAAAGGTTCATGATATAGAAAAGCGCTTCAAACGCTCGAACATTATTTAGAGTTTTTTTTTCATTTCTTAGTATAACATAAACATTAATTTAGATGTACATGTACGTGTTGTAGCTCTTGAAAAGTATCATATATGATTTTGAATAACCATTATCTTATAAATGAAATTAACCAACCTATTTCCATTGACCTAAAATAACCAATTGATTTGTAAAATATATATTATATAAATACTTTTCATTACAGACATGTCCAAAGACCGCAATAATGCGACTAAATGGCAAAGTGTGCTCGTTTGTCTTCTTGAAGGTACCTTTACATGTGACGATCCCGTGCATGCATATACTATTTGTTCCGGGATCTCATTTTAATATTCGGCCAGATTATTTGGCCATTGCAGTATACTGATTTAAATTGTACACAGAAATAACAAACAACAAAAGACCAAAACTTGTATCCACAAGTTTTCATCGACTTGTTGTTGTATTCAGCCTACATTTTTTCAAAAGTACAGGAGTCATCATTCCGTGATGAAATAATTATATGAAAGAATCTGAAACGTCTGATAAAACAAATGTTTGTTAGTACCACAAATCCAATATTGGTCTCGTTATGACAAAATGCGTTAATGATTGATTTCTAGATTATATAAAGGAAACAGATGCGTGTATAAGACAACACATAGCTTTTCTTTGGTTATCTGAAAATCTTTTCGACCAACTCTGTTTTGATCCTTTTTTTTCAATTCAAGTGGTGCTTTATTGTTTTGTCTTACCTTGTTTGGTATCTTTTTTTGATTTATGAGAATTAAAATGTATATACTAGTAATACTTTTGACTGTCATTTTAGCTTTTATTCTGCTTGATTGATACATTCTTTTTTTATTATTTCTTTTTTGTTATTTTTTAAGAGGGGTTCTGTCCTCTTTTTTTTCAATATTGTTAGGGGTTAGGTTTAAGGGGTGTTTGCAAAGTTTCCTATGGGTATATGTGATTGAAAAGTTCTTCTTAAACACTAAAAGTGTCAGGTAATTTATCAATATTAAATCATTCAGCAATGTGCAATAATTTGTTTTTACTTAGAAATTATACGGAAATGTTACAGTACGTTGCCTTCTTTTCCTCACAATTAAATTGCTGTTAAATAGTACACTAACTATCCTTTTCTTTTGAGTATTTCTAAGACTTTACTTTGGCTGCTTTAAAACGTTTCTTTTTACTGGCACGATTCCCAAATTAATTGTGATTCTTTAGAATGAAACATGTGGAACCAGTAGGTAAACGCAACACATTGAGCAATATTTAAAAACTACAAATATTAGTTTATAAAGTATCTAAATTCTTCTTCCGTTTCTACCATATCGTCATTTTTCGTACTGGCTTCATTCAAATTACTTTTTATTGTTTTACTAGACAGTGCATTACATTTGAAATTGCTTGTTAGTTATAAATCCTTTGAATATAGTCTCAACTGTTTGATTGCTTACTGATAAATATACGGAAGTTTTGTGATAGTTAGTTTGTTTTTACTTGATTCTTGTCTACTCTGACACACACCAGTTACATGTAACGCCAGAAATATAATTATACACTACCAGGATCATTAACACTTCGACTGACCATAGGTTTTCCTCAGAGTAACAGGTTCAAAATAGAAAGGTCTTGCCGCATACATGTATTTGAGGTGAAATATGATAAACATTAACATTTTGCTTATTTGCCATTCTGAAGACCTTATTTATGAATGGAAAAATGTCGAGGACTATAAGTTGTTAAACCGTCACATTGAACAAATCACATTATCCCGGAACTCCCGTAATATCACATATAATTTTTAACCTCACTGCATCGATTTTAAACATTACATGTATAATTATATTGTATGGCAATACACACATGTTGCTTGTCAGTTAAACCAAAACATCTTACACACCAAAAGACATGTAAACAAAGAGTGAGTCAAACAGTGATTGATTGATTGATTGATTGATTGATTGATTGATTGATTGATTGATTGAATGCACGATTAATTGATGTGTACTTACTGCTTATTGACAAAGTGTCAAATGCGGTTGAGGTATAATATATTTTTAAAAGTGGCAATTATAAACAAAACTGTACACAAATACTTTTGTTTTAGTTAAATTAAAGAGTAATCACAATAAAACATATTGTCTCTACTCATGAGTGAGTTCACCGAAAAAGAATAGGTCTGTACATCATTGTTTTGAAATAAGTTTATTGACCGATATGTGTTCAGAAAAGATGTGTTTTGTGACTCAACATATCTTTTTTTGTAGGCATCATCATTGTGCATACCTCAAACATCTTGTATGCAAATGTTGGAGACGACATTATAATTACTTGTCCAAGCGACAGAGTATTTTCTTGGACATTTTTGAAAAACGACGATATTTTAGCTTTTTGCATTGAAAAAAAACAAATTAATATGAAGTCAAATATTTATAACAGACTTCACGTCAGTTCTAACTGTACGCTCCGAATATCCAAGTTAAAGAAAGAAGATGTTGGAATGTACAAATGTTCTCATCCTACTGAAAACATCAATGGAATGAGGAGCCATATTACAAAGATTCAACTTCGAAGTAGGTAGCTCTAAAACACCTTGATGCATTGATAGTGTAAACTTAGAAGCTAAATTGTTGATAGATAGTATATGCATGTAATAATATAGAATTCAGTAATCTTTCATGATTATTGTGGCATTAAATCCTATCTACAAGTATAGTAATATTGAGAATGGAAATGGGGAATATTTCAAAGAGACAACAACCCGACTAAAGAGCCGACAACATTTAACAGTGTTTTTGTGTCAATATTACTATATAACAGACAAACTTTTATTTCTGTGGTTTACGGTAATTATTGAAGTATAATATTCCCAACCTTTTATGCACATCAAAATATAAAATGCACATTGTTATTTTGTTTAATATTGTTTAATTAATATCCCAATATAGTATATTAGGAAGAGGAAGAGATGGTTCATCAATGTGTATTTAAAAGAAATGTAAAGAAGTGTGGAGAAAGAACTGTTTTAGATTATATACGCTTGCATGAATATTTTTGTCATTTGATCAAGTAACGAAATTTGGGGATGCATTTTAATCAAAATCTTATTTATTCTAAATGGGAAATTATTAAAATAAAACACCAATCTAGCCAATACACACCTTTTCCTTAATTCATATGAATTTCCCAGGGTTGTTCTCAGTTTGATTATAGGTCGTATAACTAATTTAGTACACGCAAGATGTAGGAACAGATCAAATGGTAAGATTATTAGGGGACAAGATAAGAATAAAAGACAAAATATACAAAAAAAATAAACAATAATATAGGGCTATTAAATAGGTGTTTTCGTATTAACCCTGTATTATATTTAAGAACAGTCGAATTTGGTTTAGGTTATCTTATTGGCTTGAAACGTAGATCGAAACCTAATAAAGACTGTACTACATGATTGATATGAAAACACCGATTTTATTACATCTTTATTAACCATTGACTTAAAGTTATCACTAAAAGCTGACTAAGGATAGAAAGGACTACAGAACGACTCATACAGGATCAATATGAACTATTGGGTTAATTATCATTTTATTGCAAGTCATGTCGACTAACCATAATAAATAAGAATGTTCGATGAATTACCTTTTAATTCACCGATTAACAATTTATTTGAGCCGATTGATTTTTACACGATTTATCTCCCATCAAAATGACGCCAATGACGTATGAAAACAAAATGGCAACGTCCAGGTAAGTCTGCTCTGTAGATAATTATCAGAGGTACCAGGATTATATTAGACTAGATTAACGAAGACACATGTATTTGACATCTATCCGGTGCCTACGAAGGCTTTCACAAGCAGTCCTTTTGAGAAACAAACGTGTATGGTGTAATAGTTTATGGCATATGGTGCAATGGTAGAAGGTGTATGGTGCAATGGTGTAAGGGGAATGGTGTAATGATGTATGAGGAATGATGTGATTGTGTAACGTTCGATCGTGGATGGTGTGAATGAATGTTGCACGACATTTCAGTTTAAAACTATGCAAACTATTGATAAGAACTGATTTTTAATTTTATACATTAATTAACAATATTGTGATCAAAATTCGTTTTTTAAAATAAATGAATAAAAATTTTGTAGTCGCACGCTTTCTTTGAAATTAAATTGCATTATGGGTAATTTTGGATGGTGTAGATAGAATGGGGAATGGTGTATTGTGTAAGGTGTATGGTGAAAAGGTGTAACGTGGATGTTGTAATGACGCAGGGTGTATAGTGTAATGGTGTATGGTGAATGGTGTAATGGTGTATGGTGTTAGTGGGAAGTTTACACAATCCAAGGACTGTATAAGGCATTTAAGTCACAAAATAATTGTCTGGCGTAATTGCTTTTACAAATTACAAATCATTCTCTCACTACTGTGAGCAATGTACAAGAATTTCTTGAAAATGTATTTTCAATGGTTCGAAGGACCCTTTAGTATAATTAAATCAAAAGTGGGCTATTCGAAGCAGTGCGTATCCAAGATGGTCAACCCTACAAATTTTAACAGTTTCCACTGTCCATAATTGTATTTACTCAAAAAAATATATAGTGTAACACATGAAGAAAAAACAATTCTATCATTAAACATGTTTAAATCTAATAATTTGCGTAATATACACATACATTTTTCTGTCACCTTTTGAACCAAAAACCAGAATTTAAAATCCTGTATTTAAACCAGTAAAAATTCTGTATTAACCGGGTTTTCTGTATTAGAACTGTATTATTGATCAGCTCTCAGACACATTGAATCGTATCAAATAGGTAATTTAAAGTGTATTTTAGGTCATTGGTAAATAATATCAAAAAAATAAACAGTAAACAGATAGAAATAATGTATGTGAGACAATATCTGAAAAAGTCTAATTTCCATGTTCCATCTTTCACCATCAATTATTTTTTTATTCAACATTCTTTTGGGAAAATTTTAAGTTTCAGTATTAACAAGAGTATATAATGCACCAACTACTGCAATTTAAACATTCTTTCTTATATTTCTTCCAGTAAAATATAATAATTTGAATGTTCAAACCCCCCCCCCCTCCCCCCAAAAAATAATCATGTTGTCCGTCGTTGTTTTCTGACAACTTAATCATTCAAAGAATATCCAAATTGAGTTAACAGGCTTGATTTTCACAAATATGATAGATCATATAGAAAACTTGTCCCTTACTGGTCGGATTTTATTATAACTAAAGCATGTGATGAAATTTTACATTTTTAAGTGTCTTTTAAATTTTGTCCCAAAGGGTAATTTCCCTCCTGTTACCTCAGGGTTTTTTCACCTGTGGAAATGTTTTAAAGACCAATATTTGATTTCTTGTAATGCAATGAGAAGAGTATCATTTCCTGAATGTATGACTCCATATGTATAGGCGATTGGCAGCCAGTTTGAAAAATCCGAAATCCCCAAAAATTAGAATTGAGAGAAGACTAATTTTGTTGTTTTCTCTTGTTACAGCCTTTTTGTGTACCTTCTGAGAATATTATCATTGTCAGAACTATAACAGTGCATGTGTTTTAATAGTATCTTATTCAATTCAAAGAAAAGGACAAATAGCACTGTGTAACTCCTTTCTGTTACATTCTGTCATGTTACCTGATAAAAAGTAACACCATAGGCATTATAAGTAACAGGAAGGATGTTAAAGACAATAGCTAAATCACAAAGTTTATCTATTATATGCCAACCATTTCATTTAATATAAGTTATGAACATCATATTCAATAAATCTCAACATAATATACAGTATATTGAATGAAAAGACAGGTTTTTAACTTTTGATAACAGCAGAGAATATTGTGCAATTCTGGTATAGTAGATGGTAAAGTAAAGGAATTTATTTTAGAATTTTTCATTACCTAGACAGATTTTCCATCTTGCAAATACAGTTTCAAAAGATAAATGACATAGTTTCCTGTTATCTTTCGATTGTGACCAATTTGAAATGATGTATTTTTCTTAAACTATGGAATAAAGCACTTGTTTTGAAAATAATAAATTCTTCCTGTTACCAACACTGTCCTGTTACTTGTCCTGTAACTCAAGATTCTTTCATGTTACCGACATATCGAACTATATTTTAGTATATTTCTTAACCATTTGTATTGCAAATGCTAAAATAAATAATTGGCATTTAATAAACTATTGCAGGATATACTAGTATACCATAAATAGTATCTTTAACTTATTCCTAATTCCCATTAGAAACTTTTTAAAATTGATTCACTTTGGTAACAGGAAAGAACTGGAATTAGTTTGTACCATTTTTAAAATTGCAATTATTACCACATTTAACAATTGTTTGAACTACAGACAACATTTCCTAGATCTTCATTGTGTGTTCTTCGATTTAAGCTATTAAAATACAGGTTCGAAAGACATTTTTGTTTTTGTTTTTCCTATTTCCAACAATTAGACATTCTCAGATATTGTCTCATGTAACATGTGTAAGGTTATAAAGAGTTTAAGATAGAACAAGAAATACAGGTCAATTAGTGATGTGACACTATGATCTAAAGGCGTCGAAAATTTTGGGCAATAGGAATTTAGTCTCTTAATCAATCATAAATAGAGGGAACGCAAAAAGAACCGAAGTCTACAAATCTAGTATCAATAGAATCGCGACATAGAGGCGGTTTCTAGATCTTAAGCTAAATGAAAAAAGAAGGTTTCACTTAATGCAACAGAAAGGAATCTGATTATGCATGTCTACTTTGTTCCTTTAGCTGTTCGTTTAGATACCCTCGGCCTTCCATCAACATTTAATATAATGAGACTGAGATTATGATTTTAAAAAAACTGTTATTATCCGCTTAGATTTTTTTTTCAAAACCTAAAAATTTGTATAGCAATAAAATATCATTTATAAAGTATGAAATTCGTATGGAAGTATTTCGAACGGAAATAAGTCATGGTCAAAATTACTGAACTTAATTTCGTTTTTAACGAGTATGCTATTCCTTTCTTCTTCTTATATTGTATTTAATTTTTATATCGCATGTGTCATGTTATTCGATATCTAGTTGCAGTATTTCGTACTCTAGTTGTCTGCGAACTTTTTGAAATTTCCATGATATCGCTTTGTGTGTACATTTTACCTGATGTGGTTAACTTACTATCAGCATGGTCACTTGATATTGCAGCCAAAAAAACCTATGTGTTTTATTTTCATTATTCATTTTTCAAATGGCTTTTAAAAAAATAAGCTATATTATACAATAAAACTCAAGCCTCGTTGGTATATACATTGTAACATTAACCTTATTAAATGTAACTGGTTGTTTCATATCATTTGAAATATTTCAGAAATAAGAATTGAAGGAGTACCCAACTCTAAAATTTTACAAACAGCTGAAGGAGAAAATGTAACATTAAAATGCATTTTTGAAGGGGACAAGTCCAGTGAAACATTGTACTGGAAATCAAGTGATGGATTGCTCAAGTCTGGAAGACCTCCATTCTTAAACTATACATTCATACCCAACCCGATTGATAACAAAAAATATTATACTTGTGGAGCAAACAGATCTGATGATAGAAATCCACTTGTATCTCGGGTGCAGCTAGTTGTACTTCGTAAGTTTGTCAACTTCTTTTTCTTTCTCAATTGAAAAATGTCATGGAATGAAAAAGTCTGTCACATTCTTTTTTATAAGCCTTTGACTCTCACTGTGTAAGTTGATTGAGTACTGACAAACTAACAAAGTCATGGAAAATAACGAAAAACTACCAAAAGACAAAGAAAAGTCTAGTATACAAAACATAAACAAATTTGAACTAAAGTATAAGCAAGACGAATCCCATCAAAACAAACAGTGGGGTCATTCGCAGGTTATTCTGAGAGATATGCAAACCCATCTCTACATGTATTATCTGTTGTGTTACTCATGTACTAATTCCGATACTTTCATGACACAGATGTGTTGCAAACATATAATAATTTAGTTTCATAATGAAACAGTCTATTGAACGAAACATTTGTTTTTGTAACAAAATAAAGACTTGAGCAACAATAATCCCTCAAAAACAAAAACAAAACTGGGGTTAATCTCGTTTGCTCCAGAGACTCATGGCAAACGTTCAATAACTGTGTTTCTTAATGAAAACAAAACTGTGTACTACATGTATTTATGCAAATCAGGTAGATTTCGTAGATTCCAATGAGACAATTAATCATTAAGATGAAATCATAATCCACCATATTGCCTTAAACAACACGTTTGATTGATGCCATTTACATTACAGGAAACTTTTTTTTAACTATACGCTGCTTTTTTCAGTCATTTAAATACCGTACATGCAAACTGGATATGCATTATTGAACTGACAAAATTATTGCACTCTTGACATATTTGTAGCAACCGTCTGTTTGTTTTTAGAACTAAATCTAAGCCGTTATATTGAAATCTAAACACCCTTGCTCCAAATGTTAACGTAAATTTATCGCCCGACAACTCCAAAATGGACGCATTGCAGCGTAGCCATAAACCTATAATCAATTTACCGAGTAATTGCAAGTACTAAAGTAAGTTGTGACAATACTTTTTTTTCTGTTCTTTTTTGTTGATTTAGTGCTGGTTACTAATTATATATAATAATTACTCAAAATAAAAGAAGAAATGAGCATTGTCAGATCAGTGTATGACCTCTAACATTATCAGTTTGGTCACAATAATAAATGAAACATCAAACAGACATATAAAAAACAATGGTTTGGTTTAACATTCTTGTGAGCGCTTAATCATCACCTAAGTCTCTGACAGAAGTGATTATACACTAAACAAAATCTGTAAGAAAGGGCTTGACTCACCAATTTTTTGAAAACTACAAATAACAAATTTGTATAAGGAAAAAAGAAACACTCATTCTTAATTTGATGTCCAACTTATAATGATGAAGGAGTTAGAACAATTGGTTTTTTCCATAATTTTTATAACAAAATTAAAAAATATTTTAATTATTCATCATGTGTTTTCTTAAAAATGTTTGCATAGAAATAGAAATTTTACAATCATGTTCATAAAAAAAATTTAACTGCATACAAATTTATTGATTTTTCTAATTAAAGCAATGTATTATAATTGCCCAAGCTCACATTTTGTTTGTTATAAAATTTGAGGTAGGGATTTAACACCTGTAATAACACAATTAAGGGCCAATTATGTCTACACATACAAAAAGGTTGTTTGAACATTAAATATTCATTATTCGTTAATTTCTTTTTTTCATTAAAATATGTATTGGGCTCAAATATCTAAAAAAAAAAAAAAAAAACAACAATACTATTCTTTTAACAAAGAAAACACTGAAACATTTACATTCAAAGTAAATTTGTCAAATAAAATTATGTAATAAAACAAGAAAAATATTACACAATCCTTTTTAAAGTTCTTTTAAACAATACGCTTATGTATTTACAAGGAAACAAAATACAATTATTCACTCATGTATGAGCTTTTTTATGTACGGGTCAAGTGTTTAAGAGTTTTGAATTCAATACCACAGTAAACAATGACATTGTTATCATTAGCATTGATAAGTAATATGAAGTTATCATGATTACTTTAAGAAAAACTTATTTATTGAAATCAACTACAATTGAATTAAGGTGTAATTGTAATGTAATCGATTACATCAAATTAGCAAAGTAATTGTATTGTTATCGATTACATTTTAAAGTAATCAATCCCACCCCTGTACAAGGCTGAACAATAAACTATGTTGTCATGTTCAGTCTTTAAGAAAGACTTATCCACTGCATTTACTTCAGTACTGATCAATAAATTTGCTTGCTATCAATTAAGGTCTGTTACGTCGATGTTCAGATTGTTCAGGAGCTGGTATTTATATGTTCACCGCAACAGCATACTAAATTGTGTGGAGTTGTCTCATTAGCACTCATTCCACATCTTTCTTTTTTTCTTTTTTTTTAACTATGAACAGTACTGAATTGACTGCAATCGAATTGTTTGAACAAAACTGAATTAACCGCAGTTGATTGGTCTGCAAATTGACTTAAATTCTTCTATTTTTATTGTTTTCAAACAGCTGTTAAAGGTTAAAAAAAATGATCCCCAAATCAAAGCTTTGCGTTGTAAAAAAATATTTGAACAATCAATTAACTAGCAAAATAAACAACAGACCGCCGATGAATTTAAAAATACTTAACGTGCTCTTGGTGTAAAATGCACAGTAAAAGAAAAAATTGACACATTTAGCATTCAAATATTCGGCTTTGAGCGTTTCTGATGAAGTAAATCTAGAAATGCGATTCGGACCCATGTGCATGGAATTTGTGAGCTGTTTTGTTCATTTTTGTTTTTCAATAAAGTTCTATTATTTTTTAATAAAGTTTACCATGTTTACTAGTACGCATACACTTTTTCGGAAGTTATGGAATAAAATTTGTCCAACAATAATACTATACAAGTAAAGGCTGCTATACAAATCAAAGGTTTGTTATTCTTATACGTTTTACATTTTACTAGTGTTCAATTGATAATAAAAAATGGATTCAGAAAAATTCTGAGTTGTGATTCTTTCTTACTAATTACTACGTTTTGTCTTTTGTCTCATATCAATAAAGAAAACAATATTTATATGGTTCACAGATAAACCACGTGTATTGATCAGAGTTTATATAAACGCAGTTCAAGTTACAAAACAGAAAAGTATCACGGTGAAAGAGAGAGACAAACTTGAACTGATTCGCCAACTATTGAATGAATCTGCTGGAAGTTTTAGATGGTCTCATGAAAAGCTGGAGTTCCAAAACAGTATAAGCAATAAACTAACATTTGAAAAGGTTGAGCGTAACATTACAGGCATGTTCATCTGTACTGTAGTAAATGTGGCCGGTGAGGCTTCAGATTCTATGAATGTTTCAGTTGAATGTAAGTATTACATGTATAATTTGAGGGAAAAAAATTAACGTGAACATGCCGAAGGAAGATAGTTAAAATTTGCTCACTATTTTCATTTCAGTATGATTATTTTTCAAGGTAATATTATTGCAAAACTTAAAAATGAAACAAATATTAGCCTAAGAATAAATATTTTAATTTAAAAGGTGTATGATTTGTTCCTGCTTACCAAAAGTTCAAATGTATATAAGGAAAATACCCAAAGGAAGATAGAAAACACTATGTGTTAAACGACAGGAAAAGAAGACATATAGGTTAACAAGAACAATTCTGCAACACAAAATTCTTTATTAATTAGTTCAAAAATAAATAAAATTGAGAATGGAAATGGGGAATGTGTCAAAGAGACAACAACCCGACCAAATAAAAAAAACAACAGCAGAAGGTCACCAACAGGTCTTCAATGTAGCGAGAAATTCCCGCACCCGGAGGCGTCCTTCAGCTGGCCCCTAAACAAATATATACTAGTTCAGTGATAATGAACGCCATACTAATTTCCAAATTGTACACAAGAAACTAAAATTAAAATAAAACAAGACTAACAACGGCCAGATGCTCCTGACTTGGGACAGGCGCAAAAATGCGGCGGGGTTAAAGTCTGGCCAAGTCAAACTGATAGAGACTTTGTACAAAAGATAAATTATTTCGCACAAAACTATTCACATACAAGTATGAATATTTCTAAAAAGGTTATTGATGAATTTTATAGAGTTTTACTTTGTTTGCAACCAATAATTATGCTTGCATATATGTCCGAATATTAAGCCTGAATCTCCATAGCCTTTGTGCAAAATGTAATGTGCAAACTCACATTGGAATAATATATAAATAATGATTGGGTAATACAGACTCATACGAGTATTCCATATAAAAAAATAACATTGTTATTTCCAGACAATCCTCTTGTAGCAAACAATAATCAGTTTTTTTCTACTGGGGACAAACCACGAACCCTAAAATGTGAAGTTTCAGGAGTACCAAACATATTCATATTTAGCAAATGGCAACATCTTGTAAATGGACATCTTGTACGATTTCTTGACGGCAATAACAACGGGATCCTTACATTACCATGCAGCAATTCAAGCGACATTCAATATGATGACAGTGGGTTATACATATGTAATGTTACTAATAACATTAGAAATGAAAACGGACAATTATGGCAGACTGGAACAGTCAATGTGACTATCAAAGGTAATACATAATATTATTTCAAGCTTCTTTTTGTGAATTTAACCAACAACAATAAATCGAATTTGCATACAGATTTTTATTGGGCTACAGTGTTGACGTTTTATATTAAATAGTTGGATGGTAATTCATGAATAAGACACTTATTATTATTCACATCTTACCAAACAAGATAAGAAAACAATTATGAGGGGAAAGGTTCATTAGATATATTTAATGTTTCGTTTTAATGTGTTGAAATATTTGTAATACGGCAATTATAAAAAGTTTCAGAAAAGGTGAGTAGTCCAAATTTGGGATGAAATTATTTTTGAATATTTATTATATTGCATTTAAACTTATTGTTATTAAGGTAGCTAGAGTGTATTCTTCCATCTTGGATTTTAAAATACCAGTAAACAATCGGTCTAGATCTTTAATAGAATATGCAAATTTCGAGAATAGTAGGTAATTCATGTGTACGAATTCATATTTCAACATAGAAAATGACATGTTTTACATGTATCATATTTATGACTGTATTTTACAAAAAAAATCAGAATTCGTTGTTTGTTACAATTTTTTCCAACTTTGCCTCATAAGGAGAGTCAACTCAAATGTAAGGGCAGATAATTCAGATAAAGTTACTTTTACAATTTAATGTGTAAGGAATTTTATAATATAGCGAGAAAACAAGTCCCAAGACCCATTTTTTCTTTTTTTTTTTCTTTTTTTTTTTTTTTTTTTTATCTGAAAGCATATTTGTAGAGCTATGTTCTCATATTCTATCTCAAAATTATATGGTGTAGTTTTCTTTTATTTCAGAAAATTGGATTTTCCATGTATAATCTATACAAAATCTGTTAATAAGCCCCGTGACCCAAATAATAATGTTTTTGAAAAAAACATGATATAACCTACATTTTAAAAATTATTAAAAATGCTATGGATTTAAACTTAGACACCACATCTACTTTAAGGTGTAATAACACCAAATCATGGTAAGTCAGATCCAGTTGTATACTAAAATAGGTCGAACAAAATATTCCCTTGAATTTGACAGTTGTAGGTAATTAATCCCACATTTTATTGCAGTAACCCATTTCTGTGTCATAAACATATGTCTTTGGGTATTTCAAAGCACCATAATTTTTTTATTTGGGGTTTCTATAGAATATTTTGGAAACTTGATGTTACCGGGTTACTAAAGATTGTACACATGTTATATAAATGGAGAAATTTGATTGGTTAACTGCCGGTGATAATTATTTTCTTGTATGCAATGAAATGTTATGTGAAAGTTTTTCTATAGTACTGGACAAGATAACACTTAACTCATGCAAAGTATTTCTTTATTTGAAAAAAAGATAAATTCTGCACATTTTTTCGAAAAGTGCACATTTAATAAAGACTAATAGAGAAAAATCAATGGTGGTATAACACCTTACGTTGGACTAATAATTGATTTATTTGTTTTGTGGCTATTTCTATCATTTAACAAACAAAAAATCAAAATGAGTTAACAAAGCAACTACAGAAGAGAACGCATGGGTAGTTAGTGCTGCTGCTGCTGCTGCTGCTGCTGTAAGAAAAGGATCCCGCATTCCTATTTTATGGATGGTTTGTCATACAACACCGTTGATTTCTAAATTCGTTTTACATGAAGTTTTGACAGCGGCCACAGTTAATTGAAATTCTTTAATTGGTAACGTTTTTGACACCAAAGTGCTCTGTTCTTCGTCGGATTCATGAATGAAATGCAGTGAAAGGTTACATAACGAATTTCGGAGTGACAGTCATATAAATTGTAATAATGTTATAATGAAGAGATTATGGTTCTAGTATAATTACCTTATACTTCGTCGTATGCGGGATTGAATGACATTTTTCAAAGGCAAAATAGGTTGGAGCATTTTTGAACGCGTAAAAGGTAAAGGTATTAGTGTTGGTTATGGTTGTCGAAGCACATTTTGTTATTGATTTGAAATTCAACAGCGGGCGGGTTGGCGCTCACGATGGTCATCTATAGCTTTTTAAACTTTACCTCAATTTATAGATTGACATATTGAATTGTCCGCTATACCTATGAATGTTAACAGATACATGTAGTGTATTTTGGTTACATATTGGTTGGGTGGCTGTTTCGTTGAATTATGTTTTTAAAGTATTTTAAAAATAAATCTAATGATTTGTATGGTACATAAACAAATTCTTTCGTAATTTACCTTTTATTTTTATCATTTTTGCCTTGTTAAAAATTTCCATAATATAATCTAGCTATCAAGCTAATTATTTTGTACTTACTATGCAAAAATGATAAGGGAAAAACACGTATGGAATATCAGTCGTGAAGCAGGTTCAATTCAAATAACATAAAATAAACTAAATATAATCACTTGCTCATCGTTTCAGATTGACGGCACGTCCTGTCATGTGGTAAATGATGACATACAAGCGTAATCAACTTTGGTCAGATTCGATGACCTCATGTGACATATGTTTTTGCTAATGTTACATTTCTGTCTAAGAACAGCAAATTTGGAGGGTCGCTCCTTTCAAAGATATTCAAAGTCATTTAAGATAACATAACATGATTCGTCTAAGTGAACTCTCTTGTAGAGTGAGCAAAACGCGAAATGAAAACTTTACAGTACTCTAAATGAGTTCTTGTGAATATCTTCCCATAGTTTTCAACTCTTTTTAATAATACATTTGTAGATAAGCCAGTGTTAGCTACACCACTAAAACAAGTTTATATTGGACATACCATGACAACAACCAATGTTTCTCTTTATTTGCTGAGCTCATCAAAATTATCAGCCTCAAGCTTAGATAAAGGAAACAATAGTGTTCAAACAACAAGCTGTTCTGATACGATTGTGAATTCAAACTTTCATGGTACACCGATGAATGTGTCTGGTTATGTATGCAATTTTTCTATCACTAATTCAAAGGAAGCGACCTTTCAAAACTATTCCGCTACAGTATCTAACGAATGCTGTTCTAATATATTTTATTTTTCTATCTGGTCTGCAAGTAAGTATATCATTGTTAAGATTTGAGTATGTAAATATTTGTGTTAAATAGGGAATTCGTTTTTATGGCTCCGCAACAAAGTTGTCGGGGCTATATAGTTTTAACCTTACCCGTCATTATGTCATTCCATCATTCTGTCATTCTGTCACTCCGCTGCAAACAGAATACGCAATTGTTTTCTAAACGCCTTAAGAAATTGGGCCTATTTTTTGTATGGCAGTTGACCATGCTGAGCTACAGATAAAAAATAAAATCACAAAATTACTGCTCTTCGAGGAAAATTCAAAACGGAAAGTCTATAAATAAACGGCAAAAAAAGCTCAAACACATCAAACGAATGGACAACAACTGTCATATTCCTTGCTTGGTACAGGCATTTTCTTATGTTGAAAATGGTGGATTGAACCTGGTTTTATAGCTAGCTAAACTTCTTATTTGTATGACAGTCACATCAAATTCCATTATATTGACATGGATGTAGTTCAAGTTTTGATTTTTGCCGAAACTACGGGCGATGATGTATTGACCTAGAGAATAAAATCGATTCTGGATTTCTTTCTGAGTCGATAAGCCTGTTTCGAAAAATGACTTCCTTGTATGGAACTCATATAAAATCCATGATAATCATAGTAGAACGAAAATTGACATCATGAAATTTGCACAAAAACAGTGTTTTCCATATGTTTTTTCACCTATTTTGTGTTTGTTTTTTTCTAATTTCAGGCGGGTGAGCGAAATAACAGATTAAAACCCTTTGCTTTAAATACAAACAGTTATTATTGCTGTGGCAGTATCATTTGAACAAATAAATAATAATAAAACTAATTACACTCCCTGCAAATTAAGTGTTTGGAAAATCCAAAAACTTGGACTAGGATTTACTTTTTTAACAATTTCCCAAACATATTAGTCATTAAACCGGTTTAATATAGTCCTCTATATAAGGATATTTGAAACAAATGCAATGTACAGCATATGATATAATTGGAATTTAAAGATTAGCTTCAACCCATTCTTTTTTAAAATAACATTTGCCTTTATAATATTTTACGATTATGTGCATTAAATTTCCTTAACGAGTCACTGATAATTTGTTATTCAAATTATATAATTATACAGCAAACAACTGCCTGTTTTTTCTCCAAAATCATTAACACTTTATAGAATTGAATTATTTGTAAAAATAAATGTAATACAAATTCGAACATACTAATAAATGTAACGACGATAATCCACATGAGTTACTTAAAATTCGTTCTTGTTTATCTTTTGAAACAAAAACGTCAGGTATGATTTCAAAGGATTCACACATCCAAGAAGCATAATTATTAGGAGTGACTACTAGGTACATGTATATCCTATATGCTTAAATGTAAAAGTCATTTAATGATCCTAGTCTTGGTAAGCAATTTCTGTGGGAATTTTCGGAACAGTATGCAACAACGGACAAACACGTGTATTAAACGTGAAACACCGACCGCAATGAACATATAAACACTAAATTTTAAGTAACGCAAGTCAAATCCACCGAAGAAAAAAATAAACTGTCAAATTTCTTGGTCATAACAGTATTATGTTTTTATATTAAAGCAGAAAGTTTGTTTCCTGCTATAATTAAAGCTTTTTTAGGTACACCAAAAATGCCAAGAAATGTTCAGGTTCTAACATTAGGAGTAACAATGATAATTAAATGGCAGGCCGGCAAAGGTGATGGAATGCTACAAACATTCTTTATAGAATACCGGAAAGGTTTAGAGCAAGGATGGAATGTGATTCCTGTTAAAGATAAAACATCTGTAGTTATCGACGGTCTACAAGCTGAAACTGTGTACACTGTACGAATGTTTGCCAGGACCATTGTAGGGAAAAGTAACGAAACAGACGAAATTATAGTAAAAACAGGTAAATATTAAATTTTATTATGATAACACCATGCATAATATCATGATAGTAGAAGAAGACCCTATGCATTATATTATATGTAACAATTTGATATGCGTATTGACTTTTTTATATTAATGTTCTGTTCTACTACATTCTTCAAAGAATTTCAAATTATTAGCAATCAAACAATCTCCAACCACCAGACAAATGTTTTAAAATGTAAGGAGCATGTTAATTTCATGTTAGATGGCACAAATGATAGTAACAAAGTCACCAAACTTTGAATTATTTAGTTTGAGGACATGATTGAATTTGGGGTGAAAATATATTGCTAATTTGTTTATTCTATTGAAAAGATTCCGTATTCTGTTAATAAAAAATAATTATGTTAATGATATAAGTTTCAGAAAAAAATGGTTTGTATCTTTCAGTTAGTATCCTATTTTTACAAACTATATCTGTTTGTACTAAGACCAAAAAATATGTGTATTAACATTGATCAATACATTTTTTGGTGAAAAAAGTATCGAATTAATTTGTACAGATCATTGTTCGTTCTTTGTGCTGTAACATAGGTCTCCAAGGTTGGAAAAGGTTGACCGCTCACGTATATCTAACCCAGGAAGATGTTTTATGTTTTATTGTTGAAATTCAGTAGTTGTTTAATTGCTTGATTTGTTTATCGTTAATCATTGTGCCATAAATAAAGCTTTAGGTTTGAATTGTTTAAGATTTGTCGTGACGGGGCCTTTTAAAGCTGGCTATACGGGAGGTGATTTTCACAATGTTAAAGGCAATATGTTGATCTGTTGTATGTTAAATGTACGATATTGTATCCCGATTGGAAATTTGTTTCATTATCAATTTACTATCACTAATCTACCTATTTTTTTAAATTGAACACATTCTTTCAATCTGTCTTTTTGTTAAGTGGGAATTGTATGTAAGTTTATAAAACTCTATTAGATAATCGGTACTCTAACACATCTTTTCTTAGTATTCGCATTTGACTAACAACACCTCTACAGAAGGTGTGTCCACTGTAATTCTGAAGCCAGAATGTGTATAGTAGTAAAATATATATTGATGATTGTTTAGGGGCCAGCTGAAGGACGCCTCCGGGTGCGGGAATTTCTCGCTACATTGAAGACCTGTCGGTGACCTTCTGCTGTAGTTTTTTTCTACGGTCGGGTTGTTGTCTCTTTGACACATTCCCCATTTCCATTCTCAATTTTATGATGTCGATCGGAAAGTGGTTGATAGACGCATTTTGCAGAACTATCATTTCATAACTTATATAATTTTGGTAGTCAATACTGATATTAGATGTATTATCCTTCATCTGTGGTTGAAATCATTCTTAACATTTTGATTCTTGGAAAGTGTCATTAGGGTTATGTTTAAGTTTCTTAGTGAAATGCTCATACGTGTAGTTAATTCCTTTATCAATTAGTATATATTTATTATGAATTATAATTAAGAAAACAAAAACATCCCTTTGTCAGCTGAGATTACAGTTAAACAGTTAAACAGTGGGATTTTCTTGAAGGAAAGACAGGTGTTTAGCAAAATTTTGGTTTTTGAGGGCAGATTTGGGAATTATTGTTCTCTGCATTATGCAGTTCAATATGCACAATATTTCGAAAATATGTAATTTGTTATAGCATTAAGAAATTATGCTTACAGTGTACATTGAACCATCAAAAACACGCCTTATTTTCATTATATAAGCATTTGTATGATAAATTTTATTCGTGTTTGTATTTCTTTTTTCTAACAAATCAAAACACAACCCTTTATGTATTTTCTGGATTCTCCTACACCAGGAACGTTCCCAGCCTAACATTTGAAAGCAATCTATAAAAAGACAAAAACAGTTAAAAATATCTTAAAAAGATAACCAAATCCATCTTCGGTAAACCTTTTATGAAGGACTTGGATCCTTAGTTTCTTAATAATTTTATAATATTTATAAACTACAAGTGTCAGAAAGGTTCTTACAAATAATGTCAGTACTGCAATACTGACTACTTTTCTGACAGTAACCTCGAGGAATAATAGTCTAACAGCAGAGAAATCAACCTAGTGCTGTAAAAATGAAAACAGCACTTAGTAAATTGTATATGTCTATAGCGTAAACATTCATTTGGCGTTACCGGAGATGCTTTGCTATGGTTACTATCGTATCTTCTGAACGGGACCCAGAATCAGTAAAATCTCACGATATCAAACACGATGTTGGTGTGCCGCAGGGCTCGGTCTTAGGTCCGAAACTGGATTGTATTTTCGCAAAACCAGAAGGTGTTATTTGCGATCGGTCCAAACGCCTTCACAAAGTTGTCGGATATTAGTGATAGGATGAGTTCCAAAATGCTGAAACCTAATGAATTTAAAACAGAATTAATAATCTTTGCATCAAAACTTCAATGGAAGCAACTTTCTTATTTCATTCTGACATATCATTAATTTCGGTTGAAGCCTGAAAAACACTAGTGTGTTCCCTAGTAAACCTTTGATAACTATTTACATCAAGGCTGGACTACGGCAACGCATTGTTGTACGGTATTAACACCATTATCAGTAAGTTACAGCGGGTCCAAAAAACAGCAGCACGTTTGATTACCTGAAACATGAATTTTTTCTCAATCACGCCTGTTTGAATATCGTTACACTACCCATTCATTACGGTTGGCAATATAAACTACTTTGTGTATGTGTACAAAGCCCAGCATGACAAGGCTCCTTGCTACCTTCAAGATTTAATTAGGCCATACAAACCCAGTAGATCCCTCAGGTCTAATAACAGAATGCTCTTACATCGTCCGAATTACGTCGTAAACGAAAGGCTACGGCGAGAGGCGTTTCGACAAGGCCGCGCATACACTCTACAGGATCAGTTTGTGATCGTCATTGCAGAGTGAAAAATCTTAAGATATTGTTTTTAAAAGCTACTCAATACTCTTAATTCGAACTGCTTTTAAGGCTTTCTTGTAGTTTGTATATACTTTTAATTGGCTGCATAGATTTAAGACTTTTTTGGTTTATTTCAAGGTACATGCATTTTTCATTTTTTTGTTTATTTCTTTTCTTTCTTTTTTATTCTTTTATTAATTTGTATATGCTTGTTTGATTCGTATTAGTTGATGCTTTCAATTTATGTTTCATGTATTTTTGTATATTATTTATTTTTAAAAGTGAAGCACTTAGAGTAATTGTTGTTATTATATAATGCGCTTTAAAAATATTGTATTTGTTTATATAAGAAATGTTCTGGGTTCCTTCATTATGATCGACTAAAGCCGATATTTGAAAGTCAAGTATGTTCAAGAGATATATGACAAAAAGTATACAAAAAGACCTATCCATCCAATGTATACTGTCTGAACAAATGCCGAAGGAGCTATAAACTTAATTTCCATGCAATTTCAAAATTAATAATTAGACAATTTCAGTAAGATTTATCTTAAATTTTGTCAATAATGAAATACTGATTACTGACCTGTTTATATCTTTTGAAATAATTCAAAAATAAATAATTTTATTGAGACAACAAATTATACTTGCAGGTAGTAGTCACGAAAACTTATGGAAAATAAGTTTAATCAGTAGTGGTGCAGTTGTTGGATTTCTCCTTTGCTTGTACGGGTTGAAAGGTAAAATTCGACTTACAGGCCTTTACTGAATTTATAATAATCTAATGTTTAAAGAGTACGAATTTTTATCAATGTAATACAATTTTACTATTGTATACTAAAACCTTTAAAAAAACGCAATAAAAACCTGTTGATTTCGTTTACTCGAAAGTAGAAAGTGAAATAACAATTCCATCCAACATATTGCTCTAAAAGAGATATAGCTTTTTGGTAATTCCACTCCCTTTATTTGTAAATATATTGTCTTTGTAGTCATTCAAATATTTTGGTTTGATCATTTCTGATTTAGGTCAATGTAGAAAAATGTTATTTTTAATATATTGAAGTCATTCATTGTACTTTTAACATACAATTAATGTTCATATTACTGGCGAATACCACCCAGAAGTATTAATTGATAACTATTTTGATAGATACACGTGATCGATCATTGTGCTTTGAAAACGGAAAAAAAGACAATATTCAAATCTAAAAAGGAAGATCAAAATATCTAAAGAAATCATTTTATATACCCAGCTCTAGGTAAAAGATTATGTTTGAATACAGCACAGAATAGGTAAATAGTCAAAGCATGAGCATGTCATAACAGTTTTAACAACTATTTCTTTTTTTGTTAATAAATCTCCTCGTATCATATTTGTACTTTCTTTACATAATACAAATGTTCGATACTATAGAAAGGAATCATTCATTTGTCATATAAGGCCTAATTATAATCATATATCATAACACTTCTCCTTCCCTTAAAACAGCGGATAACAATAAGATCGGTTTCAGAAGGGTGATTTGCACGATTTACGGGTACCCGTCCATGTCCACCTTGTCGTGTTGTATGTATTTCTATTTGTTTCCAACTGATGAGTTTAGCATGTATACTGTTACACCACTGTCCAAGGTTAAGGGGGATTGAGCGCTCACAAACATGGTTAACACCGCCACATTATTTATGTGCCTGTCCGAAGTAAGGAGCAAGCAGTTCAGTGGCTGTCGTTGTTTCATATCTGTCATATTTGGCTTTTTTAAACTGTTTTGATATAAATAAGTCCGTTACTTTTCTTAAATGAATTATGTCATATTTTCGTGTGGGGACCTTTTATAGCTTACCATACGGTAGGGTTTATCTCATTGTTGAAAAGTTTCTTTCTCAACAAAAGATTAGTCGAAATTCAATTATAACGTCATTTTTTTGTTTTCTTTTGTGTTTCCTAATGTGACGTCCTGAAAAAAGGAGAAAATGCTGGACGACGTCATATTGAAAGAATGCAACTTTTTGGAAATCTATTAAAAGGAAGAATAATCTTCGTCGATATTTTCCCCACTCCTTACAGTGACAATTTAAGTATTTAAAAAGATCGGCAAGCCTCGCGCTTTATATATATCAAAAGTCAACTCTCTTGAGTGGAAAAATACAGTAACACGCATAATGCAGTGGTGGAATCTAGCTGATGACGTCACTAATTAAGAAAAAAAATGTTTGGCAGATCATTAAAAACAAACGGTTATGATTGTCCGCATAACGTACGTCTTAAAGTTATTAGAGAAACATATTCCTCCACCAAATCTCGTGCAATACGATATTTATCCGCTCTCAACACTAAAAAACGCCGAGCCTCTACTTTAACATTTGACAATTTAGCTGTCTGGAGTGGATATATATCGTATCACACTCGATGCAGTGGTAGAATCTATATATGTCTGAAATGTTAGTGAGTTTGACATCAGAGTAAATATGCATATTCAATCAAAAATAACTGTTGAATTGTTAAATGTGTAATTATGACATTTATTTCTAGAAATAACACATCACAAGGTAATGAAACGACACAGGCTACTCGTGATGTTCACTATGATGAAATAGACAGCGAATATTATGATGTTAATGGTAGACCGGAGCTTACATTAAACAACATACCACCTGAGACACTTCCATCATCAAACAATCGCAATAATGTAGCCAATAATGCTACCAACATTGCTGATGACGGAACAGACAATGAACAAGAATTAAACATGTATGGTGCCGCGATAAATATATCTGGAACCGACAATGCTTCTGTAGGGTCGTCTTCTGATGATTCGTACCTTGAGCCATGTCAAAATTACGTTAACCTTGAATTATGCTTCAGTAATGAACACAGGAATAACACAAGGGAACCAGAAGGTCTTGCTGGAAGATCATCTGCATCAAACAGTGAAAACAGTGAGACACAAATAAAAAGTCAACACCAATATGAAACCCTTTCTGCAAGAAATATTGAGGTGCATTCTTATGAGATTCCACATGAAACATATTGACAATGGACATCTTCAATGTTTAGGTGACTATTTTAATCAGGATAATCCAAATGTTTGTAAACATAATGACACTTGAAGAAAAAAATGATTTAAATGTACACTTACAGGTCTTCGATTTTAAAAAATTAGGCTTACTGTGATTTGCGTGAACAATTTAATTGATGTGATCTATATGATTTTATCTTAAAATATAATGCTGTTATGTTTTACATGCAAGAGTGACTTGTTTTAAAGAGTATCATTTTTTAATTATGATATTGTCCTATGTGTATTTTATTTCATTGTACATTATTCATTGTATTAGCTCTTAGGCGCATTTGTAGGGACAAGAAAGTATCTTGCCTGCAAGTGCCCCCGCTATAAAGAGGTAGTTTCTAAATAAATATATATATATATAGATGACAGACTTCAAACACTGAAAAGAAGGTTACAGAATGATGAACTTACGCCAGTCCCGTATGGAGATGCTGCTTCTTATGTAGTGTAACCCATAAATTTAGTGCTTGGTTTCAAAGAATATTGACTACGATTTTGGTTCATTAGTTCAGTGTTGTTATAACATAATCCTTTATATAATAATCCCACTGTTTACATAAAAAATCTGGGAACTCCTACATAAAATTTACTATTTTACTATGAAATTCAAAATGAAGGAATAGCCAGAATAAACCGGTTTGACTCAAAGATTTCAAATTAAAAAGTTTAAATTTTATAATCCGTGGAAAAACCATTTGATTTTGTTCTGATTTTTTTTTTATTTCTTCTGCCATTTTTAATTCTTACTGTGCCTTTTTGTTCATTCCTGTTTTAAGTTTCATGATGTTTATGCTGCTGATTCGTCCGGTTTCGGAATAGTGAGTTTACTTCTTATTATAGGTGATTATGTCCTTTGGTCGCATTGCCTTTTAGCCAAGATATTGTCTGTTTTAATTTAGACTTTCGACGTTCGTCCCTACTTTATATAATTTCAGTATTTCCATAACTGTTTTAACAATATTTATTCAATGGTGTATAGGATTTCCACCGGCAATTTGCATTTGCGCCGATCTGCATTTCATTTGCGCCGATTTTTTCTTTCACTTCCGTCGATTTATTCCTTCATTTGCGCAGGTAGATTACAGAAGAATATTATTTTTTGTATTTTCATCACTTCTATACTTGTTACGCACAGAGGCGGCCATTTCAAGAGTTCTCATTTTGCCATAAGTAACGGCCTTGGTTTCCTTATATGCTAGGGTGATGCGTAGTCCAGGAACGCATGACGTTTGTCACCAGAAGGAGCGTCAGACATAATGTCAAACGTAAAGCAGTCCTCGATTTTATCTAGAGGAAATAATGGTAGCCCGAAAAATTGCGATAGCCATTCACCAGTGTCACTTGATTTATCTTTATACTCTGTACTTACCCAACAGACGGGATTTGCTTCCACCAGTTCTGTGAAAATCAATGTACAACTGGCTAACGGAGGAGGTCTATCTATATTGATAAATAAAAAAAAACACATGCACCTGTAAATTACCTGTACACAATTGGCGCAAATGAAAAAATCAAATCGGCACAAATGAAAGATTGAAACTTTTTCAAATCGGCTCAAATGTCATACACCCATTCCACTCCTATTAAATAGTATGTCTGAATTCATGGAGTTCTTCATGCATTTTCTATTATTTTTCTGTTTTTCAATACCACCCTTATTTGAAACAATCCGGTTAAAATTATCTATCCTGTTTAATAAACTTATTCTAAAAGGTTACAAATTCAACACTGTAAGTAGATCTTAGAATATTGTGTAGATTGGTATAAATATTTACATTGGTATCAGTAAATTAAAATCAAACTGATTATTATATTTTCATACATATGCATTTTCATGGCTCTACAATCTGTCGATACCTGTATCCTGGCATTGTACAAGGTCATGTTTTTCTTTGACTGTTTATGACGTCCTTACACTAAATCCAATGGATGTGAACTGATTGATACTTTAGTCTTAGATGCATGATTTTGTTGTATTAGTTATTATTGGCTTTGAACTAGCTGTCAATAACTGCGAGTACCCTCAGATCTTTTATTAGTGTCTTTTTATTGTGTTGGTGTATAAGTAACTGTCCACGTCCACTCGATTATTTTTTGTTAGATGTATTTCTATTTGTATCCATCTGTTGAGTTAAGGCTTTTCAAATGATTTTTATAGTTTACTATTACACCACTGCTCCAGATTAGATAAGGGACGCGGTTTGAGGGGGGGGGGTAATCTAACTAGTTTAACACAGCCATTCTCTGTATGTGTCTGTCCCAAGTCAGGAGCATGTAATTCAGAGGTTTCGTTTGTTGGTGTGTAACATATTTGTTTTTCGTTCATTATATTGTACATAAGTTAGGCCGTCAATTTTCTCGTTTGGATTGTTTCAAATTTTTCATTTCGGGGATTTTGATGGCTGACTTTGCAGTATTGGTTTTGCTCATTGTTGAAGACAGTACGATGTCCTATAGATTTAAATTTCTGTGTCATTTGATTTCTTGAGGAGAGTTATCTCATTGAAAATCACACCACATTTTCTTAGTTTTATACTTATATCTGTCTACCTGGAAAGGTCGTGATATTTACATGTATATGGGAGGTGTAAAATAATGCTTATAAATTATCAAAATGGAGTGGTGGAAGGTCATAATATGTTTCTATTTGACATTTCTGGCAAGGATGGGGCTTAAATAAAAAAACTCATTTTTTTTTAATGTTTTTGTAATATATCTATTTTTGTTTAAAAGAGGACAGGAAATAGAGAACTTGTTTTGTCGTTTCAAATGAACAGAACATTGAACTGGAGCGTCATATTATAACCTAGGTTTTTTTTTCTCAAATAGCATTTGATATATTATATCGATATCCTTCCTCTATCTGAAACAATTCAAAAACTATGAATGTGCCACATTTCCGATTAGCTCTATACATGTACTACGTGTACTGATCGACTTTAAACCTCTGATTCCTCAATTATCTTTTCATATAGATATTTTTGAATACGTTATTGATTTGATAATCAATCCGAGTAATCAGAAGTAAAGTAGTTGTCAGTACAAATTAATTTAATTTGAATTAAACTATGTTGACCTCAACAAAAGACATTTTTTACTTTCTTGAACGATCAGTCATGTACTTAATTTTACCCTTTTTTTTATTCGAGCGTCGTTGATGAGTTTTGGTTACGTTGGTGTAGATCACTTTTTGAAGTCTTGCATAACACAATAATTACACTTATTCCTCTTATTGATTTCTAAGACTTATAATTTGAGAAAAAAAATATGTTGCCAAATAAATAAAGTTATCTACTGTTTGTCAGTATTTTATTTACACATCAAACGTCATATCGTTATAAGATAGAAGGTCCGGGAACACAGTTTTCGTCCCTTGATGTTCATTGCCTACTATGGTCCTCGTCTAGTGGCCTGTTTGAAGCAAGTAAAATGAGCTCTTGGTATATAAAAGTTGAAGTCCATAATAAAGATTTCCCTAAATGTGTATAAAAACCACTTTATAATATCGTTTGTGCCTGTTTCGTTTCACATACTATATCTTTCTTTTCTTCTGTAGAATAGCAAGTAGTTCAAATATACGCCTGTTTAGAATAAAGTTTTATGACATTTTTTCAATGAAAAGTTATTTTTTTTATTAGACCATAATGTCTGCTAAAAAAAGGATGAATGCAAGATTCCTTTTGTGATCAGACTTTTGTAGCGTATCACCTAAGTACAGAAATAATAAGAAAAAAGAAGCAGTTTTTTTTTTATTTCCTGTTGCTTCAGTATGCATTCTTAAATATATGCTACGGCCTATATTGAGGGGGGGTAAGGGGTTTAACTGTTATGCTGTTATGGGGCATTTTAATTATTTGTTATCTGTTATTCTGAAAATATATTTACTGTTAGCTGTTATTGTCTTATTCTTTGTTCGGTGTTATAGGACTATTATCTATTTTGTTATCTGTTATTGTGAGAATCTATTTGCTGTTAACTGTTATTGAAAATTGGAATGTTAGCATTTTGACAGCCAATCTTCCGTAGAAATTGAGGATAATTGAAAATTGTGATTTGAATGGATAATAGTCTCATTGGCACGCTTACCACATCTTCTTACAATGTATATCTATTAGGGTCTTTCTCCTGGTAATATTGGGTGGCCCTATGCAGAAGAATTTCAGTAACATACATCACATAAACATATAAAATCAATTGGACCCAGGACCATTCCTGTATATATTATTATTATCCTTTGTAATGAATTCCATTGTCTGTGAACATGTAGCATTTTGTACAAATTAATTATTCACTTATTACTTGTTCAATAACTTATAGTATGGATTTTGATATAAAAAAAAAGCATTGGTACATCCTTTAGATTTTTTTATTCAATGACCACATAATAATCTTTATGTTGTACTATTACACCACTGTCCCTGATTAGGGGAGGATTTGACACCAACTAGAATGCTAAAGTTGACGCAGTCACATTCTGTATGTGCCTATTTCCAAGTCAGGAGCCTGGATTCAGTGGTTGTAGTTTGTTACTGTGTTAAAATACAGATGTGTCTTCAGTTTAATTTTTATTGACAAATACCCTTTTTAAATCTACAGCTTCTCCAATGCTGTACCCAAATTTTCCATATTCTATAATTTCACATAAGATACATGATTGGTGTTTCACTTGGTGTCATCCAAATTTTCACTAGGTCCAATTTCTATTATACTATCAGAATTGTCACTTGAGTCAATGTCTATTATGAGAATAACCATAACTGGCATGCGTGTTTCAGTTACATGTCCTGTTTTCACTGATCTGGGCATTTTTGTATTTTATAAGTAAGTTTTATCATGAAGTCATTAAATAAAAAAATATATTGTGCAGCAATGCTTTTTTTATTACTTGTAAAGTATATATATTGCTTTTCAGAAAAAAAAATCTAAAAATCAAATTGATAATAAAGTGTCACTGGCTGCACTATTTTCAAAAATTAAATAAAAAAACCTAAATCATTAAAAATTGATCCCTCAAATGCCCTAGATTAAAAATATCCCTATATCAAAAACAGAAACTAGTAATTTCGTTCAGAAAAATTCAACATCCATACTATAACTTATTGTACAAGTTACGGGAAAAAATCAACCAAGGCAGAACTGCCTCTGACAACGGGCGATACGTCTTGTTTACATAATTTACAATTTTTTAGGTCCATACCACAAGTTATATACTAAGATCTACGAGTCATCTACTGGATTGGTCCTGGACAGATTTATTTTCATATTTCATTTACTGTTATCTGTTATTATCCCTTTTCAATTCCTTGTTATCTGTTTTTCACCAAATCAATTTACTGTTATGCTGTTATGGGGACCCCCCTTGCCCCCCCCCCCTCTATATTGACCCTAAATTATTGTCGATCTTTCTTGGCCTAAGACCATTTTATACTCATATGATATGCTACTCGTAACTGTACTTTCAAATTTGAAGCACATTAAACACATACATGTATGGGAGGATTATTTATAACCAAAAAAAAACTTCATCAATTTAAAACTGCTGGAAAATATTACATCTTCATGTAAGGACCCCTTCATTCGAATACTTCTATTTCAGGCACAGACTTACTAGTATATAAATTTGACTTTTGAATAATTTTAATTAATCTGATACACTAAATGAGTATTTTATGGCTTTTATTACATGATATGTTAAATATTATGGCATTTGAAAAGTATTTTTTTGCAATATTTGGATTTTTAAAGACAAATGTTGATAGTTGAAATTCTTCAACTTTAACGTCAAATTTAACATTCAAAGTTAAATATAAAATAAATCCTAATATATATTATATTGCCATAAAACTTGGTCAACAGTCTTATAAGTCATTAAGCTTTGGTCATACTAAGTTTTATTAAGATTGGTTAAGTATTTCTATCCTATTAGGTCTGGGAACAGTTATCGATCCTTGATATTCGTTTTCAAATATAGTCCCTAGTGTGGACAGTGTGTTACTTGCCATTTTTTATACCCTTTCCAAATTTATTTATACATGTGTTTAGACTAAAATAGGAAATAGTGCATGAAACTAAACTGTAATAAAATTAGGTTATGAATTTTAAAGTAAAGTTATTTAGTGATTTAGCCCAGTTAAAAAAAGGTTAAAATTAGTATACTAGTATCGGAATCTGTCAAAAGAATTCAAGACCCCCTTAACATATATTTTGAGTTAGAGCTCGTGACGTTTTCTATAATTTTGATATATTTTGTCCCAAAATTAGTACACCGCACTGTAAAAATATTATTGAGAAAGCACCAGTTGGATTTATTTAATTTTCATTTATTGTCTCCAGGAAATGCACCACGAAATAACTGTGGCTGAAACCAACCAATAAATTCCATATAAATGATTGTTATTAGTATGCTAAAAACAGTATAAACCTGTAAAACCCTAATCAAATTAATTTGTTTTTTTCCCCACAATATCTCATTAAAATATATCTTATAAAACTGTCAAATGAAGCTTTACGAACAGCATTTTTTCTCGGAACGTTGATTATATTGTTCGTACAGGATCAACATAACATGTACAGTCTCTAATATGTATACTACGAGAGCAAACAGAGGGTTAAACTTTACTTTATATAAGATTAAAAATGTACTCATGTGATATATCTGTTTTGTCTGCAAACAATATCGGGAAATATGATGTAAATTTTCGAAAATAGCTTACTAAATACCTATATATTTAAAGGTAAACATGAACATACGGTAAGAAAGATATGTAAAAATATACAACATTAGGTCCATGTCAGAAAAATATTAACTTTTTGGTATAAAGCTGAGAAACAGGGGAAGGGCGAGGTGTTCAATGATGAAATTGACATTGCACATAATAAATACTATATTTGGGAAATAAACACAACTAGTTGCAGTATAAAGAGTATTTACTTTTTCCATAATCAGGGGTTCATTAAGGGATGAAAATAAGTTTGAAATGTGTGGTACAATTCAAATAGCTACCAATGTTTTAGTATAAAAACAATATTACTTCAATGTGATAAAAATACAATCTTTTTTGTATTCGGCCCTTCCCCAGTTTCTCTAGAAGGTGTACTTGAATTTGTCCATATTTGTATTTGTTTAAACTATTATCTAAATCTATAAACTTGTTTGAAGGAAATCATTGCTAGAACTGCATGCAATAATCCTCTATCTATCAAGCACCGAATTACCAAATATGAGAGTAAAAGGGAAATCGCTGTGAATTTTCTATAAAATTTCCATATGTTTAGCATTGGATCATCACAAGGGTACATAATCCTTAGTAAAACGTTATATGGATTTGCCAATATTTTTTTTTCAAACATATGACATTTCTAGTTGAACTATGATACAGTTTCAGCGTTGAAAAGTCATTGTCAACTAAACATAAATATCAAAATGTGTTTATGTACTGATCGTTTAGTTAAGCAATATATCTGACATAAATGAGAGGCTGGTATATTTCATATTATGATGTCTAAACGCTTAAATCGATTCCATTACTCACAGCACGAAACCTGAGAGAGCCGTCGTGTAGTAGCTAGTACATCGGACTACTAACACAAAGGTTTCTCTTTCGTTCCCGCCCCGGGGAGAAAATTTCAGGGACTGAGTTTTCGGCTCTTCCTTGACACCATTTGCGAGTATGGTCTTGAGGAAACCATGATTGTCCGTCGGAAGGGGACGATACATGGCTGACCCGTGTTAGGAGAGAGTCACATTTCTTGCACGTAAAAGACACCCTCGTAGATTTCGAAAAAAGAGCAGGCTAAGGCCGCTACAAGACAGCACTCGCACCCACAAAGTGGAAAGGGATTAATATAAATTGCAAAAACTTGTTTCCCAATCCACTATAAATAAATATGTTTGAACTAACACGACACCTTCAAAAGAGACACTGACGGTTTTGGAAAAATATTTATCTTACCTCCTATACATTTCTAGGAATATGATTGGTTAAAAGCAACCGGGTGGAGTCCGTTTATATTTCATATTAGGTTAGTATTCGGGGCTTGTTTCAATACACGGTTAGTAGTGGTGTTACGTCCCTTTATAAAAACAAAATGGTACTGAGAAAAAATCAAAAGGTTTCAACAGACGAAGAAATTGATGATAAAAGATTGAAATAAATTCATGAAACACATTTAAAGCTAACAAGTTGTTATTGTTGGCATTTATTTTTGTATGAAAATTGGTAAAAGTAGTAAAACGGTATTGAAGACTTACTCACTTTGATAGGTCATTAGTATAAATACCACATGTTTTAAAAGATAGTCAGTAAGATACATTCGTTACATAGTGTGCTAGTGACGTAATACGGTATATATGGGGTTAGTAATTTCCATATGGGATGACTCTCATCCGATATGGAATTTACTGACCCCATATATACCATATTAGATCAATAGCACACTATGTAACTAATAAAACTACCCCCCCCCCTTTTCCCCCTATATATGAAATGAGTATATCTAATATTTAATTAATGTCCTGAAAATTGCACATCAGAATAACAGTGTTAACTTCATGAAGGCGACAGTAGTTAATTGATATCAACTGTTCGAATCTCGCAAATCGATAAGGGTGAAGCAAATTTCATGAATTCGATAAAGACTTAGTCCTCAACTACATTCATCAGAACAGGGAATTGTTCTTTCAGCCACGAGCTAAGGAATTGGATATCTCGGGACATCAGCTACATATTCTCAAGATTTAAGATTTCAAGATTTATTGATAACGCTCAGACACATAAATGTGTAACATGAGGTCAAAGTATAATACATAAACAAATGAATGACGAAATGAGCATACAGTACTATCTAAACACATAGAAATACAATTGTAGATATTGTAGAATAAACAAGCAATTTTCTTAATAAAAAATGACAATCGTTTGTAGACTTCCATATTACATATGGACAATAATCCTTTAACATGTTTAATTTTAATATATTGCGGATTAATAGTATAATATTTAGGTAAGTATTTGTTTCTATAATTAACAATAGAATCATATTCTCTAAGTTGTTTATTCCTTGTGGTGTCGAGGTATCCAGTTATAACATGTCGCAGCTGAACTATATTTGTATGAGCAGGACGATTAGGGTTAATCGGGAGTACTGGATTTCACCTCCCTGATGCTCATATACTCTCTTGCGGTTATATATATATTTGAGGCAACAGGTTTGGTGTACATTGTTTTCCTTGTTTGTTTCTGTAGTGACGTTTTGTATTTCAATGAATGTAAATAAATGATTTTATTCTTAAAACAGTCATTTTTATCTGAACACCATATAAAAATCGGCATTCTTCCTGCTAATTGACAAACTCGATTGAAGGCAATTCAGTACTGTTCAATAGCATTTCAGACAATGTGGTGAAATGATGGTGTGTACATTTAAACAACCATCTGAACAAAGACTGAACACTGTAAATTCAGAAATTAAAGTGTATTATTGCTAATCCTTGACCTTCGGCAAAATTGCAAAACTTAATGCGATTTAAAAAAAAAAAAATACAGAAGGAACATCACTCCTGAGATTTTGAATGCAATTTTTTATGACATGTTACATTTTTCACATTAATTAAAACAACGCAATGAATGCATTTGGCTTGCGTATCGGTGTTACACCGTTTATCCTAGAACGGAGGAAATAGAACTCACAGAAGCAGAAGACAACGAAGAACACTGATGATTAAAACATTTCTCAGTGATGCTATTTTGTAGTGGTTTTTTTTCGAAAGATGCGAGCCAAGTTCTGTCTCTGTGTGATACGGGTGCTCCAAGAACGGCGGAAATAAGTAAGAGAAGACAATCTAGAACTCTCTGGTGATTTTAAACATTTATTTTGTGATGCGAGTTTGTAGCATTTTTTCGAGTGGTGCGAGTTTTGTCTCTGTGTGACAGGGGTGACCCGAGGAAGGAGGAAGTTACTAAGACAAGATGAAAGCAATATATTGATTAATTAGATATAGGAAGATGTGGTATGAGTGCCAATATTTCTTCGAGTTTGTTATATTTCTTTTCTTTATTTTTAGTGTTGCGAGCTTGATAAAGTGATGCAAGTTGTAATTATTAGTGAGAATGTTTGAGTGGAGTAGGTTGGCTGTGGGCCGAGTTGTCATGAATTCAAGACAAATTGGATACAAAACCATTTCCGCCTGCTTACAAAACGTAGACAGTAAGGAACCGAGTAAGGAACCTGCTTAGGAATTTTATTTGGGGTTTTATTAATCAAGCCACGCTAAATGTAAAGCAATTACTTTATTAAGTTATAAAAAACATTACAAACACTAACTATTTATTATTATTATGTATAGTATACGTCATACTATCGTCGGCTCGGGGACAAACCGACTAAATGAATTTTGTCTCCAAATTCTATAATATAGATAGAATCTAGTAAACAAAGACAGACAGCAATGCAAAATGATGACACAATCCTTCTTCAGAGTTTATTTCCACATCCGAACTGTTTCAAGTAGTGTACTAGTCACAGGACTTCAAATATGTTAATCCTTTATGGGTTGATTTAAAATACATAAATAAGTAAGCAGTTAATGTGGTTGTTAAATTTGATAGATGCTTTTGTGCTTCTTTGTTTTATTTATATTTGTTTGTCTTCCTTCTAATTGAGATTATGACACCGCGATGACTGCTGTACCCCTATGTTGACAATTTTACCTATTATGTGTTTTGTTCACGCATCGTTGTAAATATATTAATGGAATTTGATGTGACTGTCATACAAGTGAGAGGTTCAGCGCTATAAAACCAGGTTCTATTTAAAATTTGAAAATACCAAGTCAGGAATATGACAGTTGTTGTCCATTCGTTTGATGTGTTTTATCATTTGATTTTGCCATTTGATTAGGGACTTTTCGTTTTGAATTTTCCTCGGAGTTCAGTATTGTTGTGATTTTACTTTCTACTAGACAAAACCCGTTTTCATGAGGAAAAACACATTGTGTGTTTTATCATAATCACGGCTGGGCTGTAATTTCTCAAAAACCCTTATAAGT
Source organism: Mytilus galloprovincialis (assembly GCA_037788925.1). Classification (NCBI taxonomy): domain Eukaryota; kingdom Metazoa; phylum Mollusca; class Bivalvia; order Mytilida; family Mytilidae; genus Mytilus; species Mytilus galloprovincialis. The sequence goes on from CM075332.1 coordinate 58,937,974, forward strand.
GTTTGATTATTTTTGTTTTCAACTTTGCCAAATCAAGGGCAATAACTCAGATAAAGTTATTTTCATAATAGAAAGTGTTATGAATTTACCTGTTTTATTCTGTAGCAAGAAAACAAGTTCGGTGACCTCATTTGTTCTTTTTCTTATCTGAAAGCATGTTATAAGAACTTAAAATTCTAAAATAAAGTTTTCTTTTTATCACAAAAAAAATGATTTTCTATGCATACTCTATACAAAAACTGACAATTTTGCACAACCTGTAGCGTTATAAAAAGTCAAGTGACCCACACTTTTTATTATATTTTTGAAAAATGCATGATATAACTTCATTTTGACAAATTATTAAAAGATTTTAATTAAGACGCCCCAGTCACATAAAACATACTGCTGTATTGGTTTTCACCTTACAGTACCGATTAGTTTTAGTGATTGTTTTTTTATTACTTTTTTTTTTGGGGGGGAAGCGATTTTAAACTACATTCAAAGCGTGTTCTATTTACAAAAACAATTACTCACTTTTCGTCCAATAGAAAATCAGTATTGTCCCTTTTATTTTAATAGCACATTTTTTTCCATGCATTGTAATATAGCAAAGTGCTCTCGTCCAATGAAATTGTAGGAGTTGGTGTCTCTTGGTTGTGAAGAATGAATGTAAATCTTAGTAAAGGATTATCCTTATGTTCTTATTCAATACTTAAAACGAACATAAAGCATTTATAAAGTAAAATTCAACACCGTTAGTTGGTTATCAGCTCGCCTCGACAGCACAGAAAGCTTATTTTATTACAAATAATAATACAAATGTCCAATTTGCTGTCATCGACCGCTGCCATCACATATAAACACAATCTACAATTGAATATTTTTCTATAAGTTGAAGAAAAAAATCTTTACAGTAATACATACATGTATCATATAAACTATGTTCTACATAACATACTATGTACATTCCTATGAAGTCTTTAAAGGGGTGGGTGGGTGGTAAACAAAACTGTACTGTCGGATAGGCGAAACTCGAATGACAATTCTAGACTATAATACTATAATTTAGCGCTAAAATTCTAGCATGAAGTTATCATGATTGATATAACTGAAACCGGTAATAACTTACTGTTTGTCCAATCAAATTAAACATAAACAGGTTTTGATTTGAACACACGTGCTTAAAGTAAACACATACAGGGGTTCCCGAGTAACCTTTATAAATACATAACTATTTGGGTGTATTTTAGATACAGTTCAAAAGAAAGAGTTTGTATATACGAGTTACATTTGTACAACTGCCCGAAGCACATTTTTTAATTTGAAAGGATTTATCACAGTGATTGGAACTGACTGAATTGTTAAAACAAACAAAAAAATCTAAAGAAGTTGAAGTTTACTGTCGCAGTTAAATTTGTGCCCCTTATGTTATAATGAAAATTACATCCCAGCTCGATTGTTCTACCAGGGTTGATCTGAGTCGGATCATCACTACCAGATCACCCCAGCTTGAGTTTCTTTGTTTTGAAACAGTTTGGCGGGAATGCCTAATCCAGAATTAAAACTTAGATTTATTTTTAAGACACACTTTCAAAATGTGTGTAGAAAAAATCCATTGTATATGTTGGGATTCGAACTCAAGACATTTAGCATATCAACCCACGACATATACCCCTACACCAGGACGACTGAATACATCTCTCAGTAATTTAACTTATTTAAAGGAAGCAAGATATTTTCAGAGGTGGGGAGAGTTGGCAGACCTTTAATCAGTGGGATTTTAACCCTTTTTATAAATAAGGCGAGTTGTCAGACTAATTGTTCAATGGGATTTACCCCTTTTTCATAAGTGGGGCGAGTTGGTTAACAATTAAGTAAACTCATCATGAGTGGGGCGATTTTTTTAGAAAGTGGCGAGTAAGTGTGGGCCGATAGACCAGTGGGGCGAGTTGCATGGTTTCATATTTAACCCTTATACTGCCGATTGACGTTACCTTTAACTGCCATCGGGCAGGTCGATTTGGCCGATTTAGGTGTTCTTTAACTGCCAATGGGCCTATTTGGTTAGGGTAAATGATATAAAAACATTAATTTGATATTCTGTCAATATTCTTTCTTTTTCTCTACATTCATCCTTATTTCGTGACGTCATTTACAATTCTCTGACGAAACGGTGACGTCATTGCTGTAAAAATCAGCGCAATGGTTTCCGTATATCCATGGGTGCAAGCTTTTCCTCCAGAACCGGAGCAGAACACAACATTTCGTGCAAATCCTGGGCCGCGAAACATACCGGCAGCAAATTAAGCACCAGTAAAGTATTTCTATTTGCTGTTTTCGATTGAACTAATCAAAGAAATCGTCAGAAGAACCAAACAGGTATATTATAAAACCATTTTGAAAGAGCACTGATAGAAAAAAAAATATCTCCAATGTTGTTATTCCGTTAAAAAATTCAATAAACAAACCAATTAACTTTATTCAAATATTGTTAATCAATTTAATAAAACTTTCATTTCGTTAGCGAAATAAAACGTATTAAAGTGAAGAGACATAATTAGGAAAGATAAAAATTAGAATAACACGTTTCACGATGCCTTTCTTTATACATCATGTATCATCTTGGAGTTTGAGAAAAAAGGCCAATATTTAAAGTGGACAAACATTTGATTTTCTTGAGGGGAGACATAAGGATTTATAAAATGAATATCCTTGCATGGTTATATATAAAGCAGAAAATAAATATATTTGCCGAAGACAGCATGAACAAACAAAAATATGAGCATTCGTATAAAAATAAATATCCGCACAAAAATCTTCCTGCCCTAACATAATAACAAATGGTCGTCCTCTAAATATATAACTCTGAAGATATGTCATTCCTTTGTACAGTTATGCAAGAAATTTCATAAGAAAAGGTGCAGCCACCGCCAAAAGATATTCCAGAATGAAGTCTTGGAGAGCGCTGACAGAAATTGAACTAAAGTCTTTCCTAGCTATAGTGTTCAACATGGGTTTGATTAGGAAGTCTTCCATAGAAGAATACTGGAATTTATTTATGCCAAGTCAGGCATCCCATTGGTTCAAGAAGGTTATGTCTAGAAATCGTTTCCAGAATATATTAAAGTTTTTATATGTGTCAAACTATTCAAGAAACGTCCCGAGACAGGTATCATAATTAGACTGTAAACCATGCTTATATTGAAAAGAAGAAATGGTATGATTTCCAATAAAACAACTCTCCACATGAGACCAACATGACACAGTAATTAACAACTATAGATCACCGTACAGCCTTCAACAATGAGCAAATCCAATACCGCATAGTGATGTGTTAAAGCAATCAGACTGTTTTCTGCTCTTTGGTCGGGTTGTTGTCTCTTTGACATATTCCCAAATTCCATTCTCTATTTGATGATCAAGTTCTCGTTTTGTCATACTTTTTTTTATTGAAATAAACGTTCAATTTGTGTTAAAAAATAAAGGTTTCCGCTTTTTCCATTCATCCTCGTCGTTTACTTAATGTCTGGTACGTATTCAAAATTTGTCTTTCCAAAAGTGTTAACAGAGGAACTTAAAGCAATTGAAAACAAAAGTTCAGTCCCTGGTAAGGATATAAGTTATCCATTCCCCTTGGGGCTTTATGATTTACAGCGAAACTTCATCTCAAGATGGTTTTTTTTTATGTTTTTTTATATAGCACCCAGCGTATGACCCTGCTTCAAGATTTAGACCACTGTTATCCTTTATGAAAAAACAATTTTGTCGTTTCATTGTTCCTAAAAAAGAGGTTTGTGTGGACGAAACTTTAATGGCAACAAAAGGTCATAATGTAATGAGGCAGTATATCCACCCCATCCAAAAACTATTTGCTCAGACAAGAAGAACGTTATTAGTTTTATTTGACTTTTTGAAATAGTAACAACGTATACTGTATGTACTGTACAGAAGGGGACAGTATGCTATTAGCTTATTACAACAGACTAAGTTAACAGGTGATTTGTTCCGAAAATAGGCCAGCATCCCTTTCCTGAGCTGCTTCGAATATTTTTACTTAAAAAATAAGGTAAGCGGAAGAGGGAAAACGGTACTATTTATTCTGCCATAGGCGACAATATTTACATTTTCTAAATTTACCACTTTTTAAGATAAAAACCTGGATAAAACAGTAATATGTTGTGTTAGTACTTTATTATTCTGTTTTAAAAATTAAAGCCAAATAGTATCATGACCAACTTCCAACGGAGCTTGTTTATGTTATCCATGCCCACCGTCATTTTGCACCAAATTTATAAAAGGAGAAGGTCCGGTAAGGACTCATTTTGGCCTCAAATTTCAGTTTCATCTGAAAAAAGATTTTGACCACTTTTTAAACACTTGAGTGTCTATTTCACTTGATTCAATTAGTTTATGTGAAAGATTTTAACTGATTAAGTCATTAAAAACGATCCGATTGAAGCTCAAATATGAAAAATCTCTCAAATATGCCAAAAAACGTCACTTTTCAGATTGTTTTTGTCAAAAATGAAAGTGGCCGCATCCGTGTTCATCCACAACCTTTATATATGTTATGTATTATCATAAAATACAACTTACATTACAATATTAAGGATGAACACGAATGCGGCCACTTTCGTTTTACACGGAAACCGTCTAAAATTTAACTAAAATGATAGAATTTTGAAGATTTCAGTAATTTAGCATGACTTAATGGTGCTACAACCCGATATATGTGCATTGTATTGTCAAAAACAGCCCATATTTATGTAGCAGAAGCATTCAACTGTCCAATAAATAACTAAAAGTTTACATTTTAACAATTTTGTAAAACTGTTATATTTTTGGGCCAAAAAGGGGCCTTACCGGACCTACTCCTTTTGGAAGTCTTTTCGAATAATTCTCTAGAAAATATTTCAGCAGGTTTCAAAATTTATATTGTAAATATACACACTGCAGTTATTCATAGATAAATAAAAAAAATATATTGTACCCTTACATCCAATCACAGCGCTCCTAATTTGACTTCCTTCACCTGCCTTGGGTACACAAAAGGCCAACCTGATGCTGGGAAAATTTAATACTATACCGTTTTCCCAAGAAGGGATCCCATAGACCGCCCTACGTCACGATTCATGAATATGCATATTCTATTTATAGGCTATTTATAAACGATTCTGAAAATACTAATGCTAAAAATAGAATATTCTTGATGTGATTTCCGAGTATTATCTCTTAATACTACTATTCGGTATACAACGCAATACTCCTAATTGTACTAACTCACCAAATATACTCTGATACCCTCTGGTTAAGTCTTAGTACTTGCGTTCTCAATCCCGCCAATACGCCAACTCTCGTTACCTGGTAACTATCCGTGATCTTATCCTGAGTTAGGTAGTTATCAATGGATCATCCCGGGAACCGGACTACGCGGTATATCTAACTACCGTACTGTCTACATAGTAATGTCACGTCCATTATACTATATTACACAACACTCCCCCCAATTTTGAAAAGAGTGAGTGTACTTCATATTTGAATATCCACTATATTCCTTTAGTCCACCCCGTCTGGTCGCACCACGGGGATAAAAAAAATGAATCTATCATGAATAATGCATATTCCAATGTTGATCGACATATTAACAACACACCTGTATATATATATATATTTTCAAAATTCACAATTTCTCCGTAATCGCTTTGCGGATTCACTTTGTAACTAGCATATCATTCCTTGATATATGTAAACAATCTTCACTGATGATCTAATTTTTTTCAATAAAAATTTACAACTGATTTTCTATGTCCACATATTTATATGTTCATTTCTGATTAAAATCTATCTTGCGGTACCAACATCCTGGCACCGTGGACATCTAAACTTTACCATAGTGTCCGCAAGCTGTGGTGTCAAATCTACACATGCTCCATGGTACCACTCATGACAAAAATCACACTGTATCATGAACAGTCCATCATCTGGTTTTCTGCACAAACAGTACAAGTCTGGGTTAGTCGCCTTAGTCACATCTTCACCGTCCTGTAACCGGTGCTGGCACTGTTTTAACCAGGGTGGTACTTCTCTGTCTTTACATGGCTTTAAACGGTCATGATTTATTGTCAGTACAGTTTTTTGTAATTTTATCTTGTAAACATACGAAGATAATTTTGCACATACAAGTCCGGGACCTTTCCACGGTGGGTCCAATTTCTTCGCTCTACCTTTAATTTTAGCTGTGTCTAAAACATAAACTAAATCTCCTATTTTGTATTCTCTTTCCAGAATACGTACATCATAATCACGTTTCATTGTGTTCTGGGTAGTTTTTAGCGTGTTGCGCGCTATTTCGTGTGCAGATGTTATGGCATCTCGGAGTCTTCTCACATACTCATCTTGTGACTCATCTGTTTTAGGACCAGGTACACTGTACAATAAATCAACAGGCTGGTTAACCTCTCTCCCAAGCATCAGCATGTTTGGTGTAAAACCAGTACTTCTGTTAACTGACGATCGAACAGCTCCTGCCAACTGTGCCAAATGTTCATCCGAATTGCTTGTTGTTTAGACACGAAGCAACGGACGGCGTCCATTAAGGTTCTGTTGCAACGTTCTGCTTGTCCGTTTGATGATGGTCTGTACGGAGTAGTTCTCGCTTTGTGCATTTGCAAGATTTCACAGATGGATTTGAAAAGCTTGCTTTCAAAATTGCGTCCTTGGTCTGTAAAAACCTGAAATGTGAATCCAAAACGAGAGAAAAACTCGTTCACTGCAGCTCTTGCCGTATGTTCTGCGGTTTGTGCTGGCAACGGAATACATTCCATCCATTTGGAAAACTGGTCAACCATAACTAGTACATGGGCGTTCCCAAATTTCGTCTCTGGCAGTGGTCCTAGAAAATCTAAGTGGACTCGCTCCATTGGTGCACCTGCATGAAACTGGGTAAGCGGACATTTCGCCTTTCTGTTTGGCTTCTTGTGTAAATTGCATGTACTGCATGTTTTGACAAAGTCTCTAATTTTTTGTGTCATACCATACCATTGATATTTTGCCTTAATTCTCAATGTGGTCCTATTCATACCTTGATGACCTGCTGCCGGAATATCATGACATAATGATATCACTTGTTCAACAAGATCTCTTGGTACAAGTCTTGGTGTTCTGTCTTTCTTGTCCAAATTTCTCAATATTCCATTTTCATCTAAATAGAACATATCTTTGTTTATCCAATATTTCTTAGCTATTGGACTGCATCTGAATATTGTAGCTTCTGATGGTTCTGGTTTGTCCCTGAGCCATACCAGTATTAACATCAAGTTTGGGTCTTTAGACTGATAATCTTGTAATTGTTCTGGTGAATAAGTACTGGCTTCTATACCGGTCTCAGTAATGGCATTTACATTTGGGAGGTCCAAATATGTCGCGTAAACTGACATACCAAGTGGTGTAGTGACTATTTCCACTAAACTGTGACAAACATTTTGGTTCTGGCTTACTGTGTCTTGATTTGTACTGTCAAATACTTGTTGCTGGACCTGAGATGTACTTATATTCTCCTTCACGTGACTAATCACGTTCTGGTCCTCATCTTGTGGTATTGAACTGTCTGGTCTAGCATTGTCCTCTATAATTACATATGTATGTTGGGTATTGTCCTGTTTCAGTAAATTGTCATCAGAAATCAAAGAACTCGGTAGTACTGTGTGTGGTCCTACAGTTTCAAAACTTTTAAAGTCCTGATGTGAAGCTAAAGGAATAACATTATCTACGTCTTCTTGAAATCCAAGCCAACTTTGGTGAGCACGAGTACAGTAATCGCATGCTCCACAGGGTAGATTGTGTTTTAGCACGTTTCCAGCTGCTAATCTATTCTGTGGACAGGCTAAATCTGGAAGACGTGATAATGCGTCCGCATTTTGGTGTCTTTTACCTGGCCTGTGTTTAACTGTCATGTGATACTGGCTTATCTCCTCTAACCATCGAGCTAGTTGTCCTTGTGACTCTTTAAAGTGCAATAACCATGTTAAACTGATATGGTCTGTACGGACTATAAACTCTCGTCCTAAAAGGTAATGTCTGTAATGTCTGGTGAATTTCACTACTGCAAGCAATTCTTTTCTTGTCGTGCAATACCGTTTTTGCTCATGGGTCAATGAAAAACTTCCGTAGGCAACTGGTCGCTCTACACCATCTTGAACTTGTATCAATTCTGCTCCAATTGCGAAATTGGAAGCATCTGTGTCCAAAATAAACGGGTCTTTATTGTTGGGTAATGCCAATAAAGGAGTTGTTGTCAATGCCTCTACAAGTCTGTCAAAAGCTTCTTGCTCTGAGTCTCCCCATTTGTACGGTTTCTTACCGGTCAATTGATACAAAGGGTAGGACAGATCCGCAAAATTCTTAATGAAAGTTCTGTGATAATTGGCAAAGCCTAGAAATTGTTCAACCTCTCTGGTTGTCGTAGGTACTTTCCATTTTTTCACAACTTCAACATATTCACTGCCAATGGACATACCATCTCTGTTGATTGTTCTGCCTAAAAAGTCTATTTCTTTTTGGAAAAAATCACATTTCCTTGGTTTTAATTTCAGCCCATACTCTCTGAAACGTTCAAAAACTGATGTTAAATTCTGTAAATGGTCTTCAAATGTCTTTCCCATAACTAGAATATCGTCTAGGAAGGCAAGTACAACATTCCATCCTCGGAGAACGAGATTCATTACTCTTGAATATGTCCCTGGGGCATTGCAAAGACCAAAACTCATTCGGACAAAGTGGAATAATCCGTATTTAGTGATGAAGGCGGTCTTTTCTTTGTCAGAATCCTTCACCTTTACTTGGTGATACGCACTATTTGCGTCCAATTTTGAAAACCATTCATTTTCCGCCAAAGTGTCCAAACATTCGTCTATGAGAGGAAGCGGGTAGACATCTTTTTTCCTGTAATCTATACACCAGCGCACGGCGCCATCACGCTTGCGCACCAGTACTGGCGCAGATGCCCATTCTGATATAGATGGTTCTATTATACCTGCATCTAACATTTTCTTTAAATGGCTTTCTTCTTCGTGTACAAAGCACATGGGTGTTCGTCTTATTCGTTGTTTGATAGGGCGCGCATCACCTGTATCAATCTCATGTTGAATGTGGCTAAATGTTCCCAAGTCAAAATCGTCTAGTGCAAAAACATCAACAAATTCATGAAGTAAATTCGCAACTTTGGACTGTTGGTCTTTAGTGAGTTCACTGGATTTATCCAATATGTTCTGTAACTGTTCCGGTAGTGTATTGTTATCTCTGGCTATTCCAGTTGTTGCTACTGACGGGGCTGGTCCCGTTTCAACTACATCTGCTTCAATTGCTTCGCCTAGAAGAGTTCCCTTTTGTAAAACTATCTTGTTATTTGTTACATTCAGTAAACTGACACATGGCAAAACACTAGCGTTGTAATAACCACGTGGAATTAACAAATCTATCTCTTTATTAGGTTCAATTATAAAGTCTGTTAACTCTGCCGACAATTCTGACTCTAATTGTACAACTGAATTTGCATGGAGGTATGACTGTTCTATGTGGAACGATAATTTTAGCAACTCTTGCTATTTTGTTCACAGGCGGTACCAGTCCAACATCTCCATGGATCATAGGTAATGCTTCTCCATTGATGAAAAATACCAATTTTCTGCAATCTAGAATTACTTTCGCTCTAACTAGAAAATCAAGTCCTAATAGCATGTCATTATCAATTGGCGCAACATAAATATCTGTCCTATATGTTCGTTCACCAATTTTCAATTCGACTGGTCCCACTACAAATGCATCCATGTGCATACCACGCCCTGCTGCCTGCATTGTTGTTTTTCTTTTGATGGGTGGTTTCTTAATGAAAGATTCGAAAACTTTGTCGGAAATTATTGTTACTTCTGCTGCGGTATCTACTACCGAAATTACTGACTGTCCCTGTACTTTTAAAGTGAATCGAAGCATCGATACTGAACCTAACTGGCAAATAGTTCCTCCTAAATGTACAGGATCTGGCATCTGAAAGTCAATCACTTGCTGTAAATCATTATCATGCTGCGTTTTGTGTAATGGTGAATTTGACAAAGTATCTGTAGATGTTGAACTGTCACATGTTTTTAACGGGGTAGTCCCCGAAACAGGTGTCTTGTTAATATCGTTTGAAATAGTGTTCAATGTTAGGCGGTTAGGTTTGGACTGAGTCAGGGTTCCGTCCTTTAGCCCGACTCTTTCTGGTTTAAAGGATCTGTGTAATTATTTCCTGTCGGCGACTGTAATTCAGGACAGTCCCGTTGTATGTGTCCAAACTGATGACAGAAATAGCAAGCCATATTTGCTAATTTCTCAGGTGGTATGGGTCCCCAGCGCCCTCTATATGGTGATTGACGCTGATTATCTTGCCTATTATCTCTGTTACGCCATTATTGGCGATAACCTTGCTTGTTGGTTTGCTGGCTAAATGGTTGGGCTGTTGACTGGACTTCATTTTGAGCAGGAAACTGTTTTGCCTGCTGTTGTTGTTGAACCTGCTGTTTAATGTCTCCTATTTCCTGTTTATGAAATGCTTCCATAGCAGTCATCTTTTCTAGCAATGTTTCCATTTGCTTAGACAATTCGGACTTTGTGTCGGTCTTACCAATAGTATGAACCGCTAAGTCGCTATCATAATCATTACTAGGTTCATCTTGACTTGGTTGTGGGTCACGTCTACCGGTTGGTTTACCAAATATAGCTGTGTGGTTATGTTGAAACCACTTTATCTGGTCGATTGCTGCTTCAACAGATGTTGGTCTGGCTGTGGCTCCATGTTGACCAGCTTCTTTATCTGAGCATCCCTGGCATATTTTCCAGATAGCTTGTGTGTACATATAATTGTCGGGAAGATCTCTAAATGCTTTGCAGGCTAACGAGAGAACTCGATCTGCCCAATCTTCCAATTTCTCATTTGCATTTTGACGTGCACTCATGAACTGCACTTTCCTATCATGATTTTCTTGATAGAGGGTTGCTGCTTACAAGGAAGCTATTAAACCAAGAGTTCCAAATGGTGAAGTTGAAATCATCCCTTCGTAAATTTTACGGACGCCATCACGAGTTGGTTGACCGTTATGGAATAACCATTTCACAAATGATATCGGATATGTTCCTTACGTCGTAACTACAATCCCCTTCCCTTTCATGAATGTGACCTACCGAATTAGACTATTTACCGGATTTGTAATCACATAAGCAACACGACGGGTGCCACATGTGGAGCAGGATCTGCTTACCCTTCCGGAGCACCTGAGATCACCCCTAGTTTTTAGAGGGGTTCGTGTTGTTTATTCTTTAGTTTTCTATGTTGTGTCATGTGTACTATTGTTTTTCTGTTTGTCTTTTTTCATTTTTAGCCATGGCGTTGTCAGTTTGTTTTAGATTTATGAGTTTGACTATCCCTTTGGTATCTTCCGTCCCTCTTTTGCAACGTCTCAGTCAAGTCTTGAAAATTAAATCTTTTCTCTAGTTTGTGAATTACATCAAAATAATCCACGCCCTGGTCTCTGTCGATTAAATTTGCATAGTAATCACCTGCTTTACATTTAACACAATTGGTCTTTTCGTTCCGTGGTAGTCCACGATAAACGATCAGCATACCTCTGAAACTTGGTGTAAAAAGTTTTCCAACTTGATGAACCATCATACTTCAGTCCTTTTGGTATTTCTAGGTTCCTTGATTTTGGTTTAGCTGGAGGCATTAATTGCGGTGACTCATGATAACTTAAAAATGGTCTAGGTGTATACATATTTCTGTTTATTGTAGAAGAGTATGCTGTGTTTGGTGTTCTCAAGGAATATACTGGTTCCCTAAAAATTTCTGGTGATGGTATTCTGCGTTGAAATTCAGGTAAAGGTATTCTGCGTCTGATTTCTGGTGAAGGTATTCTGCGTTGAATTTCATGTGAATGTATTCTACGTCTGATTATAGTTGAAGTTATATGTGATTCTAACCTTTGATGACGTCTTGGGACTGGAACAGGCCTTTCTGTTCTAGGTTTGTGTTCATTGGGTCCTTGCTGCCATCCAACTTGTGATGTCTGCTGATTTGGATTATGGTTTCGTGAATAATCACGTTTTTCAATGTTTGCATTGGGACCTTGCTGCCATCCCAACTGTGATGTCTGCTGATTTGGATTATGGTTACGTGAATAATCACGTTTTTCAATATGTTCATTGGGACCTTGCTGCCATCCCAATTGTGGGTTCTGATGCTGGGTAGCTTGGTGACGTGAATAATCACGATTGTCAATGTTTTCCCCAACATTTAATTTAATACTTGGTTTCGTGTACCCTAATTCATCAGTTCTATGAATGTTTTCTGGCTTAGATTGTCGATCACTAGCAACATCTTGAACTTTATCTTGATCGTCACACTCAGTTTGAAGTTACGACTGCCTTTCATCAGGTCTGGAGATTTTTGATGAGTACCGATGGTCTCCATGCTGCATGGTATAATCTAAAATTTTGCTCATTGCTGAACTGGGACGTGATAAATCACGCTCGACTTCCTCACGCTCAGGTTTAAGCAAATATTCATCAGAAGGTGTGTTTGAATATGAAAAGTCCTGCATTTCTGCATCTTGTTTAGCATGTCCTGAATGAAATGCAGTTGTTTTCACCTCACCCATGTCAACATAATCCTGTAACTCATAACTGAATTGTGGCTGCGTATGGTATTCTGGTTGCTGGGTAACCGGTGAAAAATCTATCAAGTCCATCAAAGCCTCAGTTATTTTTAGTCTTGGTATTTCCATAAGATGCTCAGGCTGAATATTACCAAGTGTCTCTCTCATAGACATAATCTTGTCAGCTATAACATTTCCCACACCAGGCAACAATCTTAATTCTTCATAAGAACAGCTGTTGATTTTAATACATTGCTGCTGAAAAGCTAATGTTGTCATGATGTTATATTAACACAAATACAGTTTAATTAAATTACTGGTTGCTGAACCAGAAAAAAAAAATCAATGTGTATGTGCTATGTGGCTAACCACACAAAAAACGGCTATTTTTCGGAAAATTACTAATTTTCTCGTGAAATGGCTAATTTGCCTAAAATTAACCGTTGCCGGTCAATTTCGCCACTTTCCGGGCAAAGTTGCCAATTTAATCCAAACGTGTAACAATTATGCAATAAAAATTTGTAAACACTGTAATTAACGCAAGTTTTTATGCTTATTGTATATCCGTGTTCAAACACTTCATAATATACTACATGTAGCAATACGAACTCCGCAATTACACGTGACGTACTCACTTCTGTGACTCGCTCCAAAATTCTTCTTTTTACGCAGGAAACCCTGCTCGCCAAGCGCCAGTGATGTGATTTCCGAGTATTATCTCTTAATACTACTATTCGTTATACAACGCAATACTCATAATTGTACTAACTCACCAAATATACTCTGATACCCTCTGGTTAAGTCTTAGTACTTGCGTTTTCAATCCCGCCAAAACGCCAACTCTCGTTACCTGGTAACTATCCGTGATCTTATCCTGAGTTAGGTAGTTATCAATGGATCATCCCGGGAACCGGACTACGCGGTATATCTAACTAATGTCCTGTCTACATAGTAATGTCACGTCCATTATACTATATTACACAACATTCTCAACATGTAAAACTATCTAAAAAAAACGATGCAAAATCATTAAGTTTAAACTTTCATGTAACACTCAGGTGAATTTGCTTTTATTTATTTTTTTATCACATGAAAATAGGAAAATGTGCTGGTCTGCGTTTAAAGAAACGAAATAATCTGCATGGCCTTCATTTTGATAATTAAAAAAATCGGGCCTAGTATACATTTGCTCAAAGACAATTCTGAATTCATCTTCAATAAGCATGTATGATGTTAAATAATAAATTCTGGCTTTGGATTGATTGAAAAAAAAAAATCTGTCTCGATATAAAACATCTACTAAAGGACGTTCAAAGGATCCCCTGGGCCATCTTCAGGACCCCCTGTTGTCTGAACATTCTACTATAGGGCGTTCTATAGAACTAGGGATGTCAGCTCGGTGAAGATTTATTAATCAAGTACTCGTTGGATTTATCGAGCGATACTCGAGTACTCGCTCGGTAAAACATTATCAACATGGAAACACAAAATTATACACATTTTATGTATTGTGGGTCGTTTTGTCTTATGAATGTAAAACCCTCAACATTATTACCTAGAGCTAGATAATAGTCCAATGAATGTTATGTTATAATTAATAAGTCATTTGCAACATGTACTAATTATGTTAACTGGCAATAATCTAATCAAGTAATTAATTAAAATCTATAGAAGAATGATTACTCAAACAACAGTATTTGGGAACCGTTAAAAAGCTTTTAATAAGCAACGAAATTGTTCTTATTTAAAAATATTATCTTTATCTGCTTTTTCTTGGACGAGGCGATTTCTCAACTTGGTCAGGTAACTACCCGTCCTGCGGATGAAAATATATGTTCTGCCGGAACAGAGGTGGGGGAATGACTAAGATTAGCTTTGTAAGCCTTGGAAAAGTGTTCCTGTTCATAGCCTACCTATGTTTGGAATTTTAAATGACAGTTAAACGCAAACATTCGAATCGTATTTAACTATTTATCAATTTGGATAATATCTAATTTCCAGGGAGGCACTCTCAATAAATATATTTTGTGTTTAAACTTGAGAAAGCAACAACCTTGTACCAGGAAACCGATTAGTCGAGTATCATTTTGGTATTCGATACTCGGTACTACCGAGCGATACTCGAGTACTCGAGTACTCGTTCACATCCCTAATAGGAACCCTTGTTAATTGTTTATAATGAAGCTACTATTAGGGCGTTCTACAGGATCCCATGGGCGGTCTACATGATCCCCTGTTGTGTAAACATTATATATTTACTTTCGAACGTTCTATAGGATCCATTGTTGTTTGTTCATCATGTATATACTATAGGACGTTATACAGGATCCCCTGGGCGGTCTACATGATCCCCTGTTGTCTGAACATTATATATCTACTATAGGACGTTCTATAGGATTCCTGTTCTTTGTTTTTCATGTATATACACTAAAGGGCGTTCCACAGGATCCCCTGGACGGTCTACAGGATCCCCTGTTGTATTAAAATTATGCATCTGAGATAGGACCTTCTATAGGTTCCCCTGCTGTTTTTTCATCATGTATATACTATAGGGCTTTTATGATCCCTTGGGCGGTTCCCTGTTTTCTCAACATTATATATCTACTATAAGACGTTCTATAGGATACTACTACTCTGTTGTTTGTTTTTGATGTATCTACTAGAGAATGTTCTATACGATCCCCTGTTGTTTGTTTTTCGTGTATATACTATATGGCGTACTACAGGATCCCCTGGGCGGCCTACATGATTCCCTGTTGTCTGAACATTATATATCTACTATATGACGTTCTATAAGATCCTCTGTTGATTGTTTTTCATTTTTATACTATAGGGCGTTCTACAGGATCCCCTGTTGTTTGAAAATTATGCATCTGAGATAGGACCTTCTATAGGTTCCCCTGTTGTTTTTTCATCATGTATATACTATAGGGCTTTTATGATCCCTTGGGCGGTTCCCTGTTTTCTCAACATTATATATCTACTATAAGACGTTCTATATGATACTCTGTTGTTTGTTTTTGATGTATTTACTAGAGAACGTTCTATACGATCCCCTGTTGTTTGTTTTTCGTGTATATACTATATGGCGTACTACAGGATCCCCTGGGCGGCCTACATGATTCCCTGTTGTCTGAACATTATATATCTACTATATGACGTTCTATAAGATCCTCTGTTGATTGTTTTTCATTTTTATACTATAGGGCGTTCTACAGGATCCCCTGTTGTTTGAAAATTATGCATCTGAGATAGGACCTTCTATAGGTTCCCCTGTTGTTTTTTCATCATGTATATACTATAGGGCTTTTATGATCACTTGGGCGGTTCCCTGTTTTCTCAACATTATATATCTACTATAAGACGTTCTATATGATACTCTGTTGTTTGTTTTTGATGTATCTACTAGAGAACGTTCTATACGATCCCCTGTTGTTTGTTTTTCGTGTATATACTATATGGCGTACTACAGGATCCCCTGGGCGGCCTACATGATTCCCTGTTGTCTGAACATTATATATCTACTATATGACGTTCTATAAGATCCTCTGTTGATTGTTTTTCATTTTTATACTATAGGGCGTTCTACAGGATCCCCTGTTGTTTGAAAATTATGCATCTGAGATAGGACCTTCTATAGGTTCCCCTGTTGTTTGTTTATCATGTATATACTATAAGCCTTTCTATAGGATCCCTTGGGCGGTCTGCAGGATCCCCTGTTTTTTCAACATTATATATCTACTATAGGACGTTCTATAGGATCCCCTGTTGTTTGTTTATTATGTATATACTATAAGGCTTTCTATAGGATCCCTTGGGCGGTCTGTTGGATCCCCTGTTTTTTTCAACATTATATATCTACTATAGGACGACGTCACGTTCTATAGGATCCCTTGTTGTTTGTTATCATGTATATACTATAGGGCTCTCTATAGGATCCCTTATGCGGTCTGCAGGATTCCCGTTTGATTTTCTTAAATTGTGTTGATATAAATTAGGCTGTTAGTTTTCTCAATATAATTGTTTCAAATTTTTCATGTCGGGGCCTTTTCTAGCCGACTATACGGAATGTTTTTTCTTCTCATTGTTGAAGGCCGTACGGTTGCCTATAATTGCTTACATTCACTTCATTACAATGAAATTCTTTAGGGCGAGACAATTCCGTAGCTTCCCCCTCTCCATCTGGTCAGATACGGCATATGGTTGCCGGGGAGCAGGTCTATCGATGACAACATTAAGCCGGATAATTAAAGGAGAAAGAGGCAACATTTGAATTGCATTGTCGCTCAAGATTGCAAGTGGTAAATTCAAAAGAAATGAAGAAATAAGTACAATGCGGCATTCGCAGTCAAAATTAAGACATTGTAAAAACATGCACCGCCCAAGTCGACAGACACAAAACAAATGAATGATTAATTAAACATTTACTACAAAATACAGGTTTTTTTGTTTGTTTGTTTGTTTATTTGTTTCGTTTTCCAACTGGACGTCTAAAAGAAACAAATATTGAAAGCCTTCCTTTTCTTCATAGTCAATTCACAAATAAGTTTGATTTTGATAAGCAAATTAAGAAAATAAGAAAATAAAGCCTCGGTCACACCTTACCGGATAGCTCGAACGGACGCCTAACGGATAAAAAAAAGTTATCCGTTGACAAAATTTTTGTCCGTTGGGAGTCCGTTGGTGTACTAACGGACATGTAACGAATGCCTAACGGACACACAACGGACATTGAACGTACGTGAAACGGAGACGTACCGGACAGAACGGACGTCGAACGTACATCCAACGGACGAGTTACGGATAAAACGGACACCTAACGGAAGCGTAACGGATAAAACGGATGAACAAAATATTCTGAAAATTAAAGGCAATAAACCATCTAAAAATTAAAGGCAATAAACCATGAGAAATTTCAATTGGCATTTGTCCGTTTTACATCCGGTAGGCATCCGTTTTATCCGTTATCCTTCCGTTAATGTCCGTTTCACATCCGTTTTATCCGTTAGGCGTTCGGTAGACGTCCGTTGGTGAATTGGTCTACCGGATCTCCAACGGATGCATAACGGACACGTAACGGATACAAAACGGACGAGTACCGTACAAAACGGACGCCTAACGGACGTTCAACGGACATTTTATCCGTTGGACGTCCGTTCAAAGTTTTGAACATGCTCAAAATTTTCCACCGGATAGAACGGACGTCAACGGATAAAACGGACGCTTAACGGACGCCTAACGGATATGGACGGACGCCTAATGGATAAGAACGGACGTCTAACGGACATGAACGGATTGAAAAAAAGTTATCCGTTAGGCGTCCGTTCGAGCTATCCGGTGACCGAGGCTTTAGGAACGCTACCCAAGTTTTTATATTGGATAGTTTTCATTGGCAATCAAAACATTCATATGCGATCAATATTATTTGTTTTAAATTTCATTTTTGAGACGACCCTTCATACCTCATGATAATCACCTGTCGTAGTCGTTCTCACCTGTAGGTGTAGACAATTGTTGAAAATTTCTAATATTAACTATAGACAAGAACTTTACAACCATTAAAGGCAATTTTTATAACTGGGATTTTCAACAATTTATCAAAGTCCAAAGCCCGTAATTTCGGCCAAAGTTAGCGGAGCAAATCCAAATTTAAATTTGATCTGTAACTCATCATGGTTAACTCAAATACCAAAAATCAGCCCAATATCTGAAGGCGTTTAGAAAAAAGTCCGTATAATGGTTTGTTGCGGAATGACGGAATGATGGAATGACGGACACGGGTAAAACTATATGGGACCGACAACTTTGTTGCGGGACCATAAACAATTGAAATGGGGAAAAGAGTATGTATATAGGTAAAATTATACTTATTTTTATTAGTCCTATAGTCAGTATAGTCAATCTTATTACTTTTTTTGAAAGAAATAATGACTGTTGGTACATAAACATATGATTAAGCAAAGGATTTTTTTGCGAAAAAAAAATACTACTTTGTCTACGCATATATCCCATCGAACTAGAGATAAAGGATACAACAGATAGTTCATATAGAAGTTCACAGTGAGGGTCGGTTCAAAACAAAACTTTACGACAAAAGAGGTGATTTCTGCTTCCCAATTGGGAACTTTTCATTTCTATGTAGCAACAATCCAGTGGCGCCTGCGTACGGAGTATATGTCTCACAATTGAAACGATATTCCCATGCTTGTATTTCCTATCATGATTTCCTTGATAGAGGGTTGCTGCTCACAAGGAAGCTATTAATCCAAGAGTTCTAAATGGTGAATTTGGAATAATCCCTTCGTAAATTTTACGGACGGCATCACGAGTTAGTTGACCGTTATGCAATATCGGATATGTTCCTTATGTGGTAACTACAATCCCGTTCCCTTTCCACGAATGTGATCTTCCGAATAAGACTATTTGCTGGGTTTGTAATAACATGAGCAACACGACGAGTGCCACATGTGGAGCAGGATCTGCCTACCCTGCCGGAGCACCTGAGACAATCCAAAGTTTTTGGTGGGGTTCGTGTTGCTTATCCTCAGTTTTCTATGTTGTGTCTTCTGAACTATTATTTGTTTGTTAGTCTTTTTGTTTAGCCATGGCGTTGCCAGTTTATTTTTCGATCAATGAGTTTGACTGTCTCTCTGGTATCTTTCGCCTCTCTTTTATCAATAAAACAGGAAGCATCTGATGTTGAACGATCATAATTAAAACATGTATTAATTAAATTAGGTTGTAAGATCATCAACGTTGTTAGGTGGACCATTTTAAACATGTCATCTGACACTAATGGTCAACTAAAAAGTTGTTACTTTATTTAGTAGAATATTTTTTTTTTTATGAAGGGACAAATCAAAATATGTTTTCAATGTGAAAGATTGTATTGTTTAAATCAATTACATCTACACAAATGTTTAAGTTAAAGCTCAGTAGATATAAATATAATACAAGATGGATATAATAAATATTGGTTTGCCTCATTGTAGTTGTATTGATTCGATGTATTCTCTAGGTTATAAAGTTATGTTCGTATCCACCTTGTCAGACCTTTATGCAGATCATTCCAAGTCGTGACTATAACACTAGTTTTTATATTTCATTGGACACTTAAGTTGTTGATAAATTTATAAACGAAAAACATACATTTAAACAAAACCTACACATTATTATATATACTTAATGAATTATTATTGGTCTTTTTATTTTGTGTTCTACATTTATTTCCAGAATTAATTGTCAGTTGACCGTTTAACTAAATGTCTCTATATTTGATACTGATAGGTCTTACACAGGTCGAGAACTCTAGATTTCTTGACGTCAGAATATATTTGCATAGTAATTTCCCAAACACAAGGCAAATATGGCCTTGAGAAACTGACCAATCGGCTCAATGAACTACAATGCATTGTGGGCTACTACGAGTTTTCTAACACTTGAAAATAACAGCCACTATGTTCCGTCAGTTACTTTGTTCCGGCGGAACTTTTCAACTAGTTATTTCGTTCCGATGGAACTTTCCAACTAGTTGTTTTATTCCGAGTGCAGTCGAAAAAATCCGGAAAAAGTAGCTAGTTGAAAGTCCAGGAACAATGTAGCTAGTTGAATAGTTCTGGCGGAACAGAACAACTAGTTACCTCGTTCCGAATATACCATATTTCGTCCTTTTTGTAGAAAGAGGGAGAAGAATGAGTATGAGTATATTTAAGAGCAAATCATTAATGTACAAGAATACCCAACGCACTGAAAGGGGTTTCTTTGGGGACAAATATGAAAAAAGGGGCATGGAACTTTATTTTTGGGGAAATAATGAAAATGTATTAAAATTTTGATGTACTGAGGGAGAACAAACTCCCCCAGCAAAATTTAAGTTGTATTTCATAGCTCACATAAAACGGAATAAGTTGCATTATCATGCAAATTAAGTATTTATAGTACCCTCAAGATGAGGGAAGAATACCCCCCTCCTCATGTGAGTCTTTGCATCAATTCTCCAAATGGAACTTTGTGACTGGTTGATAAGTTCCGTTGGAACTTTTGGGCCAGTTTGTTAGTCCCGGAACTTTCTAACTAGTTGATATGATCCGTTGGAACTTTTTAAATAGTCACTTTGTTCCGGTGGAACTTTTAAACCATTTAGATAAGAACAAAATAAATAGTTAATAAGTTCCTCCGGAACTTTTCGGCTAGATAGTTTATTCCGCCCGGAACTTTCCAACGTCGGAACAAAAGAGCATTTACATTTGTAAAAACATGTGGAATTAATTAGTGGTAAAACTGTCAACTAATATAGTGTCTGGGACTCTCAAATTAAATGTTTTTGTTCTGCGAATATCTTTATTGTAAAATATATAACATAATCTTAAATTTGCATGCTCAGATTAAAAAAAATATTGTTTACGGGCTTCACATTTCGACTTTCTTTTTCGCCATATAAAAGTAGTTGAATAGGTTTTTTTCCCCATTGTTATGCATTGTACCTGTGCAATAATTTCACGACGTGAAATAATGATCTGATGATGTGTATGGAATTTTTTTTTAGCTCTCTTAAACCTGTATAATGTTCCAAAAACATTTCTGCCTCGAAAAACACCAAAAACTGACACTGAGACACTTCTATCGGTACTGGATGTGTAAATTGTTTTATCAGGACCTGAACTAAAAGTAAGAACATCATTATATTTAGTATGCTAAAAATAAGTATTATAAAAGCGGGGACGATAAATTGCTTAACATATTTTGTATAGTTACATCCAAAGATAAAGTAAGTCCGTCTGTTGCATGCAAATTTTATTCCAAAATAAACCTCAGAGGTATTTTTATCGTTCGGCTGCTGTCCTATTGATGTATGTGCAATTTCTCCAATTATTTAAATCCTCTGGATCATAATGGGTTCCATATTGCCTATTAAGTTATTTTAAAACGTGCTTTGTATATAGAAATAAGAAGATGAGGTATTATTGCCAAATGAGACATCTTTCTATCCAAGACAATAATCGAGTAAAGTAAGCAATCATAGGTTCAATGCTGAAAAGTAAGCTATAAAGGGACAACAATTACATGTACTAGTGTAAAACAATCCAAACAATAGCAACAACAAAAACACAACGGCCTTATTTTATATACAAGAGGATAAGAAATGTATCCAATAAATAAAAGAAATACAACCGGGATATTTCCAACGCTGCAATTTTCACAAAACATACCAAAGTTCCCACCTTGTACTTATAGATTTTGTTAACACTGTCAGACAAGAATAAAAAAGGCTTTGTGCAGTTTTGATGAAATATGATGTATGATATAGGCTTTGTGCATGTTCTGTACCCGTCAAATTCTCAATATGAAAATACTACTTAGTGTTCTACAGACGTCAGTTAATATTTCATAATGGAAAACCGAACTTTCTGAAAGATGTTTGTTTATAAAATAAGGAGATGGGATATGAATGCCAATGGGACAACTACCCACTTAAGCTCAAATGAAGTGGATGTAAGTAATGATAGGCAACCGCAATGCCTTCAACAATGAGAAAACCCCATACCGTATAATTGGCTATATAAATGGCCCCGATTGATAATTAATATACGTTGTTGTTTCTTAAAGACAAATGAATGAACACATTCTTATCCTCGATTTAATTACTTTTTATTGAATTTTTAATCATAAAAGAAGGTACAATATCATAAAATAAATTTTGTGAAAATTTAGAAAATTTAGTGACCCAATCAGATATTTGACAAACTCTTAGTCTCAGACAAAGTCTTCGCCTTTTACGAACACAAAATTCAAGGATCACACACTTTCTTTGAACTATCTATACTGTCGGAAAGTTGCTGCCCTCATGAATACAAGCACCGCCTGTTAACGACTGCCTACCTTATTTACACTAGTAAGTTTGTCTTACGGGTAATTGTGTTTTTCACTGTTGTTTCGTTGCTGTCTTGTGGACGAATACCTGAAATCTCCATGTCATTATCAAACATGTTCAATGACTATATATCGGATAATTTAACCACTAGTGTCTTCGCATAGAAACAACTCTTCGTTAATCTGAGCATGGAACGAATAATTTATATTACGAACTATAGTTGTGGATACATAAAATGAAAAACTAAGCGAAATTGTTAACCCCGCATTGCACGAAAAAAAGTGTTGTATTTCAGGAAATAACACGTGTTCTTGGTTGATTGTAAACACGTAGTAGTCCATAATGCATTGTTACTCATTTAGTGGATTGGTCAAAAACCCCGGTAAACATAAATTTCATCACACGTAAATAAACAATTACATGTGCGAGGTCATAAGTATGCTAATTCATGCATTTCCATAAAAGGTATTGTTCCCGACCTGTTGCGGTGATTCATGGTTTTATGATTGCATTTGTGTCAGGTGTCGGTGTAGGTAATTGATATATAATTCTTTGAAAAACATCCTGATTTAGAACGGTATGAACTATCATTGACAATGAATAATAGGGGAACTTGATTAAAGGTTTTATGCGTATTTATACAATTTAAAAAAATAGTTGTGGTACTAATGCCAGTCAGATACATGTAGCTATCTATATACATGTATCAACGGAAAATTCTGTAATCAATAAACAAAGACCCGTACTGCCTTCCGTCAATGAGTGAAACCCATAACATATAGTAACGGAAAAATGAACCCATTTTTACGATATACAACAAGTAGAAAGCGAAAAGCAAAATGATTTATTCTACAACAATGAACAAAACACACGATTAGAGAAGATCAATGTTGTATTCCTGTTTCGGGACCTATACTAATTACACGGCGTCCCTCGTCAGTGGTCTCCGTGTAATAGTAGACCAGACAGGAATTACATGTAGATATGTTTTGTAGTCATGAATATCCATCGCTTTGTCTCTTGTTTCTGCTAGGCACTGTAAGAAAAATTAACCTCTTTGAAATATTTAAGTATTTACATATTAATCTAAAAATAACTTTCATATCTGCAAAGATATTTGATTATCAAAATCTAACAATTTGTATTAATGTCCGGACAATGTATTGTTTATCTATAAGTCACAAGCAAGTATACGCCTGCTCTTAAATTTCTTTAATGTATTTTAGAAAATAATATTTATGAAGGTATTGTTTTTGTTTGGGTTTTTTGGGGGCTAAAGAGAATAATGTGATTAAAAACAATAACATTACTTCAGGTGATACGAACCTCATTCAAACCATGAATTTTATCTCACGTATCGCAAAACTCACGATTAGGTTCGTATCACCTAAAGCAGTTTTACTGTTTTTGTTTTAACAAGTTTTTATGTAAAAAAATCTATCTCATTTGCTTTTGAGTATAAACGTCAACTCTGTTTTTGCTACAGGTTTTGCTATGTATTTATTTGATGAGTTTTAAGACCTTTTCAAATAATTATAGTTTGTTCATATGATGTACTGTTACAACACCGCCCTAGGTTAAAGAAAGGGTTTGGTGACCGCTAACATGTTTAGGACATTATGCATGTGCCTGTCCCAAATCAAGAGCCTGTAATTCAGAGTGGTTGTTGTTTGTTGCTGTATATGATATTTTTTTTATCGTTCACTATTGTGTACATATATCAAGCTATTACTTTTATCGTATGAATTATTTTACATTTGCCATTTCGTGGTCTTTTATAGCTGACTATGCGGTATGGGTTTTGCTCATTGTTGGAGGCCATACGGCGACCTATAGTTGTTAATATCTGTGTCAAATGGTCTCTTGTGGAGAGTTGTCTCATTAGCAATCATACCATATCTTCTTATTATTTTATAGGAAGATAGCATTGGTCATATATAGTTTTAAATAGATATAGGAAGATGTGGTATGAGTGCCAATGAGACAACTCTCCATCCAAGTCACAATTTATAAAAGTAAACCATTATAGGTCAAGGTACGGGCTTCAACACGAAGCCTAGGCTCACACCGAACAACAAGCTATAAAGGGCCCCAAAAATTACTAGTATAAAACCATTCAAACGGGAAAACCAACGGTCTAATCTATACAAAAAACAAGAAACGAGAAACACTTATGAACCACATAAACAAACGACAACCACTGAACATCAGATTCCTGACTTAGGACAGGTGCAAACAATTACATAGGGATTAAACGTTTTAATGGTACCAAACCTTCTCCCTTTTCTGACAGTATAACATCACAACATAGAAAGACACACTATAAAATATCAATTGGAATGACTTAACTCAATCAAAAAACGAAGCATTTATACTTTCTTGGTTTTAAAATTTTGGATTTGAGCATGTTTGATGAAAGTAAACCAAGAAAAGCGCGTCTGACACAATATATAAAGCATTATTTTCCTTTATTCTTCGATGCCGCTGCTAGTTGACTGCTAGCCCGCTAGGTTATTGTCAGCTCATTATGCAGTATTCCGGACATGACTTGTTTCATAACATGTTTATTTCTCAAAATTCAACATTGAGATAAGTTTTAAATTATGTCATTATGTTTTCTATCCCTGATGGAGATGTTCTTTTTACTCTTTAAGAAGTGTACCTTTCTCGTTTGTTTTGATGTATGTGGAATTTAGTGACGTCTTATGTTTAAAGAAATGCAATGTTTTGATGTCTTCGCAACACTTTTACAACACGGGTAAAGATAGAAAAAAACTAGTCAAAACTTTCAAAAATGTCATCATATATCGTGGGATGTATTTATAAACACTTTATACTTGCAAGGATGGTATTTAATTTTCAAAGAATCTATTAAACCAACGGTTCCAAAATTTAAAGTTGCAATCATCCCTTCCAACATGTTCAAAGTACTAGTTTTATAGACGATATTGCGTGTTAATTGACTGTTATGGTATAACGACAATACCGGTTTTTTTTTCATTGATTGTGACATCAACGAATGACACGATTTTTTACTTCCCAAGCACCTGCATTCTCCATAGGTTTGGATGGGATTCGTATTATTAAATCTTTAGTTTCTTTAGACTTATGAGTTTTGAATATCCCCATGGTATTTTCCATCCCTATTTTCTTTTATAAAAGGTTGTATTATAAATGTAATATATGAAACATAAGGCAAACACATATGTAAAAAGTATAATTCAAATCCATCTCTTTGACCTAAAAGACTTATCGATATACATAATGATTCACTAATGGTATTATATCTTTTGGGGGGTGACAGCTGTGCTCTTGCTTGTAGTTTTCAATCAACACTAAAATGTTTTTTTTTTATTACTACATATTAAAATAACGTTCACTTTTTTCTTGTAATGGTTATGAAACAATGTGTCATACTAATAGAGATGTACAATTGCAGATAGTACAGTGTAATACGGAATGACTTACACATCTGCAGTGTTAGTGATGGAGATTTTTGTCACCCATTTGGTTCGAATAGTAATAAATTAATATTTATTTACTACTACTTCTGTTTTTGTATTTTATAATATCCATGTTATTCGGTACGTGCTTTTCATGAATTGATGTATTTGTTAGTTATTCTTTCGATTGCTTGACTGATGTTTGCTTTAAATTGCACCAGCGAAAAGGCTAATTAATATAGTATACCGAGGCCAGTGTGTGTAATTTTTGAGTCATTGTGGTTTTCAAGATTATAAGGATTACGTAACTAGAGGCTCTAAAGAGCCTGTGTCGCTCACCTTGGTCTATGGGCATATCAAGCACTAAGCACACGCTCCAACTTTGTAGACAGAATAGACTTGTAAATGTAAGTGATCTTGTATAAATGATCTTTTAGTCTGTTTAGTTTCTTTGACTTATTGATAGATCTTGCCTTGCTGATCATTTTTGTGATTTAAAGTGTTTATTTTACTACTATAATCTAAATCATATGAGGCATATCAGAAAAAAAATGTTTCTCTATTAAAATCATAGTTTTCATGATAATAGGCAAAAATGGAGAAAAAAAAATTGTTTGTCATTTATGGGCCATAACTCCTATAAGAATTGGTCTAACAGTTTTGACATATATGGACAATTGGTAGAGCTCATTATTCTGAACATATTTGTTCCTTTTAGATTTTCACTATTTATAAAGGTAAAAAAATAATAAAAAATTGCATTTTACCCCTGACGTTGCGCACGATGTTGGTACCAATTCCATTTTGCTATAGATAAGCATAAACATAAATACGCAGACTGGTCAGTTCGATAAAAATATAGTGATTTCTGATTGGATTCATTACATTAAACTTGAAATTAAAGAAAAAAAGGAACCGAAATTTAAAATACCAGGAATTATAACACTTAATTATCCCATTTTTACGCAAAAACGTCATGTCCAACGTTTCATTTTGTGTGCAAAAGATCAGAGTTCCATTTCTTTCCTACGGTATTTTTTCTCCGATCATCGTAAAACTTCAAAAGAATATTGCTATTATAATAGTTATTCGCGTGTTAAAGCAAAATCAATATCACTGAAACCGTAATCCGGAAAATGTTATTTTTGTAAACGGTCTGAAAAATGTCCAAGCGTATGCAAGGTAAGTATATTTCGGGTTTGCGCATTTATACCGTGAAATTGAAAAAGCTGAGAGGAAAAATATTTATTATATTTTGAATTTTTTTTTACTTCTCTCCTGGTTCATGATATTTTTTTGCCGAAAACCATGCGTATAGTTTCTATTGCAATGACTTCAAAAAATATAGCCATCTTGTCCCAACGAAAACAACGCTGTATTTTCTTTAAAATTGAGGTTTTAACCAGCTGTCTATCAAATAAGCATAGTTAGATCATAGAAAATAAAACTTGGCAGTAAAGGTTCTTCTGTTTTTCTTTTTAAACAATACAGTGTTTAATATGTTTTCGTTAGGCAACAAGGTTTTTAGATCGTTTCAAAAAGTATAGCCGTTTTGTCCCAACGTTCGCAAAACGTAATTGATGTCATGCTCTGGTTTTTAATTTTATATCGTAATTATTTGTTTCCAGTTTAATTCGAAAGAAAATAAAAATACATAGGTATGTTCTATTTTAGCCATGTCAGCCATGTTGGTTGGTAGGCGGGGTTATCTGACATATCTTTTGAACTAGATACCTTAAAGAAGTTTGGTTGAATTTGTCTCAGTAGTTGCAGAGGAGAAGGTTTTTGTAAAAGATTACAAAAATTAAGAAACAATTGTTAAAAATTTACTATGAGGGTATTAACTTCTGAAGGATCAATTGACCATTTCGGTCATGTTAACTTATTTGTAGATCTTACTTTGCTAAACAATTTTGTTGTGAACAGTTAAAAACTTACCAAAATTTACGAAAAATTGTGAAAAAAATATTTTAAAGGGTAATAACTTCTAAAGGGGTCAATTGTTCATGCTACCTTATTTGTATATCTAACTTTTCTGAACAATTTTGCTGTTTACAGTTAATCTCTATCTATTATAATATTCAAGATAGTAACCAAAATCTGTAAAATTTCCTTAAAATTACCAATTTAGGGACAGCAACCCAACAACCGGTTGTCTGATGCGTCTGAAATTTTCAGAGCAGATTGATCTTGACCAGTTGAACATTTATAGCCAGGTGAGCTAAAAATGCAGTTAAAAAATTTAAAAGAGGTTCTTTATCGTGTTGTTGTATAAAGTACAATATCGAAACTAAAATGTCGAAGTATATTAAAAATTTGTTTACCCGATTTAATGCGTTTGTTACTCAAGAAATGTTGTGAAATTTTGTTTGATAATTTTAGTTTATTCACATTTGTTGGTACGAACATTATAGCTTGAATATTGCATAGACACCCTTCTTTTGTTAAAAGACAAAGTTTGACTCTAGATATATCTTTTACGGTTACAGTAACATTCACTTATACCACTCATCTACTTTTATACCCATGTTAATTGTATTCAATTAATACCTGTTCATAGGGCGAAGTAGAGTTTGAAATGTTATATACACATTATACTTATATTGAAGACGTTATTTTAACCTCGGATGTCTTCAGATTTTTTGTTTGTTTTCTCGTTGACACTCTTTCTTTTATTCAGATGTATACATCACTATACAGTATTAAAAAAAACCAGAACACATGTATATATAAATGATATTACTAAAACCTTAACATTTTACATGTACTTACCATGCTTACTCTTCCTTAAACATAAAATAACTAGACTAAGTATAATCAATAAACTGATGATCCCAATGCTTAATCCCAACCACATGAAATTATCCGTTGAACGGCTCACATTTTCGACGTCTGAAATTATATATTGTTGTAGAATAAATGAAATGTTTTTACATGTAAACAGCAGACAATATATCGGCAAGTACGTATTTCCGTAAAGATACGTCTTAAACTTTTATTACACATAAGATATATACAGCTTGTTTAGAAAAACTGCAATGTACAATTTACTGAATAATTGATATTTTTAATATTTTAAAAACAAAAAGATTGATTTTTTTGTTATAAATGGTTTGTTTCGTCAAAATAGATGTTGTGTTAAATTTACATGATAATTGGTTTGAGTGAATTTGAGTTATCGTACGAAGTATAGATGGACGGACGTAGATTGGTTTACCATACCAATGGTCTTCGACGTCACGAGCTTATCAATTATCAGGACTCTGCGAAAATAGAAGTGCCCTCTAATTTATTTTCATCAATACATCTTAAGAAAATAACAAACCTGTGCATTTTTTTGTTTCCAAAACAAGAAAGTATGTTGATGGTTTAACTTGGCACTTTACGTTAAAAGAACACTCTAATTCATTTGGTTCAACGTTTAATGCAGCTGTTACTGTAACAGTATACAGTTCAGACACATTCTTGTTAGATTTATGGGATTCCACTTTCTTGATTGATGCATTATATTCCTTGGCCTTTTAATTATAATTAAATGAAACAAAATAATATATTAGTTTTACGCATGGTAATAAAAGAATATTAAAGAATGTGTCTTGATTCCAAGATGTTTAAATATCAAATTTTAACGGGTAACTGTTTCAAAAATATAACATTATACATATAAATGATTAGAAAAATTGAAGTGAAACTCGCTTTTAACAGAAAGTATATGTTTGTATTTCAGAAAAATTTCAGAAAAATGTATTATCTACAATACACTTTTTCCTAATTCTTTAACTAGTGGTAGCAATTAACATGATTAACTAAATCTATATTTTAGTGATTCAGTTGCACACTGTTTTATCAGTAACTGAACATGCTGAACGACATAAGAAGAAAAAACATCAATTCAGACAATGATGTCAGTTACATTTCGTTCCTGTCTATAAGACGTTGATATAGTTTATAATTCAAATTCAGCTTTTAAGGGGATACTAAATGCCCTATTACATGATTCATTCTAACAGTAATATGAAAATGATAAATTATATTTTGATATAAAAATATGACTATAACTGCTTCGAGCACATTTGACCTTTAACAATTTTGAATGCTCTTTTATATTTTTATATTCATAACGTTTGATATGGTTAATAAAGGTATGTCTACAAATTTCATTTTAACTCAAAATAGCACATTTTGCACAGTGTTAACACTTTTTTTAAGCAGACTATAAACTCATTCAGATAAAAGACTTCAGTTTTACGACAAAAACAAAAACGGTTCCACGACTTAACTTGATACCTGGTTTATTTAGGACACTGTCTGATTTTGTTGATTAAGATTTACATGATATAACATCCACTTTATTATGTCTAACAAGTGTTTATCAATTGCACAACTATAAAGATGAGGAATAAAAAACATATTGTAATCAATATGAAAATAAGAAGGTGTGAAATAATGAACAAGACGAAAACTATAATTATACAAAGAACACGCACAGATCACAATATGGTTCAATGCACCAGATCAATGCTAAGCACGGAATCTAATAAAAGGCAGACGACAGGCATATCCGTTCTAACACTGCTACATTTATGTACTCGCAGTTACTGAAAGCTAGCGCAAAGCCAGACAGATCCTAATAGATAAATCATGTTCTTCTAGACTAAAGTGTCAATGTGTTTTAGTTTGTTAACTATACCTTGTAAACGATGGAACAGTCTGGTATTGGATAAGCTTTCATCTCAACTTCTACAATACATCTATCGTCTTTAAGCTTACTTGAATCTTCGACATCACCATCTAAAAAATAATTATCTATAAATGCTATTTACATTTTTGAAATATATATAACATGTATAATTCGTCTAAATATCAGGTCAACAATGTTAGACAATTTATATGGTTTACTTTCATTTATTTATACTTGTTCTTGTTATTCTTCGCTATAATACCGACGAAAGTGTTTATATCTAATTTAATAAATATACACATGTGCAGATTACATCCTAACATTTCTGTGATTATATTTCTTGCTCTTAATAAATAAAACAGTTTTGCAATTTTCAAAAATTCGCATTAAGATGACGGTAAAGTGACAATCACTGAATTTGAAAGAACTGAACAAAATACTTATGATTATGATTAAAATCATAGTAAGTAGTATATTAGATTGCCATATGTGTAACAATTTTTGAAAGAGTTTATGCACAAAATATGCATGAAATATTGCTTGGTTTTAGCGCAATGTAATTTAAACATCTACATACTTACACACAATATCAAGGTCGTCTAGCTTTAGCATTTGTGTAAATTTCTCGAATCCACATGCACAAGTATATTTACAGTTTACGTCAGAAATGTTGAACTCCTTAATAATTAACACAGAGTGGAATAAAGATTTCGAAGATTTCATTTCATATTTTGTTGGATTTGTCGAAATATCATCATAACACAAAAGGTCGTTACTTCTCCCGCCGTACCATGTCTTCCTCGTGTTTTGTGAACAATCATTTGCATCGCATCTCAATATTGCTTCATCGCCAATCTTTATAGATTTGTTTATGACGTTCCATTTTACTACAACGAAAATATAAAAGTATTGTAGGGTTATAAATTCACTACTCACAAATCAACAATATATTTGCAAGGCAAAGATTTCACAACAACATACAATAAATCAAACTAAAACCTTATTGCATTTTATCCTCAGTTGAATAAACATACTCCTTGTGACTGTTCTGCGAAGCATTTTATTCAAATCTAGCGAAACTTGATGTGGACTTTTTATTAATTCATTAGTTTTTTCGGTAATTTGTTTATTTGTTTACATAAAGACAGAATACATCATGTACAGTTTTAAGTATGGTATTTTTTTAAGGTAATATTACATCAACTCTGAATTGCACTTTTTTTTCACCTAGAATAGATTATAATGGGAACGATTATTTGTATACATTTTTTTTTGCGTAGGCGGTAAGTAATTAACCGTATGTTGTTCTATCCTTATACAATATATTAAATATGCAGTCCTATCTTCACTGAAGGGTTTTCTCCTAAATGTTTACAGCTTTAAATTTGATATTCTAAAATCAACATTATCTTTTGAACTGCATCATATGGGTAAAAAATTTCCCAAATACCAAAAATAACATCCCTTGCAATTATCTGTTTCAGGCTAAATCCACACTTTAATAATAAGTTTTGAAGTGTAGCCCACATACTTCTACTCGATACACATTCTCAAAAGATATGCAATGAGCATTATTTGGTATCGGTCCAAAAAGTCACATTTCTGTTTCTGTTAAACCGCATTTATAATGGAAGGAGTTTGTGCATATATTTCAATGGAATAACTTGAACTGAAAATTTTGAAGTTAAGCATGTTTTGTTGTTGCTTGAAATGCAATTGAGTAAATTTCCCTCATCTTCAATTTTAATACATAAATCTGCATATTCAAAACAAAATTCGAAGAAAGATACTTCAGATTTTCCACATTTGAAACTTCATCCTATTAGGATTTATTTCATCATCCTAGGAAACGGAAATACGTTTAATGTATCCTAGCAACTGTAGATATATACGACACAAACAAAAATGTTTAACCTCGCCAAATTCTGTATGTGCATGTCCTTAGTCCTGAGCCTGTAGGTCAGTGGTTGTCATTGGTTCCTGTGTGTCATATTTGTTTTTCGTTAATTGATTTCTTATGAATCAGTTCATTAGCTTTCTTAATTGAATTGTTTCATATTTTTCATGTTTTATAGACGACTTAGCGGTATATGTTCTTCTCATTTGGGATGGCCGTATGGTTGCGAATAATTGTTAACATCGACTTCATTTGAACTTTGGTGGAATGTTGTCTCATTGACAATCATACCACATAAGAAAATGCCTGTAACGATTCACGAATATGACAGTTGTTGTCTATTCGTTTGATGTGTTTGAGCCTTTGATTTTGCCATTTGATTAGTGACTTTCCGTTTTGAATTTTCCTCGGAGTTCAGTATTTTTGTGATCTTACTTTTTATATATTGATAACGATTTATGTTATAACTAGAGGGCTTTACATTTTGCTCGGCAACCTACCAATTATAGTAAGCAGTTGCCATATATTGCACATTATGTTATGATTGTGCAAATACAGGCGATGTTTGATCTAAAGCTAAGTCATTGAAAGAAGTCGAATTTGATAACAATATGTGGCTTCAACAATAGCGCTTGTTCTACTGAATTATACTATAATTAAAGACCTATTGGTTATTATTATAGTTATAAGTTCTTTCTACTTTTTGGAGGAAAGACCTATTGATTTTGTTCTGATTATTACTATATTTTTTTCCTTCCTTCAAATTTTTTCTTGTGCAGTATGTGGTTTTCATAAAATCGTGGCTTTGATATTTGATACATGAAACGAACAGTTTATGCGCGTTTGAACTTCGCTTGTTTTACCGAACACTTTTCCTTTTAAGAATTATCTCACCGAATACCCTTTTCATTGTAATCGTCACTCTTTAGTATTCGCAAATTATTTGACCAAATTGTTTGTAATATACACAGGATGTCAAAATTAATGTTGATAATGAAAGTGATAGAAGTGACATGTATTAGTAGCTGATAAACAATAAGTGATAAAAAATTCAGGTCTTTTGAATGCGGTCAAGGGTCCAACAAAATGTAAATAAGGTAAAGGCTAAAGGTCAAGGTCATGTTTTGAATTTTAGTTTTTGCTCATAATAGCTTATCATCAAGAACCGTATACGATATCGACAAATTAGTTTTACTAAATTGTTGTTTTTACGAAAGAGGGACAAAAGATACCACAGGAACAGTCAAACTCATAGATTGAAAACAAACTGACAACGCCATGGCAAAAATAAAAAAAACAAACAGACAAATAATAATACAGAAGACACAACATAGAAAACTAAAGACTAACCGACACGAACCCCACCAAAAACTGGGTGTGATCTCAGGTGCTCCGGAAGGGTAAGCAGATCCTGCTCCACATGTGGCACCCGTCGTGTTGCTTATATTATTACAATTCCGGTAAATAGTCTAATTCGGTAGGTCAAATTCGTGAAAAGGGAAGGATATTGTAGTAACGACATAAGGAACATATCCGATATCATCTGTGAAACGGTTATTTCATTAAGGTCAAGCTACTTTTAATGGCGTCCGTAAAATTTACGAAAAGTCGCAACATATGTACTTTGGTTGAAAGGGTATGTTGATTCCTCTTTTGTCTAAAATTAGCTGCATGATGATATATTTTTTAACCATATGTCGTAGAGACCTGTGGTCTTTTGATATGAGGTCTTTGCTTTATGACCTTCCAATTGAGGTCAAGGTCAAATGTAAACTTGACGTTTTCAATTTTAATCTTTGCTTCAAGGTCATAGTTAAACCTGATAAAGCTATTGCATTTTTTGTCTCAAGTTGGTAGATATACGACATTGAAAAGGTCAAGCGGAAGTGATCTTCTGTAAACCTGAAGAAGTATTTTTACGTAAAAATTACTAAAACATTATATTTTAGGAATCAGTATAAAGAAACGTTTCTTATTAAACGGAGAGTGAATTTTTTTTAACCAAAAGGACCTACGTATTTCCATTTTAGCAAAAGTTTATAAAAACTTTATATTTTTGGAATCAGTGTACATAAAGCTACACTCCGACAGCAGAATTGATATTTTAACCAAAATTAATACATTTGTATCGAAATATGTGCGTTTACGATGGAAAGACCTGCAATTGTTCTCTGAACAATTGGTTTTTAATGTTAACACCTTTTTTTTTTAAATTGAAAGTGAACTTTGTAAAGTTAAATTGTCTATTTATTTGACTAATGGTTTTAACTTAAAATTAAAGCTCACTGTTATACTATTGCTTAGTTCATATCTCAAGAATGAAATTATTGTGCCTCTTCTTGTGTATGAAAATGGACATTGAGAATGTACAATAGCCACACGGCATTCTGATACATTTACCATTGGATACCGAACAAATGGTATTATATATAACAGTTGTTGTTGTCGAACCAGTTGAAATGAAGTATGGTGTATACGTCATTGGTTCAGCAATACAATAAAAAAAAAAAGTCGTATACTGTGGATTCATTAATATTCGTTGAATACTAATTTTCGTGGATTTCGTGGGTATAGGGAAACCACGAATTTAAATTTTTAACGAATTATAAATTTTCTTAAGGAATGTATGCAGACTTTGTCAAAACCACAAAATTAAATATCCACGAATATGCAAGTTTTTCTCAAACCACGAAAATTGGTACCCTTAAGAATTGAATGCTTCTTTTTGTAACTTCATTGTGGTGTAAAAGCGTTGACCGAGGTACATTTTGAATGAAGCGCGGAAGCGCTTCATTCTAAAAATGTGCGCACGGTCAACGCTTTTATACCCCTATGAAGTTACAAAAAGAAGCATTCAATACTTATAATTACATTTTTAGCTAGGATCATGAAAACACGAGTTTTATAAAGTTTTTATTTAATTTACCTGTGCACTTTATTGTGGGACCTCGTGTCATCATGAATGATAAAGTTTATAGTGTAATGAAGTTGATTCAGGAATAACGCGAAATTGCAGTGTAGCCAATCAGAACAACGTATTATAATGAAACATACATCTAATGTAATTATATGAAAATAAATGAATCCACAGTTGCTTGCAACACACATGTCGTGATCATCAATATCCTAGGTTTTAAAAGTTTGAAATATATTTTACGCAATCAGATCTGCCATTAAAAACTAATTCTGGAATGAAGACCTTGAAAAAATGACATTCGACAAACACTGATCAGGCTCCTCACATAAAATATGACGAATTTTTTTTAGGGAGATCTCAACCTTTTAATGTTCGATCATCAGATTACCAAAACGTTCATTAAAGGTCATGTCAGAAAAATAGGCCACGAAAAGAATTAAACTCTGAAATAACGTAACGGTAAAGTAAATGAAACAGTAAATAACATAAATAACAAATAAAAACCATATTAATAATCCTCGCGTCCATTGAACTCAAACTCTATGTATTGCTTATATTTTATCCGGTATTTGTTACTTATAATAGAAAAGATTCTGTGAGTCCTGCTGAGCAATATGTATATTCGCCTATCGTTCAGGATTGTCAATAGGTAATGAATTAAAAGAATCAGTTTATAGTATAAGAAATATAATTCGAGTTAATATATATTTTTTACCTTCGGCATTGGTTTCGCTAAGATAACATGTTTCTTCTTTGTTTTTGACCTGCTGATAATTTGAGTTGACACAAATGTACTTACAACCTAATTATTGTTTTTTTTTTAATTTTATTTACGGATATATATATATATATATTCAGTATTTATTAGGGTTTTCATTTCAGAAATATATGTTCACTTTTAAAGATATATGAGTGTAAGGTTCGTTGATATACTATTAAACTCAAAACGGCCATTTGACTAAGAACATTCTTAGAAATAAATTAAAAACCAATTGTTCAGAGAACACTTGAAAGTCTTTCCACTTCTTACGATTCATTTTGATGGTTTCTAAACAATTTTATTGAAATAAGGGAGATAATTTGTTACTTCCGGTCTGAAAAAGGTCACTTCCGGTATTATTAGATAGTTTACTTGACACTGAATCCAAAAATATATAGTTCTATATACTTTTACATCAAATAAGTACAAAACAAAGCTACTACCGGTTTACACAAAGTTATTTCCGGTTGGATTTTCAAGCTCATGTAAATTGCAACCTAATGAAAAGAGTCCCATGGCTTTATCGTGACTAAATATGAAGTTAAAGCAAAGGTCAAAATCTAGAACGTCAATTTCAACTTTGAACTTGAGCTCAATTTCAAGGTCATAAACCAAGGACCTTTAATCAAATTACCCTAGGTCTTTATTATACTTGGTAAATGAGTTATACCACCATTCATGTAATTTTAAATATAACTAGAGGCTCTAAAGAGCCTGTGTCGCTAACCTTGGTCTATGTGAATATTAAACAAAGGAAGCAGATGGATTCATGACAAAATTGAGTTTTGGTGATGGTGATGTGTTTGTATATCTTAGTTTACTGAACATTCTTGCTGCTTACAATTATCTCTATCTATAATGAACTTGGCCCAGTAGTTTCAGTGGAAAATGTTAGTAAAAATTTACAAATTTTATGAAAATTGTAAAAAATTGACTATAAAGGGCAATAACTCCTAAAAGGGTCAACTGACCATTTCGGTCATGTTGACTTATTTGTAAATCTTACTTTGCCGAACACTATTGCTGTTCACAGTTTATCTCTATCTATAATAATATTCAAGATAATAACCAAAAACAGCAAAATTTCCTTTAAATTACCAAATCAGGAGCGGCAACCCAACAACGGGTTGTCCTATTCATCTGAAAATTTCAGGGCAGATAGATGTTGACCTGATTAACAATTTTACCCCCATGTCAGATTTGCTCTAAATGCTTTGGTTTTTGAGTTATAAGCCAAAAACTGCATTTTACCCTATGTTCTATTTTAAGCCGTGGCGGTCATCGTGATTGGTTGGCCGGGTCACCGGACACATTTTTTAAACTAGATACCCCAATGATGATTGTGGCTAAGTTTGGTTTAATTTGGCCCAGTAGTTTCAGAGGAGAAGATTTTTGTAAAAGTTAACGACGACGGACGATGGACGACGACGGACGACGACAGACGACGACGGACGATGGACGACGACGGACGACGACAGACGACGACGGACGACGGACGCAAAGTGATGAGAAAAGCTCACTTGGCCCTTCGGGCCAGGTGAGCTTAAAAGGGAGAAAACTCCCCTTTACGGTCAATGTACCCTTGTAATCAAAATGTACGTATTACGACATGTCGCAACTATAAATTTATTAAAAATAATTGTCGATATCTTATACGGTTCTTGAAAATAATGAAAATGAGCTAAAATCAAAATTCAGAATATGACCTTGACCTTTGACCTTGACCTATTTTTTTGGACCTCAAATCCACAGACGCTAGGTATCTATCACTTATGGTTTACCAGTTAGAAATGCATATCACTTATATCAAATACATAAAATGAAATAACTCTCATATAGAGTCTCCGGATAGCTTCGGTCCAAATGGCCAACCTAATCCTGAAGATATAACGAGCAATTTGGTAAAATAAATGTTTCATAATCTTTTACGGTTGCGAAGGAGTAGTGGCCACAAGAAAAACAGTGTTTGTGGAGATCTCTTACAACGTAAAGTGTTCCGTTAAGCAGTGTCAGTTTCAAAAGCGTATAAAATGTACGATATCATATTCCAAAAATATAAACAACATCTTATAAAACAACAATACTACGCAAGAAAAAAATTAGGCAGAAAAAAAAAATTAAAAAAAAAATTAAAAACCAATTGTTCAGAGAACAATTGAAGGTCTT
Source organism: Mytilus galloprovincialis (assembly GCA_037788925.1). Lineage (NCBI taxonomy): Eukaryota > Metazoa > Mollusca > Bivalvia > Mytilida > Mytilidae > Mytilus > Mytilus galloprovincialis. Next base: position 58,976,374 of record CM075332.1, read on the forward strand.
TCCACCAGTAAAGATCTATTTTGATATTAAAATATGAAAAATCAGTTTAAAATGTTAGTTCCTATGGCTTTATGATGTATAAATATGAATTTAAAGCAAAGGTCAAAATATAGAACGTCCTATTAAATTATGACCTTGACCTTAATTTCAAGGTTACAAACCAAGGACCTCAATCAATAGACCCTAGGTCTTTAATATGTATGGTTAATGAGTTATATCACTTTACGCATAATTCTAAATATGAGATGGGCGAAAACTCACATTTATTGTCAACGCACCCTTCCAACAAAAATTTATGAGTTACGACATGTCGCAAATGACAATTGATTTGTTAAGATTGGAAGTCTTGTTAGGTGCCCTTCTTTTGAAAAATAAATCATGAAAAGAATGGTTTTCAGCAAATTCAGGGTTTTGTGGTCAAGTTTAGGGTAATATATGAAAAATAAGCAAATCCAGATAGATGTAGCAATAACATATTTCGAAATGACGTCCTGTTGGAGGAAATCTTTTCAGCCACATTTTCAAGAGCATATTTCATTCAACTGATGTGCCTTCCTGAAATATTTTCTTGATTTGGTCTTCATATTTTCTAGTTTGCACTCTTATCCCAACTCCCTACTTGAAAATTACGTCCTTTTTGATGAAATTTTTTCAGCCACATTACTAAGAGCTTATTCCATCCAACTTATGTGCCTTCCTGAAATATTATCTTGTTTTGATCTTAATATTTTCCTAGATTTCACTCTCGTCAACCCAACTCTCTACTTGAAAATTACGTCCTTTTTGGGGAAATCTTTTCAGCCACATTACCGAGAGCATATTTCATTCAACTGATGTGCCTTCCTGAAATATTATCTTGTTTTAATCTTAATATTTTCATAGATTTCGCTCTTGTCAACCTAACTCCCTACTTTCTTTTCTTCTTCGCTGTGTCTTTTCAAAATCCATCTACTCATATCTGTTTTCATCATTTTTAGTCATTTCAAAGAGGCATCCCAACAAAAAATCACTAATTTGATCGTAAAAATGGAAATGTGGTATGATTGCTAATGAGAAATCTATCCAGAGTGCAAATGACGGAGATTGGTATTTGCCTCATTCTATTTGTCATCATGGTTGGCATACAGCTTAATTCAAACCCAATATGATCTATTCTTTAGAAATTTTTTAGTCATCATTTTCCAAACGCATGACTAAATGTATATCAAATAACGAATTTATCATCCAATATTCTTTTTGCAGAAATATATGCACAATTTCAGTCAGATTCAATGAAGCAAAGGAAATACAATATGGGTCATGGTTACTAACTCGAAGATTCACAGTGACAAACAAATGCAGCGAGACAGATCCAACGAACAAGATTTATGAGCTGCTTCATTCCATCCTACAAAACATATAAACAGCTCAATAAACCTTAAAAGAAGTACATTATTTTTCAATTTAATTTGTGATTATTTAGATGAACAGTGGCATGATTAATGCTCATTCGTGTTCAGAATTATTTTCCTAAGTATATTTTCATTTCATTATTTTTACATATATATCTCACTCATACGTACAATCAATACAATCAAACAAACATCCCATCGTACAAGAAACAAAACATAAAATCCCTATTTTGATAGCATATTTGAAATGAGTTATGTCTCTTTATCTATAGGACTATGCTCTTAAACATCGAGGATTTCTATCTAAAATATAATTTCAACAGGTACTGCAGGAATGACCGGTATTTGCAAATAACATCTGGTTAAAAAAGAAATCAAAGTTCTTGAAAGCCTTTATCAGGAAAAGAACATAGAAAACGAACAATATGTTATAATGTACTAAACCAACTGTAAGCAATCCCTTACGAAAAATAATGAAAATAATAGATTTTATGCATCTGAGGTGCATTTCTTAATTTACGTTCATTAGGAACACAGTTAAATATTCAAAAGCCGAATAAATGTTAGCAAGCTATATGCAAAAGCGACCAAACAAAATAGCTAAATCCATCTATAAAAGGTCAATTTTGCATGAATAAGTTGAAACCTTATTTTCATGATAATTCATAAATTTATAAACGAAAAAATTAATGAAATGTTTGTTATAAATATTGTCAGAAACGGTGCACTGACTACTGAGCTGAGGACTCGAGTAGCATAACATTTGGTTGACTTGTCGTTGCAAAGTAGTAAATTCACTAGTACTAGGAATAAACTGCGAAAAAAATATCTTGATTAATTCAGTTGGTTTGTCATAAAGTGTCTTTAGGTTGACCATGGCTTAGCAAATTTCCCATTACCTCACAAAATAATATTTGAGACTATAATATTAAGTTTAAATTCATAATTGTCGCATGATATGAAGACAATCAGTTGAGGTCGTTGTCAGAGCCAAAGGTCTGCGATGTCATTGCAAATCACGCCATAGTTATTGATCTTTAGTTTAAGGGTTTTTCTAATTTTGTCTTAAAAAATCGATAACGGGGGTTACGCCTCTTACGGAAAGGTAAAATCTGTTCGGACAAATTTAACAAATTTGCGCCACGGTGACCTAAACATTTTCCAACATTCAATTCTAAAGTAAGCATAATAATAACCTAAAACAAGGTGTTAGATCAAAGGTCAAGATCAAACTTAGAATTTTGACCTAAAGGTATTGTCCCGTTTACATGAATTAGTGATCATTGGCGAAGGTCCTAGCTTCCTACAATTTAAAATGTCCAACATACATCTCAAATCTCTTCCGTCAAAATGCAACAAAGTTAATTGTTCATGAACAATTGAAAGGTCTTTCCTTTTTCATTTTATTGATAGCCTTCTAAGCTCCAAAATAAATGGTTGTTAAGAACTTTTATGTACATACCAAGTGGTTGCTTAGGTAAAAAAAATTATTGCTAAGGATAAAATGTTATATCTACTATTCATAGCCTTTAAAGTGAAAAAATAATTGGATGATAAGGACTTGTATGTCGTTGTTAGGGACCAAAATATCGATTCCAGTATTAAAATTATCATATTTATCTTATCCATAGTCTACTAAGTTCAAAAGGTCAACAATTTTGGACCCAATATAACAAATGTAGATCTAGAACAGACACACATTTTCTTCATTACATTTTAATAGCCATCTTCTACGGTTATACAGTAAATCCGATAACAAGCTTAGGTTGAAATGACCTTGACCTTTGACCTTGAAGACTTTTCGTGGTGATATATGATATGGTTTCTGAAAAGAATCAATATTAAGCCAAAATCAAAATTTTGAATCTGTCCTTGACTTTTGACCTTGACCCCATTTTTCTTTTTGTTGGACCAGGGACCTCAATTCAAAACATCCTAGGTCTCTATCACTAATAGTATACTAGTCACAAATGCATTTTACTTATTTTAAATACAGAAGGGAAATAACTCCCATATGGAGTCTCCGGAACGATTCAGTCAAAATTATTCTTAAGATCCTGAAGATATAACGAGCTAGTTAGTGAAATACAGTAAAGACTTCCCTGATTGTGAAAGGAAAGACTTTAATCAGAAGAAAAAGAAGAAGAAGAATAAATACAGTAAGGTCGTTCCCTTTTGGTAAAGGAAAGACCTGATTTTTAATCAGAAAAACTACATGAAGGTCTTTCCCTTTTGAAAAATAAATGACCTCAATAATAATTAGAAAAAATAGTGTAAGGTCTTTCCCTTTTAAAAAAGGAAAGATCCGAATAATCAGAAGAAATACAGTATGTTTTTATTTTATTTTATTTTGGGAATGTCATGTATATGGATATGTAGAAAAAATAGTTTAATTGCAAGATACTATATTATAATTTTAACTTTTTGCTAACAAAATATTTTATACTCTCTCGTAATAACATGAACTTTAAATATACAATGACACCGTAGTTATTTTTTGAAATCTAGTTTATAACATATGATTATATTTGACCTAGTACTGAAACTTATCATGAGAAAGACACACCTTACCTTTTGTTGGAATTCACAACATTACAAATTTGGATTAAGTGTTTGTTCGCTTTTATACCAATCCCTATCTGTTCAGCCAATGAAAATACTCACTAGTAATATAAGTATTTACCTGTGTTTTATTTATATTCAACATTGTTTGTCTAGATGAATAAAGTTTGTGTGTTGTCTTGAATAAGTTTATATATCGGTTATATACAATTATTTCATTATAGCATGGTAAGAACGGATCATTCGATGAATTAAATTGCTGAGCTACTTTTGTTCAATAAATTATCATATTTAAGATGTTAACAAGATGATTATTTTGATATATGGGTCATTTTCAAAAAATGTCGAATTTTAAAATTGAAAAATTTATTAAAAGTTACTTATTCAAACAACCCTCTACATAAGCAAATCAAAACCAACAGTACTTCAAGAACAACATATTAAAAGATGCAATCTTAATGATGCCATACAAGAATATCTTGAAACATTTTTTGATCGGTGGTACAATATTTTGTCTATCCTGTTACCATTTTCAAAAGAAATTTTGGGTTATTAAGAAAAGGTTTAGATAAAATGTTAAGCTTGTTTTACGTAGCCAATTAGATGGTTTTCAAGAGAATAAACTTCTATATATATTCATTCTGTAAAATGATAGATTATTTGCCAATTTTCCAGGTTGTACTGAAAAAAGCCCCTAAAAATTGGTTTTCAAAGGTTGTAAAAATTACCACCAGTAATGCAAGTCTAAGAAAGCAATTTATATTGTTCGGCATTTTTTCACCCTTTCAAACAAACCCAACATCAAGTAAATCCCTCATAAGTTAGTTTACTTTTCTCTTTATTTCATTGGTAACAGGAACGTACGTTTCTGATATATCACTATATAAAAGTCTATCCTGTTACCTTTTTGTCTATCCTGTTACCTTTTTGTCTATCCTGTTACCTTTTTGTCTATCCTGTTACCGATATCAGTATTGCACCTGTAAATGCTTAATTGGGAAGATAAAGACGTTATAACCTTAAGATGAGTTCAAACAAAGAAATATTTCATTCGTTTTGCACCTATATGTTAAGATAAAAAAAATAACGACGTTTTTGTCTACAATTGTCTATCCTGTTACTGTAACCATAGCAACCATAGTAACAGGATAGACATAACAGGATAGACAAATTTCTTCGTTTTTGATTGCTGTTGTGAAATAACTACTCCCTTTGGTGAAGTGATGATGTTTTTCTATAGTGAATTTGGGTTCCAACATGTTATTGCACTTTTTGCAAGCATACTGTTGGTGTAATTATTCAAAATTGTTGGTAACAGCATAGACATGAAAAAAAGTACACTCTATTTTTTTCACTAAATGTCTTGAAATTTCTTTTCTCTACACTGTCGTTGAAGAAACGAGGCGTTTTAAATGTAAAGATTACTTTGCACTTTTGAAATCAACACTGACTGATTCAATATTCATAGAGAGAATAATTTAACGGCTGATTTAAGTAGCGGTAACAGGATAGACATGAACCTCCTGTACGCTGATTGAAATCAGTTTGTAGATAATATGTTACATACAATGATAAAGAAGCTACGATTTTTCGTTAGAGTAATAATGAACGTCCTTAAAAAGTCCCTTTTTCAGATATCAAGGCGATCAGAAAATCGGAAAAAAATCATTTGAAATGTGTTTTTCTGACACTGTACGCACACAAATACCCCGAAAATCGGCCTTAAATGCAGTTTAATCTTATCAAAATAGATGTAAGGTGTGTTTATTATTAATGTTCTGAATCACAAATCCGACAAGCTTTCATTTAAACCATTACAACTGAAATTTCCATTAGAAATACAAATTTTAGCATGGGTGTACTGAAATATCGATATTTTTTTTAAATGACCCATATCAGTATCAACATCTTTTTATAATATATGATGAAAGCAATCTAATCAATACCACTGCTGGTAGATAAAAGCGTTTCCCTATACATGTTGTTTGCGCGCTTATAATGTTGTGCATACAAATGCTATTGACAGTTCTTCACTAAAACATATCTTGTTACATCTACCCCTAGATAAATGAATATTCATGTGAATTAATTTCAAGTGAAACTATTACGATTTATTAAGATAATTGGAAAATTGTTTTCTTTATTTTACATGTCGCCTACATCATCTTGTATCTTTTATAATACATAACACTATACGTGCACTGGCATTTTCACCATAAGGGTTGACTGAACGGTCCAAATATGGAATTTGATGCGACTGTTATACAAGTGAGAAGTTAAGCGCTGTGAAATCAGGTTCAATCAACCGTTTTCTAAATTTGAAAATGCCTGTACCAAGTCAGAAATATGACTAATGTTGTCCATTCGTTTGATGTGTTTTATCATTTGATTTTGCCATTTGATTAGGGAATTTCCGTTTTGAATTTTCCTCGGAGTTCAGTATTTTTGTGATTTTATTTCTTTCAGAATAATGAGCTCTACCAATTGTCCATATATGTCAAAACTGTTAGACAAATTTTTATAGGAGTTATGGGCCATAAATGACAACTAATTTTTTTCTCCATTTTTGTCCTATTATCATGAAAACTATGATATTTAGAGAGAAACTTTTGTTTGTGTTATGCCCCAAATGATTTAAATTATAATAGCAAAATAAACACTTTAAATCACAAAAATAATCAGCAAGGCAAGATCTATTAATAAGTCAAAGAAACTAAACAGACTCAAAAATCAGTATTACAAGATCAACAAAAAAGAGATTTTTGTCGGAGTTCAGTATTTTTGTGATTTTATTTCTTTCAGAATAATGAGCTCTACCAATTGTCCATATATGTCAAAACTGTTAGACAAATTTTTATAGGAGTTATGGGCCATAAATGACAACTAATTTTTTTCTCCATTTTTGTCCTATTATCATGAAAACTATGATATTTAGAGAGAAACTTTTGTTTGTGTTATGCCCCAAATGATTTAAATTATAATAGCAAAATAAACACTTTAAATCACAAAAATAATCAGCAAGGCAAGATCTATTAATAAGTCAAAGAAACTAAACAGACTCAAAAATCAGTATTACAAGATCAACAAAAAAGAGATTTTTGTCGAGAAGTCTATTCTCGTCTACAATGTTGGAGAGTGTGCTTAATGTTTGATATGTCCATAGACCAAGGGGAGTCACAAACATTCGAGAGTCTCAGGTTTTTTTTTATCCCATTTAAACTTGTTACTAGTATGTCGTAGATAAACTTTGAATTCTATAAACATGTATGACGTATGACACGATTATAAAAAAAAAGTATGTATTTTTAATTTTTCGGAGAACTAGATTAAGGTATTCATATTATTTACATGTTGACATAATGACGGCGACTTCAATAACACCATTATGAAAACTAACAAAAACAATTTGGACGCTTTCCAACTAGATTTGCTTCGCGTTGGCATTAAATATATTGCGAATGTCCCCCCTTATATTTATACATGTTATATGTTCTCAATTGGACGATTAAAACACTAAGACCAAATAATTTAAGATTTATAGATTTATTGAATAGACAAAATGGTTATCTTGCGTTTCAAGGTTTATTAATGTACTGGTTGAAGTCTTTTACATTCAATGATCAACCTTGTTATCTGATTGACAGTAGAAGCGGTAACTATTACTATAAAACAAATGTTTGGCTACATTTTAGCTTTTCTTTGCAATACAAATATTACTGTAAGTATATCTCGACAGCAGAAATCTCATCCGCGAGATACTTAGTTTGAAGATACTTAATATGGAGGATTTTAATAAAGATCTCGACCGCTTCTGTTTATAAAGGTTTATGGTACTACAATTGAAGGATCACTATCAAATGAATTGATCTTTTAAAGCATCGGTTCTTCTCGATTGGACTGAACCTTATTTATTAAAGATATTTACTGTGTCTTATTAATCTATAAATGCATTTTTCCCGACAATTCAGCCATCTATTTGCTCATTTGTTCGTGTATAGTTCTACATTTTCACTCATTTAAGTGCAAAGGAGTTATACTTGGTTAGGACCTTTATAAGAAACCAGGAGGGACGGACAGTTTAAATCTATGAAACATGTAAGGTAACAGGTACGTAAATAGGCAATCTCGCGGATTTTTTTTGTGAAATTTTCAATGCAACTTAAGCATGTGGAACTGCATATGAAAACCAAAAAATATATAAGTAACTTCTAGATTTATAGTAATTTTAATATTCTGTCGAAAGCAGTGGAAATGTATAGGATACACGTAAACATCGAAAACATTATTGTAAAATTAAATTTTAAATTGTTTTTTTCCCTCAAAAACGTGTCTGAATTGTTCATACTAATTGATATGTGATTGCCACTAAAATTTCCGTTTTATTGATATGATAATTAAAAGGGGTCACCGAAGTCTTGTTTCGTGAATAAATCATTCAAGTGTCTCTGTAATATGTAAAAAAAAACTTTGAATAATAAGACTTCTAGCCGCGACGACACGATCATGTTTCCTTTACTGTGTCTTTTCCACGCTGTAATTTAGTTTCAACTATCAATAAAAAAACGAATTCGGTGACCCTTATAAATTTTATATCAAAAAAATTGAAATTTCAGTTGCTTAAAAAAAAACATTTTTAAAGAATACTCGGAAGACCAGATTTAGCAAAATGTTCATTTTCAGTCACAATTTCTTATGATGATCTTATGATAGTCATTGATAGTCATAAGTTTATTTAAATAAATTACACTTTTTTTTTTAAATTAATTTTGCACATTATATTATTGTTATCTAGTTATCTAATTCCCTTTTCCTGCTCATGACTAAATCTTATTGGTTGACGGATAATCAAAATGATTTACCAACAATGAATATTCGACGTATTTATAGCAAGAATACACAATTTTATTCTTTAACCTTATTATAACCGATACACTGTCAAACTGAATTCAACGAACTTGTACACAAAAGAAATTGTCATCAGTTTATTCTGTTTTCCTCAATTTTGTATGTGAAGTTTGATATGTATATTGGTGTGTATTATTAATACATTACTTATATAAATTACACTTATTTTTTCATATTTTTTATTATGGGATAAATAAATCAATACTATTGGTAATTGATGGAAAAGACATACTACATTTACATGATTCTTTCAAAAAATCCATGTAAATATTAAATATTTTAAAGAAGGTGTAGGAAATCTTTGCTAGATCATCCTAAGACAGCCTCAAGGCGAGATCTGAGATATGACTTAAGATAGTCATAAGAGAAACATTAGACATGGCCTTGTTCATCGGAGCGCTCTTAGGACTAGGACATCGCTCACCTGCAATTTCAGTTTCAGCCATTGAATTTTTTTGAAGATTTTACTTTGCTGAACAATATTGTCGTTTGCACTTTCTCTCTTTCTATAATAATATTAAAGATAATACATAACCAAAAACTGTAAAATGTCCTAAAAAATTACATTTCTGGACCGTTACCCAACAATAAGTTGTCCTATTGGTCTGCATAATACTTGACATGTAGATCTCAACCTGTTTAGCACATTCACCTATGTTAGGTTTGCCCTTACTGCTTTATTTTTTTAAATGAAACCCCAAAACTTCATTTGACCCCTATGCTTTATTTTGAAAAACTGTCGCCATGTTTTTGAATGGATCAAATCCCCGAATACAATCTATAAACTATATAACCTACGAAACATTCAATTAAAATTTATAAGTATTTGGCGAAGAAGTTTCAGAGAAAAAGATTTTTGTGAAAAAGTTATTTGACTATTTTGTAGATCTTACTTAGTCTTGTTAGTTGAACATTTATTGGCATTTATCCTTTGTCTATTACAATATTAAAGAAAATAACAAAAAACAGTAAAACTTAATAAAATATTTTATTTCCAACAGTAACCCAAAAAATTGTTATCGAACTTGTCTGAAAATTTCGTAACAAATCATGACCCATTTATAACTTTAACTCCCTTTCACTTATGCTCTAACTTCTGTAGTTTATATATATATATATAAGAGTTTATCTAAAAATGAGGGTACTTTTTATATGGCATTCCAAATACCGTTTCGATCCCTAACATTACTGAAGAGACATTTATTGTCGAAATCCGGATCTGGTGTACTAAAAAAAATAATTTTTGTTTAGTATTAAATTTATATTAAGATCCTTTTTGTTACATCTTGTGATTAAATTTTATTTGGCAATCGCCAATGGCAGTCAGCAGAGTTAAAGAACATCAGTTGTTTGACCTGTTAGTCAAATGCGTTTTGTTTAAATATACTTTTTCCTTTTTTTGGTCCTATAGAAAATGTTGTTTGTGCTGATTTTAGACCCTTCTACAACAAAATCTGTTTTACATGCACACGTATAAAAATTGCGGTTATCATAGGTTTGAACGTAGTTTTCAATTTAGACTCGTTTAATATTTTTGTTTGGGCTTGTATCATATTTTCCCTCCTGTTTATATGATCCGTTCATCCTATATTGACTCTTAAAATTCAAGAGTTTATCTAAAAATGAGGGTACTTTTTATATGGCCTTCCAAATACCGTTTCGATCCCTAACATCACTGAAGAGACATTTATTGTCGAAATCCGGATCTAGTGTACTAAGAAAATATTGACACTGTATGTTTGTGGCATAACATCGTGGTCACAAGTTCAAAAAAAATTTCTGTTTAGTATTAAATTTGTATTAAGATTCTTTTTGTTACATCTTTTGATCAATTTTATTTGGCAATCGCCAGTGGCAGTCAGCAGGGTTAAAGAACATCAGTTGTTCGACCTGTTAGTCAAATGCGTTTTGTTTAAATATACTTTTTCCCTTTTATGGTCCTATAGAAAATGTTGTTTGTGCTGATTTTAGACCCTTCTACAACAAAATCTGTTTTACATGCACACGTATAAAAATTGCGGCTATCATAGGTTTGAACGTAGTTTTCAATTTAGACTCGTTTAATATTTTTGTTTGGGCTTGTATCATATTTTCCCTCCTGTTTATATGATCCGTTCATCCTATATTGACTCTTAAAATTCAAGAGTTTATCTAAACATGAGGGTACTTTTTATATGGCCTTCCAAATACCGTTTCGATCCCTAACATCACTGAAGAGACATTTATTGTCGAAATCCGGATCTGGTGTACTAAAAAAATATTGACACTGTATGTTTGTGGCATAACATCGTGGTCACAAGTTAAAAAAAAAATCTGTTTAGTATTAAATTTATATTAAGATTCTTTTTGTTACATCTTTTGATCAATTTTATTTGGCAATCGCCAGTGGCAGTCAGCAGGGTTAAAGAACATCAGTTGTTCGACCTGTTAGTCAAATGCGTTTTGTTTAAATATACTTTTTCCCTTTTATGGTCCTATAGAAAATGTTGTTTGTGCTGATTTTAGACCCTTCTACAACAAAATCTGTTTTACATGCACACGTATAAAAATTGCGGCTATCATAGGTTTGAACGTAGTTTTCAATTTAGACTCGTTTAATATTTTTGTTTGGGCTTGTATCATATTTTCCCTCCTGTTTATATGATCCGTTCATCCTATATTGACTCTTAAAATTCAAGAGTTTATCTAAACATGAGGGTACTTTTTATATGGCATTCCAAATACCGTTTCGATCCCTAACATCACTGAAGAGACATTTATTGTCGAAATCCGGATCTGGTGTACTAAAAAAATATTGACACTGTATGTTTGTGGCATAACATCGTGGTCACAAGTTAAAAAAAAAATCTGTTTAGTATTAAATTTATATTAAGATTCTTTTTGTTACATCTTTTGATCAATTTTATTTGGCAATCGCCAATGGCAGTCAGCAGGGTTAAAGATGATCAGTTGTTCGACCTGTTAGTCAAATGCGTTTTGTTTAAATATACTCTTTCACTTTTTTGGTCTTTTAGAAAATATTGTTTGTGCTGTTTTTAGACCCTTCTACAACGAAATTTGCTTTACATGCACACGTATAAAAATTTGGTTATCATAGGTTTGAACGTAGTTTTCAATTTAGACTCGTTTAATATTTTTGTTTGGGCTTGTATCATATTTTCCCTCCTGTTTATATGATCCGTTCATCCTATATTGACTCTTAAAATTCAAGAGTTTATCTAAACATGAGGGTACTTTTTATATGGCCTTCCAAATACCGTTTCGATCCCTAACATCACTGAAGAGACATTTATTGTCGAAATCCGGATCTGGTGTACTAAAAAAATATTGACACTGTATGTTTGTGGCATAACATCGTGGTCACAAGTTCAAAACAAAATTCTGTTTAGTATTAAATTTGTATTAAGATTCTTTTTGTTACATCTTTTGATCAATTTTATTTGGCAATCGCCAATGGCAGTCAGCAGGGTTAAAGAACATCAGTTGTTCGACCTGTTAGTCAAATGCGTTTTGTTTAAATATACTTTTTCACTTTTTTGGTCTTTTAGAAAATATTGTTTGTGCTGTTTTTAGACTCTTCAACAACGAAATTTGCTTTACATGCACACGTATAAAAATTGCGGTTATTATAGGTTTGAACGTAGTTTTCAATTGAGACTCGTTTAATATTTTTGTTTGGGCTTGTATCATATTTTCCCTCCTGTTTATATGATCCGTTCATCCTATATTGACTCTTAAAATTCAAGAGTTTATCTAAAAATGAGGATACTTTTTAAATGGCCTTCCAAATACCGTTTCGATCCCTAACATCACTGAAGAGACATTTATTGTCGAAATCCGGATCTGGTGTACTAAAAAAATATTGACACTGTATGTCTGTGGCATAACATCGTGGTCACAAGTTAAAAAAATAAAATCTGTTTAGTATTAAATTTATATTAAGATCCTTTTTGTTACATCCTGTGATCAATTTTATTTGGCAATCGCCAATGGCAGTCAGCAGGGTTAAAGAACATCAGTTGTTCGACCTGTTAGTCAAATGCGTTTCGTTTAAATATACTTTTTCACTTTTTTGGTCTTTTAGAAAATATTGTTTGTGCTGTTTTTAGACCCTTCTACAACGAAATTTGCTTTACATGCACACGTAAACAAATTGCGGTTTTTATCCAACGCAATCATAGATTTGAACGTAGTTTTCAATTTAGACTCTTTTCATATATAAGATATATATAAGAGATATAAGCCAAAAATTTAGGAGTCAATTGACTATTTTAATCATTTGACTTATTTGTAGATCGTACTTAGTTGAAAACATTTGCTTTTTACACTTTCTCTCTATCTATTATAATATTAAAGATAATTCCCCAAAACAATAAAATTTCATAAAATGTTTTTATTTCAGACAGTACCTCTACAATGGGTTGTCCATTTTTACGGTTTACAGTTGATTTTTATCTTCAATATTATTCAAGATATAAACCGAAACCTGCAAAATTTCTTTAAAATTACCAATTTAGCGGCAGCACCCCAACAATGAGTGTTCGTCTGAACATTTCGGGCTGATAGATCTTGACCTCAGTTTATGGAAGAAGCGATTCGATAAATACTTTTCTTATATCAACGAGCGATATTGTCTTATATCAACGAGTTGCATTGTGGGAAATTTCAGACGAATGTTAGCATTTGTACGAAAAAAAGCAGATTTCTCGGTAGAAAGTAATTATTCTTTTCTTAAACCAGGATGACATTTAACACGACATACGTCTGCTGTATAATTTCCATGAATTATTTTATGTAATAACAAGCAAGGTGTATTTAAACGAGAAAATTAAATTGTTGAATAAATGAAATATAATTGCACAAGTTATCATTTGTAGGTGAACACATTCAATAAAAATCATGTAGCAAATTCAGTGGAATGCAATTGAGATGAATTCAATTGTTGGATAAGCCAAAATCGCCTATAAGTCAAAGTTACTGCTATATTGTCTTATATCAATGCGATGTTTGTCTTTTATCATAGCTATACTTTTTTAATATCAAAAATTTATGAATGCGATACTTTTCTAATATAACTGCTATAGTTTTCTAATATAAAATGAATACGAGTAAACGTCACAAGGCATGTCAAGAAAACTGCAAACATAATTCACAATCTTAGTTCATGACCGGCTTAATGTTTTAGGATCAATATCACTAAAATTTCGTTTCTGTAACAAAATTAACGCTTACATGGACTTATCATTTCGAAAATGTTGCCTGACCCTATTGTTAGTTGAAAGCGTTAACAACCTGTTCAGTCTATTGTTTTGCAATCACATGCTTTAACCGACAAATTCTATTTGAAGTGACGATGCAGTGGCGAAATTTGAATGCGGTTGAAAATAGTCTACCGACCTATTAGATTCTAATATAGGTCCAGTGGCGGATCCGAAGGTGGGGTCCGGGGGTTTGAAACCCCCTTTTTTGGCCGATCAATGCATTTAAATGGGGACATATGGTTGAACCCCCTTTATCCTGGGTTTGAAACCCCCTTTTAGAAACGGCTGAATCCGCCCTTGAGGTCGCACTCCTATAGCCTATCCACATGATTGGATAATATCGAGAAAAAAATATATATATCATTACTTAAAAGAAAAACAAAACATTCATTCAAACAATCCAATCTAATACAGCTCCAAATAACAATGAATATGGTAAAATAAATATTCCAAACAAATTAAAATGTACAAATGCTGATGTCCCGAACTTTGAAGATACAAACTGAGTAGCCTCAGACTATAAATTGAACAACTTCAGATCGAACGAAAATCAAAAATCTTGTAAAACAGAAAAATGTATTAATTATCAACATGGTCAGTTTAACAACATGTCAAATAAACATATAATAGAAACCAGGATTGAAATTTGGTATATGTGCCAGACCCGCGTTTCGTCTACAAAAGACGCTCCAATCAAAAAAAGTTAAAAATGCAAAATAAAGAAAGAAGTTGAAAAGCATTGAGGACCAAAAATTCCTAAAAGTTTTGCTTAATACAGCTTAGGTAATCTATTCCTAGCAATTGGGAATAAACCAAATAAATTTTAAACAAGAATGTGTCCAAAGTACGCAGATGTCCCATCGCACTATCATTTTCTATGTTCAGTGGACCGTGAAATTTGGCTCAAAACTCAAATTTGGCATTCAACTACCTTGACCAAAAACTTTAACCTGAAGCAAGACAGACAGACAGACGAACGAACGGATGCGCAGACCAGAAAACATAATGCCCATAAATGGGACATAAAAAGAGATATATGAAGGTTGGGAAATACATAATGATAAAAGGTATCGATCATAACTTTCTTATAGTAAAAATATTGAAATATTTTTGTATCATTGAATAGTTATTTATTATAATATAATAATAAGTTTGAAAACTAAGTACCTTTTTGTATAAGTCATTCAGCTGTGAGTGTTCTCATTGGCAATATTTCAAGTAAACCATTTTTATGTTTATAGCAACAAGGCACAGGGAAGTACACCAGATTGTTTTGATCCATTGTTAATTGTTAAATGTCTTGTCAAGGATATGTACTTTGGTATCAGTGTAAATAATTTCTTTTTATGAAAGACTCTTTCAAAATGTTTTGAAGAGTTTTATAATTTAAATACCTCCTCCACATATCATAAAATCCAATATAATGTTTCATCTGGGTCAACATTTTACCAGGCCGATCTCATATTGAATTGGTAAACATTGCAGGTGTTTTATAGACTGAAAAAATTTAGACAGGTCTATTAATATCTTGTTTGTTCACAGGCAAATTCTTAAAATAAGGTAGCATGTGCTTTGGGTTTCTGATATCTAAGACTGTAATAGATAATCAAAGAGCTGAATAGCTCTGAGGGGAAAGACGGCCCTTGTTTCTATTTCATTTTTTTTGGAGAGGGGGTGTATCGTTTGATAGTTTTCATATAAAGAATGAAAAAAAAGAACAGCTAGAAACATGTAGAAAGGTTGACAATATTGAAATCAATTGTTGTTTAATGTAATTTCGTTTCTTTAGTTTAGGATTCAATATAGACCAATGGAAGAGATCTGCATCTTCTAAATCTAAACATTCAATTAAAGTTGATAGTTAATTATCTAAAATTCAACTAGTTGAATTCGGTCATTTAACAGCAACTACAATATTTTTTGAAATCTTTTAAAATAGTGTACGACTGAACTGCAGGCTAGGGCCATTTTCCATTTCTTGTGACAGTACTCTCAAGATTTTTAATTTTTTTTCTTAAGAAAGATAGGACTGAAAAATCTATTCAGTTTTAAATTTCCATTGATAAAGTTCCCAGTTAAAACTCTCATCACACGGGTACAGGTACTAATAAAACTAGAGGCTCTAAAGAGCCTGTGTCACTCACCTTGGTCTATGTGATGATTATTAAACAAAGGACGCAGATGGATTCATGACAAAATTGTGTTTTGGTGATGGTGATGTGTTTGTACATCTTATTTACTGAACATTCTAGCTGCTTACAATTATCATTATCTATAATGAGCATGGTCCAGTAGTTTCAGAGGAGAAGATTTTTGTAAAAGATTACAAAGATTTACGAAAAAATTGGTTAAAAATTGACTATAAAGGGCAATAACTCCTAAAGGGGTCAACTGACAATTTTGGTCATGTTGACTTATTTGTAGATCTTACATTGCCGACATTAATTGTTTTTTACAGTTTATCTCTATCTATAATAATATTCAGGATAATAACCAAAAACAGCAAAATTTCCTTAAAATTACCAATTCAGGGGCAAAAAAACCAACAACGGGTTGTCCCATTCATCTGAAAATTTCAGGGCAGATAGATCTTGACCTGATAAACAATCTTACTCTGTCAGATTTGCTCTAAATGCTTTGGTTTTTGAGTTATAAGCCAAAAACTGCATTTTACCCCTATGTTCTATTTTTAGCCATGGCGCCCATCTTGGTTGGTTGGGCGGGTCACCGGACACAATTTGTTAACTACAAACCCTAATAATGATTTTTGCAATGTTTGGTTAAATTTGGCCCAGCAGTTTCAGAGGAGAAGATTTTTGTAAAAGTTAACGACGACGGACGCAGGACGACGACGGACGCCAAGTGATGAGAAAAGCTCACTTGGCCCGAAAGGTGAGCTAAAAAGAAGATGTGGTATGATTGCCAATGAGACAACTATCCACAAAAGATATTTGGTCAAGTCATTAGGGTCACCATAGTCAGCTTTGCAACAAGTGTAGTAAACATTCATTATCATATTTGAGATCATTAAGACATTTGTCTTGAGGTAAAGTAATATAACTGTTCAATGTTTTTAACAGCATCACATTAAAGTCGTTGTTTATACAATTTTAATTAATCCATTGTCAATATTTCACTTTTAATCATCCAGGCATGTGTCCTAAACTTGCTAGTTGATCACCAGGTAATTGACAATACTCTTTTATTGCTGTTTATACAGTCTAATCCTTCACACCTTCATAGATAACTCGAGGCTATTTACCTTTTGACATCAAAACAGTTTAAGGAAACTTCCGTTTTTCTCGGACTTTTCCGATATGAATTTTGAGTTTCTCGGACTTTTTCCCTGGAAGTATCAATTTTGTAAACAAAAATTTCTACTGAAAATTTTTCGAGGTTGACATTCTCAAAAAGCGGAAGATTTCAAATTTTAACGGGAGGGACGGAAGTGGGTCTTAAAAGCGAGATATTTTGACTCCAGCCGGAAGAATCACATGTAATCATTCAATGATTTAAATAACTAGTGAAGGATATCCCTGCTTCAACGAAGTGTGGCATTCCAACAATGACGTCACTATAAAATATAATGTAGGTTGGATATATTTAGAATATCTCGTCATACTGATTTTTCCGGATTGTAAAAGAAACGTAAATAGTGTAAAGGAGAGCTCAATATACGATAAATTCGAGAGAAACAGAAGGGAAATGTGTAAAAAAGTGTTTTGAGTCAATCTATTCATTTGTGTCTCCCCTTGTAAGATTTTTTGGGGCTTTTCCACACTATAAAAACAAAATGAATGATGTGAGGGAATGTCACTCTGGTCAACCCCATTGGGGATTGACGGCTTGAAGCCGTCTTTCCCCAAAAACCAAATATTTAAAGGTGTAGAAGATCAAATTAACAGATTGTACTTATATTACACGAAGGATCAGAATACACAATTAAAATATGTTGTGTTCATCTCTCAGTCCCAGGTGTATATATTTACGAGGTTTTTTCTTTTAATCAGATGAGCAAAAAAAAAATATGTCTATCTACCTATCCATAGTGTTTACCTTTGGGTAGGGTTTGGGCAAACCAAAAATATTTTAAGTTTGGCCTGATATTCTTTTGGTTTTTTTCATCACCTTTTAAATAACTCTCATTTTATTTCTATTTTACCTAAAAGGATCTGCTGAACTTTTTAATATATATTTTACAAAAATTTAGGAACTTTAGTGTTTTCTGTCAGTTTATCAATCTTTCATACTTAACAAGTGCATTCTAATTTCATGTGTTCTATTTTATAATACTATGAATATTTCAAATCATCTGAAATTTTATCCTTTGCAAAAATAGCAAACAGCTAATCAACACATGCAGAACCCCTATTGTTGCTTATTAATAGTTGTATCTTATGACACGAAGTCACCTGAAGATATTGGCAATGATAAAATTTCTATTTGACAAAAATGTTAAAATTCTGAAATGTGTTTATCTTCCTTTTCCTGAATCCCATAACAAGTTTTTATCAGGTTATTTTTAAAATAGATTTTCTATATTTGGATACAATCACTTCTTAAGGAAATAAATACACCAATTGAACTGTAACAGTTGATCAAATTATTTTTTTTGTCTTGTGACATGTCTAGGTTGATATCATTACTGCTGGATAGGAACAGACCTCATCCTAAAAAATTTAATCTGACCACTCTCACTGGTGCATGAAAATAAGATCAATGCCATAAAACATGTCTGAAAGAATTAACTCATTGCAACCAATCATCATGGCATTTTCTTTTGATCTATCACACATAGCTACTGACAAATACTGTGAATTTAGAAATTATCATGTCATTGTGATGTTTTCATTTAATTAAAAAAATCCCACAGGGTTATAGTCATGATAGTTGCAATAATATAAACTCACATTTTGAAAAATTTTATATGAATTAAACAGGATTTTCTCCATATCGCAAAAATTGAAAACGCATATAAGTCTAAAATGACAAAATTGCATTAACAAATGCACTCAATAATTTCTGAATTTACAGAAGACATTGTCCAGAAAACCAAACCAAACTTGGAGTGTAGAATTTAAGTCAAAGCCATATGAAACATATCCAACAGGCATGTACTGTTCACAAACTAGTGGGGGATTCAGGGGAAGGTGAAGGGTCCATATGCCTCACTTTGATTTGAAAATATATCATTTTCAAAAATCGTCCAATAAAATATTCCCTCCCACCACTCAGCTATATATTCAGTTTTATGCAATTAAGCCTTCCTTTCAAAAATCCTGGATTGATTCCTGCAACCAATTCAGATACCAAATATTATTTAAAGTTTATGAAGAACAGTTCTATTCCTCAAAACTTAACCTGGCTCATGGAGTGTGAAAGTGATGACATTTCAGTATGGGGCCATATATAATGAGAAAATTTCAACAACTTATTTTCTCTAGTTTAATAGTTAGTGCAAACTAATTCCATTAAATTCTTTTAACATGAATTATATACTTTTTTTTTTAAAAGTTTTATGACCCCTTCTGTAGCTATGTGAATTACGAAATTTTCAAACTGCAATAATATCAAAACAGCAAAGATAATGAATAGTAGAGATAGGCCAGTTTGTACATATACCAAGGGGAAACGTCCAGCAAAGCTATATTTTTAATGTTTCTTTGCGTTTAATAGCAAATGGGATTTTGTGGCAAATAAATCCAAAATGTTTGTAGAAAATCCACGGCCTTGCCCCTTTTAATCTCATATTTGACAATTGGGTGCTTGATAAATAGAGGATTATTGCATGCAGTGCTTGCAATGATTTCCTTAAAGCAAGTTTATAAATTTAGGATATTGGTTGAAACAAATTTAAATATGGATCAATTCAAGTACACCTTCTAGAGGTTCATTCGTCTTTAGTGACTCAGCACAAGTTTTTTTGGGAATTTAAAGGTTGTTAAGGATTTTTTGTAAAAAATAAACACTAGCACATCATAGAAAAATAAGTAAGTAATCTATGTTTCAAATTTAATAACTAAAATTTTTGTCTTAAAGTCTGTGGATTTTCTACAAAAATCTTGGTTTTATTTGCCACAAAATCTTTTTTTTCTATTAAATGTAATTAATCAATAAAAGATAAAGCTTTGCACAAAGTTTCCCCTTGGTATATGTACACAATGGCCTATCTATATTATTCATTATCTTTGCTCTTTTGATACTATTGCAGTTTCAAAATTTCGTAATTCACTTGGCTACAGAAGGGTTCATAAACCTTAATAATAATTTCCTTCAACCTTCACTCTAACATGCTATTAAAGGTACCTAATCAACATTTTTTATTTAAGTAATAATTTCCGTCATTCTTCACTCTAACATGCTATTTAAAGGTTCCTGTTCATATTTCAGTACAAATTAATTTCAATGTTGTTTGACCATCATTTGTCTGAGTTTTGTAGTTAATATTGTCCATTTTTCCTTCCAATTCTGTAAACTGTTACTCTCTACTTTTACCCAAGGAATTACATACTGAGCTGGCTGGTTCCACCTGAAATAAGGATGCTTTTAATAAAATCATAATCATGATAAATGTGCTCTTGGATACTTTTAATTTAGTGGATGACAAGTTATGAGATACAAAAAACTAGAGGCTCTAAAGAGCCTGTGTCACTCACCTTGGTCTATGTGAATATTAAACAAAGGAAGCAGATGGATTCATGACAAAACTGTTTTTTGGTGATGGTGATGTGTTTGTACATCTTCTGTACTGAACATTCTTGCTGCTTACAATTATTTCTATCTATAATGAACTTGGCCCAGTAGTTTCAGTGGAAAGTATTATTAAAATTTTACAAATTTTATGAAAAATTGTTAAAAATTGACTATAAAGGACAATAACTCCTTAAGGGGTCAATTGACCAATTCGGTCATCTAGACTTATTTGTAAATCTTACTTTGCTAAATATTATTGCTGTTTACAGTTAAATATCACTATCTATAATAATATTCAAGATAATAACCAAAAACAGCAAAATTTCCTTAAAATTACCAATTCAGGGGCAGCAACCCAACAAAGAGTTGTACGATTCATCTGAAAATTTCAGGGCAGATAGATCTTGACCTGATAAACAATTTTACCACATGTCAGATTGCTCTAAATGCTTTGCTTTGGGCCAGGTGAGCTAATAACAGAAAGCTTAAAAGACGTAATATGAAAATCAAAAGTATCTGATAACTTTGTTTTTATAACAATTTGTACACTAAATCTTTGTGCTATTTCTTTTTTACCTTGTACTCTAGAAAGAAATATACATTTGTTGAAAACAGCAGAGTCATTATCTCTATTATCTTACTGGGTTTATACCAGTTTGAATGAATTTACATGTTTATCAAATATTTTCATTGTTACAACAAATATCATATTCACTACATGTTTATCTAAGATCATTGATATATTATACCATGCATGGCTAAGAGACATAGTATAATGATTAGACTTAAAATGATATCAATTATATTGTCGGGTAATTTAATTACTGAGATGTGTCAAATTACTGTACCTATATGAACTGGCTATTATTGACGAAAATAAACAGTTTAACAATACAAAGTCCTGTGAATATTATACTAACAATACATTAAGTCCCAGCCAATAGGACAGTGATTTTTCCTTAGCAGAAAATTATCATTATAATTTTTGATGGAATGTCATTAAATTGAAATTTATTTTTTATCATTATCATAAGGGATAAAGAGCTGCACCATGAGTGCTAATATGCCTATTGAATTTTCAACAAATTAAGTTCCACAACTCCTTGATGTCATATCAGAAATTTATGGGAAAAAATAAAGGGAGCTCATTTTACAACATACAAACCGGTCATCCAATCACCAAAGATTTTTATTGTTTGAAAACTGGAAAATCAACCTTTTTAGAAAGAAAAATGTTAAATGTAAAATTTATAAAATTGAAAGGGTTGATATAAACAATTCACAAAATGTTCATGTGAATTGGTTAAAGAGTTTTTGAATTATTGTTGAACATTTTGACGACAAACAGATAGACAGGGGAATAAAGGAATTCCATGTTGCAACAAGTAAACAGGGGTCAGTGTTTAATAAAAACCTTTAAGATTTTTATCCCTTAAGTATACTTATCCCAACATGGATATATTATATTCATTGAAAGAAATCTGTAGATAAAGGTCAATTAGAAAACAATCCATTCACTTAAATTTGTTATTAGTATCAAGAGATCCTTGAGATACTTGAGGTACTTGAATGCAATACATTTATCGCTAAGTATTTAAAAGAAGATGTGGTATAATTGCCAATGAGATAAATCTTCCCAAGGAAACCAAATGACATAGAAATTAACAATTATGGGGCTCCATACTATATAGTTTGTTCTTATGCTGTACTGTTACACATAAATATGTTGGCTCTAAAAAGCCTATGTTGCTCATTCTATATTATATATGATTATTCAATAAAGGACTATCTCCAACCTAGTCGACAAGAATAGAATTCATGACAATAATCTCTATTTTGTTGCTCTTGTATTGCTGATCATGTTTTGTCTTTTGTTTATGTCTATCGTCTTAAGTATTTGCTAATAACACAAACACTCCTATAAAGAGGGAATCTATTAATTTTATTGACAACATCTGACTTGGTTTTTTTTCCGATCTTGCCTTGTCATTGTAGAGCAACAACTCCAATACAGAGTCCTTGGATGATTTCCTCCATAATTTTAATTGTAGATCTTGTATTGTTATCATTTTTGATTTTTGATGTTTGTATCTATCTTTTACATTTTTTAAAATACAAAGCAAAAAAACACAAAACATAATGGTAAATTTGTAAGGTTAATAACTCTAATAAGGAGTGGACTGAACATTGTAGACTTATATGTAGAACTTGTCTTGCTGGTCATTTTTGCAGTTTTAAGTCGCTTTCAATCAATATTAGTTTCAAGAGAATCAACAAAAATGAAAAAAAAGTCAATTAAGGGCAATAACTCCTATAGGCAGTCTTAAAACACTTTTGATGTATGTGTAAACTAAAGGTTCTAAAGAGCCTGTGTCACTCACCTTAGTCTATGTGCATATTAAACAAAGGACACACATTATAAACAGGAATATAATGTACTTAGTATGACAAAATTGTGTTTTGGTGAAGGTGATGAGTTTTTAGATCTTACTTTACTGAACATTCTTGCTGATTACAATTATCTATATCTATGAACTTGGCCCAGTAGTTTTAGAGGAAAATATCTAGTAAAATCTACAAAAATTTACAAAATTGTCAAAAATTTACCATAAAAGGCAATAACTCATTAAGTGGTCAATTAACCATTTCAAATCATGTTGAATTACTTTGCTGTACATTATTGCTGTTTACAGTTTATCTTAATCTATAATAATATTAAAGATTAATAACCAAAAACTGCAATACATTCTTAAAATTAACAATTTAGTGGCAACATCCAAACAACAGGTTTCCTGAAAATTTAAAGGCAGATAGATCTTGACCTATGGCACCTTTGGGCCAGGTGAGTTAAAAATAAATATATAAACAATTAGTAGAGCTCAATATTTTTAACAATTCTTCAGATTTCAAAATAAGACCAAAACTTGTATTTAACCCCTTTGTTCTATTTCAAGCCATGGTGCCAACTTGGTTTAACTTGGTTTGCAGGAGGGATTCATCCGACCCTTATTTTCTCAACCAGATACCCTTATGATTGTAGCCAAGTTTGGTTAAATTACCCAGTAGTTTAAGAGAAGATAATTGTAAGATTTAACAACTATGACAATGTATGACAAATGCCAATAATTGATGAATGACACAAATTAAAGTGATGAGAAAAGTTCATTTGGTGAGCTAAAAATCCCCTAGATCATGTAGATACCTGCTTTTAAAGTACTATTGTATTATTTATTTTTCTCTAACTGTTTTATAATAAACTTGCTGTTCAGTTATCTATTGTTTCAATTACAACCTCAAATTTTCTTACTTTCCTCTATTTGCTCTTATGCATTTTTGAATAAAGGCTACCTTTGTTATAAAGAAGATTATTTCACATGGAAAAGATACACATTTTTCACAAATTATAGAAAACAAAAGCTAAAATTTGTCTTCATATTGATTAAAAAGATTATTTAATATGTTTCTCAAATATTGACAATTAATCTTAAAATATTAAAAACTTGGCAGGCTTTGTCACATAGAAAAGACACACCTTATTGCATTATATTGACTTAGAAAGATAAAAAAAATTGTTTCAAAATGTCTTGCAATATGATATTTCTGACAGTTTAATTTAAACACTTTAAACACCTGAAAATCTCATATTTTCAAATTTGGAAATTGAGCTACTTCCAATGGAGAAGTGTCATATCATACTCAATGCAGTGGTAGAATCTATATATATTTTCAGACAATTCCCATGGTGATATGACAAGTATGAAAGCTGAATTGAACTTTTGAACAAGAATTTTTAGAAATATTCCAGTTACTTTATTTTAACTACGCTCTTTATTTTGTTGGACATATGATATACAGTTTTGAACATTTAACTACTTAAATCGAAATGACAAGTTTAAACAAGAATGCATCCATAGTACACAGATGCCCCACTAGCACTAACTTCCTTATTTTCAATGGACGGTGAAATTGGGGTACATACTCTAATTTGGGATTAAAATTCGAAAGATCACATCATGGTGTACATATGTACTAAGATTCAAGTTGATCGGACTTCAACTTCATAAAAAACTACTGTGACCAAAAACTTTAACCTGAATTGGGATAGACAGACAAACAGATGGATGAACGAACGAACAGACACACAGAACAGAAAACATAATGCCCCTCTACTATCGTAGGTGGGGCATAAAAACTTAATTTAGATTGAAGTATAACTATCAAGCAAAATGATCTGAGCAATAGCTTACAAATAACCCAACTTGAAGTATTTCAGTATGAAACAGAAAGTCAATTAATAATAAATCTGAAAATGCTTTTACACATGTTATAAGATAAAATATGTTCACATGAAGCCTTATTTAAAATTTCAGGGTGGTCTTTTGTAGTTCAATAAAAAAATTATTTCAGAATAATAAATAACAAGAGGCTGTCACAACAACAGCAAACCGGATTTATTAACATTCGTTTGTGTCCTTGCAATTTCACTAGAACATTAACTGATGAGCAGTGAAATCAAAAATCGTTAATATCAAATTTGACCTCCATTTTGTCATCAGTATCAACATATTAAAATTTGAAAAGCTTAGGTTGAATGGTTCATGAGTAAATGCAACAACATGAATGGAAATGCCATTTATCGATCTTTCAAGAACCATAACTCCTGAATGGTAACAGTCAAAATGAGCATTATTGAACTTGACCTCAATTTTGTCATCAGTAACAACATATTAAAATTTGAAAAGCTTTTGTAGAACAGTTCATGAGTAAATGCAGGGACACGACTTGAGATACCATTTTTCAATCTTTCAAGAACCATAACTCCTGAACGGTAAAAGTAAAAATTGTCATTATTGAACTTGACCTCCATTTTAATCATCAGTAACAACATATTAAAATTTGGGCTGCTTTGGTTGAACAGTTCATGCGTAAATTCACGAACACGACTGGAAACGCCATTTTTCAATCTTTCAAGATCCATAACTCCTGAACGGTAAAGTTCAAAATCGTCATTATTTCACTTGACCTTTCTTTTGTTGTCAGTAACAACAAATTAAAATTTTAAAAGCTTTGGTTGAATGGTTCATGAGTAAATGCACAGACAACATTTGACCTTCCCAGCCGCCCCCCATATATCCCCAAATCAATAACCTACATTTTTGTCACAAAATCTGGTTAAAAACCTTACAAACAGGAATTTGATGAGCTATGAATCTGTAGCGCTGTAACAAGAAAGTGCATGCTGACATGAAGCTAGATTACAAATACCAGGAAGCTATCATTTGTAGTTTCTTAGAAAAACGTAATGAAAATTTCATACATGGTCATTATGTTTAAAATATACAAGTATTTCGGTAAACAAGAAGTTGATGTGCAATTAATCTGAAACCGTAAAACATGATATAGCATGCTGATATGAAGACTGATATTTAATCTCCATGTGACTGATATTTCATACATGGTATTAATAATTAGAATAAATAAGTATTCATTTAACAGGAAGTTGATGACCAATATATATCAGATACTACCATTAAAGGGTATAGCATGCTGGCATGAAGCCCAAAAACAAATTTCAGGATGCTATTTTTTGTAGTGACTCAGAAAAATTAAACTGAATTTAATAGACCACTTTCGAGTTCATCCGTCACCGGGAAAAACTTGTCTATTATGCACAACTTTATGACATCATTTACCAGATAGAGGGGATTGCCTGTATCCCTGCACTATTAAAGTGCATCAAGCGTCTTAGTGATCATCATTGTGCAGGATAAACTAGAAATTATGTTTGTTTTGTAAGTACTTTATCACAATCCCCTAATGATAGCAGTGCCGATTGTCAATTATGAGAATTCAATTTTCCGAATAATTTGTGCAATATAGCATTATAGTTTTCCTATCACTAGCTCAACATTGGGACGGAAGTGATGATGCCCCTAAACGCACGAATGATGTTCACTAAACGGAAATGCATCCAACTCGAAAGTTGTCTATTGAACGAACAACCAGGGGTGGGGTGGGTATAACAATGTTGCAGGACCTTGCCTTTTCTTTTAATATTCATATCATGAATATCAACATGTATAGTAACCATTTTGACTAAATTTACAACCAAGTTAACAAAGTATGTATTAAAGTAGTAAATGGTCACTCATAATAATTGTAAAAGGTCAATCCATGTAAGATACATACATAATGTCAGAAAAATTTAGGAAGTCCATGGAACACAACTCAAAGAATAAATCTTATCAATTGTGTTGGCATTCCAATTGAAAATTGTATCTTACATTTTTTACTGATATGTTGTTGAAATTGTGTGAGAATGGTAACATTGTAATACATGTAAGTTTTGCAAAGAGGCAGTTTGCGACAAAGAATTTGTTTAACTGTTTAATATTTATTTTTTCACCAGCCTCAAGTTATTTTAAAGAGATGTTGTTGGGCACAACTCAGACGTAAATAGACAAACCCAATGTGTTTTTTTTACTGTTATGGCTGTTGTTCTCTTTCATACAGATAACACAAGAGTAATTGAAACAAAATTTAAAAGTAGATGCCTAAAAGATATGTTAAATAAGTAAAGGTTAGTGGAGTAAATAATTGTTTGTACTTTTATCAATTATTCTTTGGCGTATTAAGAATATAATCATCAGTGATAATCACATATCAAGATATCACAATTATGACATTATACTTGAACTCTCATTAAATGTGTCTTCTTCATGAGGTAAAGTTTTAAGTCTTTTTTCACAAACTACTACAGAACTCTCACAAACATACATAAACAAAATAAAAAAAAAAAGGAAAAAGCTAAAAATAACACCCTATAGAAAGATTATATGTGACATAAAATATTTTTTCTGGCTTGCCTTTTTGGTTCATTGTTATGAATGTGAAAAATTTTGATGTGAGCACTTATTATGAAGAATGATTCAAATAAGTTTCATGAATATATGATGTAAGAACTTTTGAAGTTTTATTTCGCCTACATCATTATCATAGAGCGTAAACTCTATCAATGTATCTACTTGTAAACTTTGCTGTTAATGGATAATTATGACAATTGCCTTATTCAGTACAACATATTCTTTATACTATGAGCTATTATTTTGTACACTATAAAAGTATTTTTATTCCTTTTATTGCTTTTGACAATATCATATTTCAATCACAATAATAAAAATTATTATAGATAATAGTTCTATAAAAGTAAATGCTTCTTTTTAATTTATTTTTGTAGGAACCACATGGACTTTGTCTGCTTAAAAATGTACGGTATATAACAGTAGATATATTTTGTCAAGTTTTCTCTAATATCCAGCAAGTTGCATTGTAGTATAAAATTATTGTTTTTAAAATGATGACAAATTTCTATTTCAAGATTGACTTTTTTTTTCTAATACCAAAAATATGATCAACTTTTTTTTAACTATTCATGTTTTTTTCTGATTAATTAAACATGCATCTAATCTGAACGAGTTAAACTTTATTATGTTACTAAACAACTACACTCATCATTTTAGAAATCATTTTCAAACTAGTAAGTGGATTAAAATTCCAAATCATTTTATAATTTTTGAAGTCTATGGGAGACAACTCAGACAAATTTCAACAAATTCTGAAATTTTGAATACAAGATTTTTTGCAATTTATAAATTATCTTCTGGTGCAATGAGATATGGAATGTGCTCAAGAAATGTTTTTCTCATGAAGGTTATAATTCTATTGTCACTAAAAGGACACTGATGGGTGTTATATATGGAAAAAAAAATTGTATTTTCTTTTGGTGCAATCTACATTCATGATAATTAGTTTATAAGATGAATATCCTCTATTCATAATTAGCTTCCAGCATTTACTTCACAAGTATAAGATAAGGGAAAATTGCTGATTTATTTATCTTAATAGATAGCAATGATGGCTTTGCTACAAATTTTGTATTTTTGTTGTTTATGGATATGCTAGAAATATATACAAACCATTCACTGATCGTATCTTTAACATGTACACAGTCTGCCAGTGCTTTCCCTGTGGAGTTTATTCTTTGATTCAGTAAGGGTAACATTTTATCTAACAACTTCTGATTACATAACTCTGAAAATATCATAAGTGTTATTAATATTTAAACCGATAACTTTCTATACATATTTTTTTCTGAAACAGATCATGTTTTTTTTTAATTTTTATTTAACTCATATAAATTTTAAAAATGCAAAGGGGACACTGCTTTTACTTTTACAATTAAACTTTTGTATTTGGAAAAATTAATCTCTGGGAACAAATATTTTCTCAAAAGTTTTGTTTTGTGAACCTCTTTCTCCATGCAAAATGCATCAAAATATATGACACAACAGTTTGGAAAATACATTTACTTTGTTGATGGGAGGGATTTTTGATTTAAATAAATGAAAGTACTCCCAGATATCTGTAGACCGAGTCTTTTGTGTTTTGTCAGTTGTTTTTGTGCTTTGTATCAATCTGATGAGTTAAGCCATTTTCAACTTATTTGTATAATTTGTTTTAATGTTCTGATCCCCCACTGAGCCTGGAATTCAGAGGTTGTATTATGTTGCTGTTTATCATATTTATTTTTCATTTCAGCTTCATTGGAGACCCATTGGTGGCCTTCGGCTGTTGTCTGCTCTATGGTCGGGTTGTTGTCGCTTTGACACATTCCCCCATTTCCGTTCTCAATTTTATAAGTTAGTTTTTTCTTTTGAATTTTATAGTCGTCATGGCATGGCCTTTTATAGCATGCTATGCAGTATAGGTTTTGCTCATTGTTGTAGGTCTAATAGTGACCTATTTTTTCTAATGTCTATGTCATTTGGTATCTGGTGGATAGCTGTTTCATTGGCAGTAATACCATATCTTATTATTTTATTCAACAGGTCAGTTATGTTTTGTTTGAGAATTTCAAAAAGTCCCAATTTAAAATATTGGTACAACATATGGTGAAATTACAAATCTAGAAATAAAAGTGAAAATGCCTAAAATATAAATATTCCTCTTATTAAAACTTGATGCCTGTCATATTCCAATTAGACAATAAGTCTGTGTAAATACCTTCAATTTGTGATGAAGAACATCATCAGACCAATTTATTTTCTTTAATGCGTCTTTATTCTTCATCTTCAAACAGTGTAGTAATATACATTCTAGTGCCTAAAAATAATAATACCAAAAATACTATAGGTTATTGTTCTTAATGCAAGCTGTTTGTGTTAATAAGACCATCCATTCTTTATTTAAATAGAACACTAGATGTTAATTTTTGTGGTCGTATATAATGCTGAATTTTTGGTTTTGGTTCTTTAACTTTAGTTTGCCTCAACCAAACATTGCCAAATGTAATTAAACTTATACACATTTGCTTATTTCCTCAAAATACAGATCAAGTTTGAGTTTTAGTAGTGTCACTTCAACCATACAGCGTTCTAGAGTTATCATGCTCCTTTACAAATGGAAACAAGAGGCTGTCACAACAACAGCAAACCGGATTTATTAACATTTATTTGTGTCCTGGCAATATCACAAGAACCATAACTGATGAACGGTGAAAGTGAAAATCGTCAATATCAAATTTGACCTCCATTTTGTCATCAGTATCAACATATTAAAATTTGAAAAGCTTAGGTTGAATGGTTCATGAGTAAATGCAACAACATGAATGGAAAGGCTATTTTTTATCTTTCAAGAACCATAACTCCTGAACGGTAAAAGTCAAAATCGACGTTATTCAACTTGACCTCCATTTTGTCATCAGTAACAACATATCAAAATTTGAAAAGCTTTGGTTGAACAGTTCATGAGTAAATGCACAGACACGACTGGAAAGACCATTTTTCAATCTTTCAAGAACCATAACTCCTGAACGGTAAAAGTAAAAATCGTCATTATTGAACTTGACCTCCATTTTGTCATCAGTAACAACATATTAAAATTTGGGAAGCTTCGGTTGAACAGTTCACGCGTAAATGCACGGACATGACTGGAAACGCCATTTTTCAATCTTTCAAGAACCATAACTCCTTAACTGGTAAAAGTCAAAATCGTCATTATTAAACTTGACCTTCATTTTGTTGTCAGTAACAACATATTAAAATTTTGAAAGCTTTGGTAGAACGGTTCATGAGTAATTGCATGGAAAACATTTGGTTGCCGCCTGCTCGCACGGCGTACATCCCAAAATCAATAACAAACATTTTTGTCACAAAAATCCGGTTAAAAAGGAATCTAATATCTGTTAAAAAAATATTAATCTTATAATTGGTAAATTTGGTAAAGTGTCAAACTATGCTGTGTTACCTGTCAATTCATCAATGTTTTTTTCCATTTCTCAATGCACTAATTTCACTTTCCACAGAACAAGGTTGATTTAGTTCAGATTTGTAAAACAACTAGCATTCTTTTTTATAAAACAATCAATGAAGGATACAATCCCAAATTTCTTTTCACTTTCTTCACTGTCCTGAAAATCAGAAAACATTTTAATAAATGTAAATAATATTACATTACAATAGAGTTCAGATGCCTGTAAATCATTGATAGTATAGCTGATATTCAAGTTTGATTTGTGATTATACTACTTTTCTAAGATTATAATAGATAACAGTTCTATAAAAGTAAATGCTTCTTTTTAATTTATTTTTGTAGGAACCGCATGGACTTTGTCTGCTTAAAAATGTACGGTATATACCAGTAGATATATTTTGTCAAGTTTTCTCTAATATCCAGCAAGTTGCATTGTAGTATGAAATGATTGTTTTTAAAATAATGACAAATTTCTATTTCAAGATTGACTTTTTTTTCTAATACCAAAAATATGATCAACTTTTTTTAACTATTCATGTTTTTTTCTGATTAATTAAACATGCATCTAATCTGAACGAGTTAAACTTTATTATGTTACTAAACAACTACACTCATCATTTTAGAAATCATTTTCAAACTAGTAAGTGGATTAAAATTCCAAATCATTTTATAATTTTTGAAGTCTATGGGAGACAACTCAGACAAATTTCAACAAATTTTGAAATTTTGAATACAAGATTTTTTGCAATTTATAAATTATCTTCTGGTGCAATGAGATATGGAATGTGCTCAAGAAATGTTTTTCTCATGAAGGTTATATATCTATTGTGACTAAAAGGACACTGATGGGTGTTATATATGAAAAAAAAATTGTATTTTCTTTTGGTGCAATCTACATTCATGGTAATTAGTTTATAAGATGAATTTCCTCTATTCATGATTAGCTTCCAGCATTTACTACACAAGTATAAGATGAGGGAAAATTGCTGATTTATTTATCTTAATAGATAGCAATGATGGCTTTGCTACAAATTTTGTATGTCTGTTGTTTATGGATATGCTAGAAATATATACAAACCATTCACTGATAGTATCTTTCACATGTACACAGTCTGCCAGTGCCTTCCCTGTAGAGTTTATTCTTTGATTCAGTAAGGGTAACATTTTGTCTAACAACTTCTGGTCATGCTCATGAACATTCCTACATAACTCTGAAAATATCAAAAATTGTTATTATTATTAAACAGATCAAGTTCTATATAATTTTTTTGTATACCTTTATTCAAACAATAATTTACAATTTCAAAATGCAAAGAGACACTTCTTTCACTTTTACAATTAAACTTTTGTTCTTGCTTTGTTTTGCTAAGAGTTTAAATGCAAGTTCTCTCAAGTAAAATGAAAGTACTCTTAGATATTTGTACGCCGAGTCTTTCCTATTTTGTCCGTTGTTTTAGTGCTTTGTATCGATCTGATGAGTTTAGCTATTTTCAACTGATTTGTATATTTTGTTTTAATGTTGTTCTGTTACAACACTGTCCCTATGTCAGGAGCCTGGAATTAAGTGGTTGTCTTTTTTTGCTGCTGTATATCATATTTGTTTTCCATTTGTTTTGTACATAAATCAGCCTCAGTTTTCTCACTAGAATTTCATATTTTGTCATGACATGGCCTTTTATAGCTTGCTTTGTAGTATGGTTTTTGCTCATTGTTGTAGGCCTTTATTCCTTTAGTTTCTAATATCTAAGTCATTTCGTACCTGGTGGATAGTTGTCTCATTGGCAGTAATACCATATCTTATTATTTTATTCAGCAGGTCAATTATGTTTAGTTTGAGAATTTTAAAAAGTCCCAATTCAAAATATTGGTACAACATATCGCAAATCTACATGTACAAATCTAGAAATGACAAGTGAAAATGCCTTAAATATAAATATTACTCTTATCAAAACGTGGTGCCCATAATATTCCAATTAGACAATAAGCCTGTGTAAATACCTTCAATTTGTGATGAAAAACATCATCAGACCAATTTGTTTTCTTTAATATGTCTTCATACTTCATTTTCAAACAGTGTAGTAATAACAGGCTATTATTTAAACTTGGAATTATTTTTAATTATGGAATTTGCTTGATTTCTTCTGTTTAAAATTTATAATAAATTTCATGTGTATTTGGCATTATAATCTTTTGAGCGGTTGATAACACTTTCCATACAATGTATTTTGGTTAGATTGTGTTGTGCGCGGCACAGTACATTCTATTGAAAATATACTATTTTCTTTGTAATAGAAAGTGTTGTGCGCAGCACAGAAGATTTCAGTACAGAATAAACATGGAATTTATTAAAAAATTCAATAACAAGAAATCAAGCAAATTCCATAATTAAAAATAATTCCAAGTTCAAATAATAGCCTGTTTAATATACATTCTGGTGCCTAAAAATAAAAATACCAAAAATACTATAGGTTATTGTTCTTAATGCAAGTTTTTCATGTTAATAAAACCATCCATTCTTCATTTCAATAGAACACTAGATGTGTCTGAACAACATGAATGGCTCTTTCTCAAAAAGTTGAAAAATCTACAATTTCAACAAATAGTGGACACAAATATGCATGGATATCAAGACCAGATTTAGTAAGATCAATATATTAACTGAGATAGCTGTATAGTTTGATGAAAATCCAAGTTGATTTAAAACTTGTAAAAAAAATTAAAGTGTACTATCTGAATTTAGTCCAAACTGCATATTTTGACTTTTTTTAACCTATATTTTTAATCCTAAAATTTGACAGTAACACTTCTTTTTAATTAATTTTATAGGAACCACATGGACTTTGTTTGCTTACAGATGTACTGTATACACCAGCAGAGATATTATGTCAATTTTTTTCTAATATCCAGCATGTTGCATTGAAGTATGAAATGATTATTTTTAAAATTATGACAAATTTTTATTTCAAGATGGTCATGATGGTATTAGATACCAGAAATATGATCAACTGTTTTTATATGTTTTTCTGATCAAATAAAGATGCATTTAATATATAATCTGAAAAACTTAAACTTATCTATGTTACTTAACAATTATACTCAACATATTGAAATTCATTTAGAAATAGAGGAATAAATTCCAAATAATTTTATAATTTTTAAAGTCTATGGGAGACAACTCAGACAAATTTCAACAAATTTTGAAATTTTGAAAACAAGACTTTTTGTGATTTCTAAATTATATTCTGGTGCAATGTGAAAATTAAATGTGCTAAAAAAATAATTTTCTCATGAAGGTTATATATCTATTGTGACTGAAAAGTACACTGATGGGTGTCATATATGAAGAAAAGACTTGTTTCATGAATTTAAAAATATTTTTATTGTGAATGAAAAAAAAATGTATTTTCTTTTGGTGCAATCTACAATCATGTTAATTAGTTTATAAGATGAATGTCCTCTATTCATTAGCGTCCAGCATTTATAACATAGGTATGAGATGAGGGAAAACTTCAGATTTATTAGCATCCAGCATTTACTACACAAGTATGAGATGAGGGAAAATTTCTGATTTATTTATCTTTTCAGATAGCAATACATGTCTATGCTACAATTTTTTGATGTCTATTGTTTATGGATATGCTTGAAACAGTAATATACAAACCATTCACTGATAGTATCTTTAACATGTACACAGTCTGCCAGTGCTTTTCCTGTAGAGTTTATTCTTTGATTCAGTAATGGAAACATTTTGTCTAAACAATTTCTGGTCACGTTCATGAACGTTCTTACATAACTCTGAAAATATCAAAAATTGTTATTATTATTAAACAGATCAAGTTCTATATAATTTTTTTTGAATACCTTTATTCAAACAATAATTTACAATTTCAAAATGCAAAGAGACACTTTTTTCACTTTTACAATTAAACTTTTGTTCTTGCTTTGTTTTGCTAAGTGTTTAAATGCAAGTACTCTCAAGTAAAATGAAAGTACTCTCAGATATTTGTACGCCGAGTCTTTCCTATTTTGTCAGTTGTTTTAGTGCTTTGTATTGATCTGATGAGTTAAGCTATTTTCAACTGATTTGTATATTTTGTTTTAATGTTGTTCTGTTACAACACTGTCCCTAAATCAGGAGCCTAGAACTAAGTGGTTGTCTTTTTTTGCTGCTGTATATCATATTTGTTTTCCATTTATTTTGTACATAAATCAGCCTCAGTTTTCTCACTAGAATTTCATGTTTTGTCATGACATGGCCTTTTATAGCTTGCTTTGCAGTATGGTTTTTGCTCATTGTTGTAGGCCTTTATTCCTTTAGTTTCTAATATCTAAGTCATTTTGTATCTGGTGGATAGTTGTCTCATTGGCAGTAATACCATATCTTATTATTTTATTCAGCAGGTTAATTATGTTTAGTTTGAGAATTTTAAAAAGTACCAATTTAAAATATTGGTACAACATATCGTGAAAATTGAAATCTAGAAATGACAAGTGAAAATGCCTAAAATATAAATATTATCTTATTAAAACTTGGTGCCTGTAATATTCCAATTAGACAATAAGTCTGTGTAAATACCTTCAATTTGTGATGAAGAACATCATCAGACCGATTTATTTTCTTTAATGTGACTTCATACTTCATCTTCAAACAGTGTAATAATATACATTCTGGTGCCTAAAAATAAAAATACCAAAAATACTATAGGTTATTGTTCATGTTAATAAGACCATCCATTCTTCATTTCAATAGAACACTAAATGTGTCTGAACAACATGAATGGCTCCGTCTCAAAAAGTTAAAAAATCTACAATTTCAACAAATAGTGGACACAAATATGCATGGATATCAAGACCAGATTTAGTAAGATCAATATATTAACTGAGATAGCTGTATAGTTTGATGAAAATCCAAGTTGATTTGAAAAACTTGTAAAAAAATTAAAGAGTACTATTTGAATTTAGTCCAAACTGCAAATTTTGACTTTTTTTAACCTATATTTTTAATCCTAAAATTTGACAGTAACACTTCTTTTTAATTGATTTTGTAGAAACCACATGGACTTTGTCTGCTTACAGATGTACTGTATACACCAGCAGAGATAGTATGTCAAGTTTTTCTAATATCCAGCATGTTGCATTGAAGTATGAAATGATTATTTTTAAAATAATGACAAATTTTTATTTCAAGATGGTATTAGATACCAGAAATATGATCAACTGTTTTTATATGTTTTTCTGATCAAATAAAGATGCATTTAATATATAATCTGAAAAACTTAAACTTATCTATGTTACTTAACAATTATACTCAACATATTGAAATTCATTTAGAAATAGAGGAATAAAATTCCAAATAATTTTATAATTTTTAAAGTCTATGGGAGACAACTCAGACAAATTTCAACAAATTTTCATATTTTGAAAACAAGACTTTTTGTGATTTTTAAATTATATTCTGGTGCAATGTGAAAATTAAATGTGCTCAAAAAATATTTTTCTCATGAAGGTAGTATATCTATTGTGACTGAAAAGTACACTGTTGGGTGTTATATATGAAGAAAAGACTTGTTTCATGAATTTTAAATTTTTTTTATTGTGAATGAAGAAAAAAATGTATTTTCTTTTGGTGCAATCTACAATCATGGTAATTAGTTTATAAGATGGATGTCCTCTATTCATTAGCGTCCAGTATTTACTACACAAGTATGAGATGAGGGAAAATTTCAGATTTATTTATCTTTTCAGATAGCAATACATGTCTATGCTACAATTTTTTGATGCTATATGGTTTATGGATATGCTTGAAACAGTAATATACAAACCATTCACTGATAGTATCTTTAACATGTACACAGTCTGCCAGTGCTTTTCCTGTGAAGTTTATTCTTTGATTCAGTAAAGGTAACATTTTGTCTAACAACTTCTGGTCATGTTCATGAATGTTCCTACATAACTCTGAAAATATCAAAAATATTATTATTAAACAGATCAAGTTCTATATAATTTTTTTTGTATACCTTTATTCATCCAATAATTTACAATTTCAAAATGCAAAGAGACACTTCTTTCACTTTTACAATTAAACTTTTGTTCTTGCTTTGTTTTGCTAAGCGTTTAAATGCAAGTACTCTCAAGTAAAATGAAAGTACTCTCAGATATTTGTACGCCGAGTCTTTCCTATTTTGTCAGTTGTTTTAGTGCTTTGTATCGATCTGATGAGTTTAGCTATTTTCAACTGATTTGTATATTTTGTTTCAATGTCGTTCTGTTACAACACTGTCCCTAAATCAGGAGCCTGGAATTAAGTGGTTGTCTTTTTTTGCTGCTGTATATCAATTTGTTTTCCATTTGTTTTGTACATAAATCAGCCTCAGTTTTCTCACTAGAATTTCATATTTTGTTATGATATGGCCTTTTATAGCTTGCTTTGCAGTATGGTATTTGCTCATTGTTGTAAGCCTTTATTCCTTTAGTTTCTAATATCTAAGTCATTTTGTTTCTGGTGGATAGTTGTCTCATTGGCAGTAATACCATATCTTATTATTTTATTCAGCAGGTCAATTATGTTTAGTTTGATTTTTTGGAAAGATTTTTGTACCATATGATAAAGTAACAACTACTTAAGGTAATAAATAAAATTTGTAATGAAAAATAAATGTTTATTTTTTTTCTGAATATCTATACCCGCGAGCCTCCTTAAAGATGTACTGTATATACCAGCAGAGATAATATGTCAAGTTTTCTCTAATATCCAGCAAGTTGCATTGTAGTATGAAATGATTATTTTTAAAACAATGACAAATGACTATTTCAAGATTGACTCTTTTTTTTAATACCAGAAATATGAACAACTTTTTGGAACTATTTATATGTTTTTTTTCTGATTAAATAAACATGCATTAAATACCAAATCTGAAAGAGTTAATCTTTACTGTGTAACTAAACAATTTTATTTAACATATCGAAAATTAAAAGCAAAAAGCAGATGAAAATTCCAAATTATAAAAAATTATTTTATAATTTTTGAAGTCTATGGGAGACAACTCAGACAAATTTCAACAAATTTTGAAATTTTGAAAACATGACTTTTTTGTGATTTTTAAATTATCATCTTGAGCAATGAGAATATGAAATGTATTCAAGAAATGTTCTGTTATGAAGGTTTATATTTATTTTGACAGTAAAGTACACTTATTTTTGATATAAACAAAGAAAAGACTTGATGCATGAATTTAAAAACAATATGGCTATTATTGTCCAAAAAATTATTTGTATTTTCTTTTGATAAAATCGAGAATGGAAATAGGGAATGTGCCAAAGAAACAACAAAAACCTGACCATAGAACAGAAAACAGCAGAAGGTCACCAACAGGTCTTCAATGCAGCGAGAAACTACCGCACCTGGATGCATACTACAATCATGGCAATTAGATTTTAAGGTGAATTTCCTCTATCCATTCGCTTCGTACATTTACTATATAAATAAAAGATGATGGAAAATCCCTGATTTAAACATCTTTACAAATAGCAGTGCATGGCTTTGCTACATATTTTGGATGTGTTTTGATTATGGATATGTTAGAAATATACAAACCATTCACTGATAGTATCTTTAACATGCACACAGTCTGCCAGTGCCTTCCCTCTGGTTTATTCTTTGATTCAGTAAGGTAACATTTTGTCTAACAACTTCTGGTCATGTTCATGAACGTTCCTACATAACTCTATTAATATCAAAAATTGTTATTATTATTAAACAGATCAAGTTCTATATAATTTTTTTTGTATACCTTTATTCAACCAATAATTTACAATTTCAAAATGCAGAGAGACACTTCTTCTACTTTTACAATTAAACTTTAATTCTTGCTTTGCTAAGTGTTTAAATGCAAGTACTCTCAAGTAAAATGAAAGTACTCTCAGATATTTGTACGCCGAGTCTTTCCTATTTTGTCAGTTGTTTTAGTGCTTTGTATCGATCTGATGAGTTTAGCTATTTTCAACTGATTTGTATATTTTGTTTCAATGTCGTTCTGTTACAACACTGTCCCTAAATCAGGAGCCTGGAATTAAGTGGTTGTCTTTTTTTGCTGCTGTATATCATATTTGTTTTCCATTTGTTTTGTACATAAATCAGCCTCAGTTTTCTCACTAGAATTTCATGTTTTGTCATGACATGGCCTTTTATAGCTTGCTTTGCAGTATGGTTTTTGCTCATTGTTGTAGGCCTTTATTCCTTTAGTTTCTAATATCAAAGTCATTTCCTATCTGGTCGATAGTTGTCTCATTGGCAGTAATACCATATCTTATTATTTTATTCAGCAGGTCAATTATGTTTAGTTTGAAAATTTTAAAAAGTTTCAATTTAAAATATTGGTACAACATATCGCCAAATTACAAATCTAGAAATGACAAGTGAAAATGCCTAAAATATAAATATAACTCTTATTAAAACTTGGTGCATGTAATATTCCAATTAGACAATAAGTCTGTGTAAATACCTTCAATTTGTGATGAAGAAATGTCCTCGTCAGACCAATTTATTTTCTTTAATGTGTCTTCATACTTCATCTTCAAACAGTGAAGTAATATACATTCTGGTGCCTAAAAATAAAAATACAAAAAATACTATAGGTTATTGTTCTTAATGCAAGTTTTTCATGTTAATAAGACCATCCATTCTTCATTTCAATAGAACACTAGATGTGTCTGAACGACATGAATGGCTCCTTCTCAAAAAGTTGAAAAATCTACAATTTCAACATATAGTGGACACAAATATGCATGGATATCAAGACCAGATTTAGTAAGATCAATATATTAACTGAGATAGATGTATAGTTTGATGAAAATCCAAGTTGATTTGAAAAACTTGTAAAAAAATTAAAGTGTACTATCTGAATTTAGTCCAAACTGCAAATTTTGACTTTTTTAACCTATATATTTTTAATCCTAAAATTTGACAGTAACACTTCTTTTTAATTGATTTTGTAGGAACCACATGGACTTTGTCTGCTTACAGATGTACTGTATACACCAATAGAGATATTATGTCAAGTTTTTTTCTAATATCCAGCATGTTGCACTGAAGTATGAAATGATTATTTTTAAAATAATGACAAATTTTAATTTCAAGATGGTATTAGATACCAGAAATATGATCAACTGTTTTTATATGTTTTTCTGATCAAATAAAGATACATTTAATATATAATCTGAAAAACTTAAACTTAACTATGTTACTTAATAATTATACTCAACATATTGAAATTCATTTAGAAATATAGGAATAAAATTCCAAATAATTTTATAATTTTTAAAGTCTATGGGAGACAACTCAGACAAATTTCAACAAATTTTCATATTTTTATTGTGAATGAAAAAAAATGTATTTTCTTTTGGTGCAATCTAAAATCATGGTAATTAGCTTATAAGATGAATGTCCTCTATTCATTAGCGTCCAGCATTTACTACACAAATATGAGATGAGGGAAACTTACTGATTTATTTATCTTTACAGATAGCAATACATTTCTAAGCTACAATTTTTTGATGTTTGTTGTTTATGGATATGCTTGAAACAGCAATATACAAACCATTCACTGATAGTATATTTAACACAGTCTGCCAGTGCTTTTCCTGTAGAGTTTATTCTTTGATTCAGTGAGGGTAACATTTTGTCTAACAATTTCTGGTCATGTACATGAACGTTCTTACATAACTCTGAAATTATCAAAAAGTGTTATTAATATTTAAACGGATAATGTTCAATACAAATATATATTTATTTTTTTTTAAACAGATCAATTTTTTAAAATTTTTATTTAACTCATAAAAAGTTTTAAAATGCAAAAGGGACACTTTTTTTTACAGTTTACAATTAAACTTTTGTATTAGGAACAATTTTATAGCTTGCTATGCAGTATGGGTGTTGTTCATTGTTATAGGCCATATAGTGACCTTTAGTTTTTAATATCTAAGTCATTTTGTATCTGGTGGATAACTGCATTATAAAGATAGATGTTAATTATTTATAATGGGATTTTTTTTTCTCTCATTTGCTTTTTTCGTGACAATGAATGTAAAAATCCTGCTTTCCTGGGCAACTTAGGCAACTTAGGA
Organism: Mytilus galloprovincialis; assembly: GCA_037788925.1. NCBI lineage: Eukaryota > Metazoa > Mollusca > Bivalvia > Mytilida > Mytilidae > Mytilus > Mytilus galloprovincialis. Next base: position 59,017,619 of record CM075332.1, read on the forward strand.
TTGATGTAACAGTTGATGTTTAAAATAAAAAAAAAATAAAAAAATAACACTCAACAAAACTTGGTGCCTTATTTCACTTCTGTAAATACCTTCAATTTGTGATGAAGAACATCATCAGAACAATTTATTTTCTTTAATGCGTCTTCATACTTCATCTTCAAACAGTGCAGTAATATACATTCTGGAGTCTAAAAATAACATAAATACTTTAAGTTATCTTTTTAAATAATTCAAAATTTCATAGAAACATTTAAAAAGACCTACTATTACCCTTTCAAATCTATGACTACATCATCCCTAAACTGATCTGTACAGTGTACCACTTAGCTACCTTAATCTTCCTCTCCCAAGTAAGATTTTTAATACAATAGCTGACAGAGTAATCTTCACAACTTTACCTTATATGGTGGGAACTGTACTGTATCCAGTAATTGTTGTAACTGTTGGTAGGAAGGATTTGTTGTCTGGTTTATAGATGTCTGATATTGGGGTCTTCAAAGCACTGAAAAGTAAATAAGTTACAATCTATTTCCCAGACATATTACCATGTGTTTAAACATTGTTATAAGGTACCATTCTACATTTTCTATTTGTAGACCATGATATTCTTATATATATATATCCAGAGCACTCAAAAGTAAATGAGTTGCAAACTTTACTCTTATTAATTCATACACATGTTACCATCATGATAGTGATTTGATATTGTGTAATGGTACCATTCTACAATTTACATATGTTGAACATTATCTGCTTACATATCCAGAGCACTTGATATCCCCCCAGTGTTTGATGGGGTTCTTGTCTCTCAGCTTTAACTTTTTTGTGTAGTGTTTTGTAGACAGTTGTTATCTTTTCATATTTTTATTTTCTTTCAACAGTGGTGCTAGTTTTTGTTGCTGTCCCCAGAGGCGGATTTAGGGAGGGGCCCGGGCCCCCCCTTTTTGGGAAAAAATTTGGTTGCTTATATAGGGAATCACTGAAGCGTGACTGGAGCGGCCCCCTCTTAGGTCAGTCAGTGGGCCCCCACTTATGAAAATTTCTGGATCCGCCACTGGTCCCTTTTGGTATCTTTTGGCTCTCCTTTTCAATCCACAGATCTATGTATTTGTCATACAAAATCAGATATTAAATGCAAAATATGAATGGGAGATAACATTCAGAATATGCCTTACTTGACCATCATATATAATTGGTTAAGCCATTGAACTTTAAAATTATTAGTAAATAAACAAGTTATAGCTTTTTTGGAGGTCCTTCAGCAATAATTCTAGTCATTCAATATCACCACAATATGTACTTTCAATTTGAAATGTGTTACAGTGATAGCTATTATTCAAGACCAAATTTAAAACATCTTGCATTAATCACATAGAACAGTTTTATATACAATATTATACCTTTCATTGACAACAGTAAATCATAAGTTAGGTAAGGCCAAAGCTGTAAATTTATCTATCTCATTTACTACAGATCAATGCAATCCACTGGTCAGTGACTGTGTTTCTGTGAAATGTGTTGACAAGGACTTGTTTATGTACTGATCAATCTGAAATAAATGCACCAGAAAAATTATTTACACACATTGTAATGACTTTCATTTGTTCAATATTTTATTCAGTTACAGGAGACGGAAAGAAGGCATTGTTAAACATGATACCATATGTATACTGATTGACCAGTCCAAAAATTAAGCATGACAGCACTCAAAGAAAATCCTTATCATAAGTCATGGTTGTTTTATAGTTTTAGAAACCACAATTTTACACAATTCAGAGCTGTTTCTTCATTAATTTTATTGTGTATTTTCCACTGTATTATATTTTCATTGAAATGCTTGACAACATATTAAAATGTGGGAAGCTTTGGTTGAACAGTTCATGCGTAAATGCACCGACACGACTGGAAATGGCATTTTTCAATCTTTCAAGAACCATTACTCCTGAACGGTAAAAGTCAAGATCGTCATTAATGAACTTGACCTTCATTTTGTTGTCTGTAACAACATATTGAAATTTGAAAAGCTTTGGTTGAACGGTTCATGAGTAAATGCACAGACAACATTTGGTTGCCGACCGCCCGCCCGCCGTACATCCCCAAATCAATAACCGACATTTTTGTCACAAAAATCCGGTTAAAAATGAGGATGTGCTATCCTGTTTGATATAAGTTTTCTACAGGTACAACCAAACTTCTCCTGTTACCCTGCTTCCATATTGAGCTAGCGGTAGTGTGAATATTTCTTTTTTAAGTAAAGTTTATTTTGGGGTCCGTTTCACAGTCCCATTCAAACGAGTATGTCGATTTCTATGATAAATGAGAGACAATGATTTTGATTTTTACAACTAAAGTTGCAAGTGCCGGGTATACAATTGTCAGAAATATAAAATGTATTTGTACTACCTACAAAACAGGATAAAAGCTCGCCTATTTCTAAAGCTCGTACAAATAAATTTAATGTTTTCCGACAAGGTACATACATGACATATATTGTATATTTATTGGTTGTCTTTGTCCTTGTCATGCATTGTACATGTTGTACTATAGATTTTTACATCTTAATATGTTTATTCTTTTTGATAAATATACTCTATACATATATACATACTGTGCAGATCTTACTCTTGATTAAACAAACTTCCAGAAATATGTCAAAGGACCTCAGAAAATTCTGAAAAAAATGAATAACAAAATAATTATATTGATAATTGTAATTGTATAAATTGTTTCTATATTTAATTTAAACATGTTAAAGAGAACACTTAAAAAAAAATTATTTATCAAATTAGGTAAAGAATTTTTTAAATGACAACTCTAATCAGAAAATTTACAGCAGATAAATGCATTGTTCCTATAATAAATTTGTTGTTTCATTGGATTTTGTGAGTGAGACACATTCTTCTAGTCATTTTTCACTAGATATATATATATACAATTAAAAGTGACTACTGCTGATTCGTTATTATTGTGGGTACCAGTTTTCTTTGATAGAGAGTTTTACTAGAAAAACCTGCATTTTCATGGATATTTGATTTTGTGGAATTGTCAAAATCTGCACATATATATAACCTTAAGGAAAATGTGTAATTTGTTAAACCTTTAAATTTGTGGTTTACTAGCTTGTTCCCACAAAAATTGTTACCCATCAAATAATAATGAATCCACTGTAATTATATATTGTCTTACTGTTTAAACTGGCTGGCATTGGGTAAAGGTGTATTAACATGTCTACCCTGGGGGTGGAAGTGCATCTCCTGTAAAGCCCAGGTATATAATCTTAATGCTACATTTTCATCAGATGCCATTGCTATCTTTCTGCAAAAATAAATTATTATTCAGGTTGAAAAGAAATGTTCAAAAATAATGTTTTCTCAGACCACATGAAAATGATAACAAATCTATGGCTTGCATTTTTTTCGTCCCTGTTGTTGGTGTAAAAATAAACATACACCTGAATTGCCTTTCATACTGACCACTCAGTTGTAAACAACCTTTAACTCACCTATAGTTATGTAGATATCTATTGTCCTCTATTGCCCATGTCAATCAAGGACAATCAATTCAATACAATCATGACAATACAGTTGTTACATTGTACCTGCTGAGAGGGAGCATCTCACTGTTGTATCCCAACTTAGTTCATTTTTACACCTTCTGCAGGAACAAAAAAAATGCTCATCAAAATCCAAAAAAGATTTCATATTTCTGAAACACAATTGTATTTAACTTTTATATATCTAGTGGATGCCAGGCCTTAAAACTTTTCCAAATGGACAGGTTAGGCTGTACGCAGAGTAGTTTTTTTAGGTGTAAATACAGCCACTTTTGTCCATTTCAACTGGCATTTGTTATGATGAACCTTAATTTTAAAACTTTACAAAGAAAATGTGATATAACTGAGAGAATAAACAACTAAATCTTGTGACAGTTGTGTACTTTTAATGCAAAAGATAAGTTTGGTCAAAACATCAAAGGAGGAACTGGTTCCATGGCCTAAATGAATACATGTCGCTTCGTAACCTGGTCATTTCGTACCGGGTCGATTCGTAACTATGTTGATTTGTAACTGAGATGTTTCGTACCTGATGTAATTATATATGGTTATAAAGTGTTAGTTTAAATCAATTAGTTTAAATGAAACAGTTAAAGTTATTATTTATAAATGATCAAATTGTTCATCTAATAATAACAATATTGTAATGTTTTTAATTTAAAACTTTCTTAAATCTTTTTAATTATTGGCAATTACGCTCGGTGACAGCTTTAATGTTTTTATGTCAACTCATGACAGGTAATAAAAAGTAATTATAGTACTAGTAGATGTAAAGTAGTTACATGTAAGTTGATTAATGGCACATGTACATGACCTATGGCACATGACCTAAATATAATTATTTTCTACTTTTTTTCTCACTTTTACATGCAATTGCATAACCCTCCCCCTTTACCACTTGGGCTGTGGACTGGCGTTGGCGGAGTTAATTTTTTTTAATTTTTTTTAGAACACTTTATCTTACTCTATTCCTTTTTCTTTCTTTCAGAGAATCACTATGTTGTTCTTTGTTTGCATGTTTATACTGGCATAAAGCCTGATTTTTCATCCGAAAAACCCTGGTATAAACATGAAACAGAGTCTTAGTTGGCCAGAGCAGCAGCAGCAGTTGGTCCGTATACAAAAGCACACCTCCTTAACAATGTACTACAGGACATCTGGTTTTGAGTGTATTTATCCCAGAATGAGAAAATGTGTCCTTGTATGTAGCGGGTCCTAAAAGAGGGACGAAAGATACCAAAGGGACTGTCAAACTCATAAATCTAAAACAAACTGACAACGCCATGGCTAAAAATGAAAAAGACAAACAACAGCACACACGACACAACATAGAAAACTTAAGAAATAATTCATGGAAGCCATAGATTTGTTGGAAATTTACACATTGCCTGGGCTGTGATATTCGAATTTTATCCTGAGCGTTAGCAAGGGATAAAAATTAACAGGCCATGTGTAAATTTACAACAAATCTATGGCAAAATGTATGGCTTCCATGAATTATTTCGATTCTAATAGGACAAATACGATCATTTAAAAACTGAAGCGATGATGGATATACCGTGTGTGTGGCTGTTCTATTTTACCCACTGTTCGACAAATGTAAAACAAATCTAATAAACCTGCATGAATGATTTCTTAACTAACCACTAGAAAAAAATGTGATTCCTTTTTTTTACTTCTCAGTAAACCCAAAATTTGCAATATTAAATTTATATTTTTTATCGTAAGCTACCGTCAAAATCACTGTTGACATGTTGTAACCAAGGAGCCGCCATGTTGACTTGCTGAAATCAGTAAATGTGCGAATAAATTAATGCAATAGAACAGAAAACAAGCAACATGCACCTACCTGAATACTTTGTTTTAATGCAATTTTATCCGAGTTTAGAAGGTAAACGCAATAGAAAAACCTTCAGCTTTGACGTTTTTATTCGTATGACGTCATGTTTTTAAATGACGTTAATGCGCCAAAATCATTTTACTGGAATTTCGCAGAATTTTAATTTATTTTGTTTTTGTCCATTTTTCCGTTCTCTAATGTGTAAATTCTTTTTGTTATGCGTCAGAATCAGAATAAATGTTCTGTAGGGTTTTATTCAATTGTAATTGTTAACACAGCGAAATCCACAACGAATACGATGCATGTGGATTTACGTGGGAGGCATATTGAAACAGCCATTTGTGTACATCTTGGAGTCTGCGCTAAGTATAGATATATCGAGAATTTTATCACGGTGTTGTTTACAAAGCGAAAGAAGCATGTCATATTAGAATAAAGAATAAACAACACGAACCCCACCAAAAAACACGCTGATACCTTTTTAGTTTACCTACGGATACTAACTTGATCTGTAGAGGAAGAAACAATGACAGATGGACAGCTTGGGTGTAAAGGTCGTTGTGCCATCCCTCTACGTTGTTATTGGTGCGGATTGGATTGCATAAACACATACCAGCTTGCGATTTTACAGAAGATGGCTTGACTCCAGTGAAATGCACAACTTTGGACAGGGACTCCTGGAATCAGATGGTGTAGAGCATTCCACAGGTCACTTTCAAAGTCTGCTATAAACTTTTGAACGGCAGTATGTGGCATAGTCCTTCGTGCATCGACGTGACATGATAACATACATGAGAGGTACATGTTTGGGTTTCTGTTCCAATGCAGTTATAGGCTCCAATATCGTCAGACTAAAACAAGAAACATCAGTAAAGAATCAACTTATGATAGAAAAAAAAGAAGATTAATAAAGAACTCAGCAACATAAAGATGAGTGGTGTCAAGTTTTGAAGACATCAAAGCACGTGGCAGAAGACTAAATACTTTGATAAAGACGGGGTACATCTAAATGATGATGGACAATTTAAATTCTTCTGTTCTATTAGCATGTGTGCAAAACTGTACTTGTAAAGTGTAAAATTATGTGCAATCAATTATTTAATAAATAAATATAGATATATATGTACGCTTTCGAGACGCGATGGCCATACTTCCATGACGGCCATAGGATGTGTCGGCCATACCGCCACATCGTCCATGGGACATATCGGCCACACATTGTGAGACGTATCGTCCACACTTTAATTTTTTTTCATTGAGATTATAACTTAAAATATAATAATAAAATAAGTATTTATTCACATTAATAATTTAAATATGATATTTTAGTATTTTTTTCTGCACAAGAGATCTACTGTGCACCTTTATTTATTCTTGTAAGAGTAATCTTTGCTTGATCATCATCACTCGTTGCCAACTTGGGGGCCGTATTACGTAAGTATATTGATTATTTCTTCATTATCAGTTGTAAACAATTTCTGAAGAATCATTTTTATCGTAAAAGCAAAGATAAATACAAGCACATGTTACAGATCTTCAATTTTATTATATCTGTGAAAAAAATATTATTCTAAACAATAAATATCTTCTCAATCTCAATCTTTGTGAAATTTAAAACAGGGAGCCTCAGTGTAAAGGTTAACTCTAAGGAAGGCAACTCATTCGAGTTATATTTGATTTGTCATGATCATCACATAGTTTAATAATTCTGTATTTTTCTTTCTTCTTATATTGTCAGAGTTTATTAACAGTGCATTACGACACATATCCTTATATTCCTCATTCCATCGTCCAGTCATTCATATTTGTTCATTTTGTTCTGTTTGTTATACAGAAGATATTAAAAAATCATTTAGAAAACAATATGATATTTTAATATTTTATTAGATTAAACACATTCCTAGGCCAAAATTAAAAATATGTTTGTTTCCCCTCCCCCCACCCGGGTAAAAAATAAGCCCCCGGGTCAAAAAATTATTTTCCACAAAAAAATTGAAAATATTTTTTTCCTGAAAATAATTTGTTTCCATTTTTGGAAAGTGCTTGAAAGCAGAAGGATTGATAATCTAAATAAATACACTCAAATTGAGCACAAACAACTGATAAGTGGCCTGGACTGGACAAGTCAAACCATTCATGTGACCATGCTATGACAATCACATCCAGTTAAAAAAAAAAACAAAAAAAACCCTGCCTTCCTGGTCTGTTTACAAAGGGTAGACCCGGGGGAGGGGAAACAGACATTCTTTTAAATGTGGCCCTATATAATGCATTAACAAATGATATAACGAGATTTTAAAAACATGATAAATAATGTTAAAACAGTATAGGTTATTAAAAAAAGTTATAATAACCAGTCAGGGGACTTACTTAAATAAGTGATTTTCTAAATCACTGATTCAAGTAACATTATTTCCATAAAGGTTGGAAGTTAGAGTTGTCTTTCTTTATTATATCTTTAATAATCACCTATTTAAGTAGTACAAATTAATCACTAGAAGAAGTGATTAAATTTTATTGTACTTTAAATATAGAATACTAATGATCCAGGGAGTAATTATGTTTCTAAACTTTACAGAACCAACATCTGTGTTGTCTAGGATGACCAGGTCATTTTAGGTGATGACCTTGTACTGAATCTAGGATAATGACATAAAAATCACTTGTTTAAGTATCAGACCTCAATTTCCTTCCCAAAAATCACTTCTTTAAGTATCATTCTTTTAATAACCACCACTAATTTCAACACCCCCGAACAGTGAAATTTTATCGCGAACAGTAGAATTTTATTACATAATCTGAAAGATGAAACCTTGAACTTCACAGGAAAAATACTCCCACTGCTGGGAAAAATCTTTGAAGAAAGTATCAGTTCATTGTGTTAAGCCATTATTATAGCATTTTTTCAATTAAAATAGAATTTTCAGCTAAATGATAGCATCAAAGGCATAAACCTTGCTACTTAAAAGAAGCAAAAAGTTCATTTTTTTTTTAATTTTACTAATTAAAAGATATTATTTAAACATATGTGTTTAAAATTTTGAAAAAACTACAAAATCCCAATTTGTGACAAATCCTCAAATTTGCTACTCAAATAAGTGATTTAAAAATCACTTATTTGAGTAAGTCCCCTGACTGATAACCATCTATAAGTACCAAAATAATTCATATATAACACATTAAAAAAAAAAAACCATGGACGATACGTCTTTACAAAGTATGGCCGTTTTTGTACTATGGCCGTTTCATCTTTTCGGGGTATGGCCGTTTCATCCTATGGACGTCATGGCAGTATGGCCGTTACGTCCTGCATCGATATGTACATCAATCATGTCAATAGGTCTTTTTATTATTTTTTAAGTAACCTACGACTCATATTATTATTATATATTGATATGAGCACAGGCACATGTATACCTTAATATAACACAAGTTACATGTACAATGTATATTAACATGATTAAGCTATATAAGAAAAAAAATTCTGAGACAACTTCCTGTGAATATAAGGTTACAAAACGACCTAGTAAGTTACAAATCGACTATAGTCGCCGTCACGTAAAATTGGTACCATGTTTTTTGTCAATTTTTTTTAAATTTTAGCCGCGTTTACTCAAGATGATGTTTTTCATTTAGCGGAATTAAAATCCTTTCCAAATATCCACTACTGTCCTACCTTTTATTGTGTTTGCACTGTATAATCCTGACCTTCACATTTTTTAAGATTATTTACATTGTAAAACCGCCATCTTGGTTTCTATGAGGATCCCTTATGCCATAACATTCGTTACTCTCTGGTAATATCATTGTCATTGATGATACAATTTCCCGCGCTTTTTACGTAAAGATGAGGAAAAGCTCCGAGAGACACAAGAAAATGGAGAGCATGTGGAACTCCACGGCAACACTTCCTGTAATAACAATGTCGAATTCCACCATACAAAATAATCTTGGATTATGTGAAGGTCAGGATTATACAGTGCAAACACAATAAAAGGTAGGACAGTAGTGGATATTTTGACAGAATTTGTATTCCGCTAATTGAAAAACATGATCTTTAGCACTGGCAGACCTATTTGGAAAATCACCGTGATTTTTGTAAAAAATTCGGTGTTTTTTGGCCAATCTGCGCGGAACGGATAATAAATAGAGGTTCATCGTAAATTTTCCGTTTTACAGAATATTTTGCGGTTCTCCGGAGATTTTCCATGTCTCAGGGAATTATCCGTTTGTCCGATAAAACGGGTGTGTATTGAGTCATTGATAGAACCAGTGATGCGTGAGCGACGGTTATTAAAAGGTCGGTTGTATAATCCGTTATGCGTGAGCGACGTTCAATCATTAATTGATCGTTGTATAATCCGTTAAGTGTGAGGGACGGTTGTATTGAGGTACAGAATCGATTGAGATATAAGGAATTTTCAAAAATTTATCACATATGATAATGTTTCTGTAAATTTAGAGAGAAACAGATTATATATTTCTCGGGGTTATAGGTTTACTTTTATGATGGAAAAATACATGTGTATTTCTGAGGCCGTAGATCATTTAAACTTCATTGGCAAATAGGAATTTTTAAAACGGTCTTGATCACCTGCTGATCCATTAATCTTTCAGAATGAAATGCACATTTATACCTCTTGGGGTTGAAGGCATATATTAGCAACATTAACAATATGCTACGATGAGATAATAACAAGTTGCGAATTTTAGTCCGAATGTGTATATATATATGAGCATATGGACATACATTCATCTTTATAATTAATCAGTTCATCTGTCATTTGTTTTATTAAATTACTTTTCAATTGTGGTATAAATACAATTTTATCATTGTGTAAGACGATTTGAGAATAATGCTTTCATCGTAAATACTTCAGAAATTATAATTGATTCAAGAACCGTTTATTGGAACAAAAATAAAATGAACGGCCTGGAGGAAGTTCTAACCTTAGTTGATATCAGGGGTCAATTGGTATAGCAGTGTGTTACGTAATACAACGATCGTCGATGCATAATATGCATATGTATGTATATAGTATGCATGCAACTGGATTTCGACAACTCGTGGGTTGTCTTTTAGACAAAGAAGTTCCATTTTAAAGATATGAAAGTACGTCAATGCACGTCTTGTAAACTAATCTGTTACTTTTTGAAATATAAATAAGTTATATTTAAAAGATTGGATGGTTATTTCACACGTATCAAAGTTCTTCTGTCATCATTACTGTTTTTCAATATTTTTTTGAGAGTTCGATCTTAAAACTAAGTTCGTCCTGACATTTATGGAATATTTGCCACTGGAAGTTAAACAACCAACAATCAATCATCTTATTACAAAATTTAAAATATGCCTGAGCGATAATATTCTTTTAAATTTTAATGTGAAAGACAGTTTCTCCATTTATAAGAAGGCACTTCCAGGTCTAATGTTAAGTGTATCTACATCCCGGGATTGAGATTTATTTACTATACTAGCAAAAAAAAAAGAAAAGAAAAGAAATGATGATACGTTTTTTTTTAATAATTAAATAATTAACGTTAAAAATATATAATTAACTTGATCTAAAACTTGACCTCGCTCATAATAGAGAATGTTAAAAATCAATTGTGTCGACTGCACGGGATTGTCCAACGGCGGGAAATACCCTGTAACTATAAACACAGGTGATGTTACTGACCGATTGTGGAATGTCAACTCAGGGTTAAAGTGATGTGTAATGATTGTGCGCTTGAAAGTTGAGGCTCTAGTAGGTTCATTTCAATTGATAATCGAAAATCTAAAATCATTTTTTTTCAAATCAACGATGAAGTTTTGGATATTATGGAAGGGATTTTTTTTAAGGACAACGGAGGTACCTTAAAAGTCTATAGGAAAATATACAAATAAAATAATATAAAACAATTTCGAAGGTCACAACTTGTATCTTATAAATCAATGATAAAGCGACTTCATCAGTATTAACAGTTATAAGATTGCAATCAGATGACTTTTAATTTTGTTTGTGTTTCAGGAGTGGGGGTGTATAAGATTACCGTATATTACAATGTTTGTTTATATTGCTTGACCCTTGTGGGTGTAATTTTGCAATAAAGATTAAAAATATATACTTTGGATGTTCCATTCTCAGCATTGTTTCTGGTCTTGTCTGTTCGTTTGTTCGTTCGTCCGTCTGTCCCGCTTCAGGTTGAAGTTTTTGGTCGAGGTAGTGTTTGATGAAGTTGATATCCAAAATCAATTTTAAACTTAGTACACATGTTTACAGTGATATGATCTTTCTAAATTTAATGCCAAATTAGAATTACCTCATTTTCTCAGTCCACTCAGGGACTTTCTATACTAATTAAAGATAGTCCTTGGTCTGTTAAACATAGAAAATGATAGTGCGGATTGGGCATCCGTGTATACTAGTGACACATTCTTTTTTTTAATTTATTAAACTTGTTCTCAGTGGCAGATCCAGATTTTTTTTATATATAAGGAGAGGGGAGACTAACTGATAATGTCATGAGAGGACCAGCTCCAGTCATTCTCAAGTGATTCCCTATATAATCAATATTTATTTTTCAACAAAAGGGGGCGGACACCGTGTCATTCCCCCTTTATAGCCGACTGAGAAACTCAAAGGGCTGTTTAGGCAGTCAATGTCGTCAAAAGCTTCTATGTGTTGTATAGCCAGTCATTGAGTCAGTGTCGTTAAAAACCTCCATGATATCAATCAATCAAATCAAGAATATTAAAAACTCTCATCAACGCCATTCCCCACTAAATCCGGCTCTGGTTCTATTAATTTCATTACTTCTTCAACATACTAGTATCGGGAGCATGTGAGTATGGTAGCACTCCGTAGATAGGTCTGTAGTTTTGCATGTATGACACTAACAGTTGGCCTAACGTATTAGAAGGCCAGGGTTGGAAGGTTATTCAACATTCTGTGGCTCAATTGTAACTATATTTTCTGTGAAGTGCTACCTAAGCCGTGGCCTGGTGAACCCTACCCATTTTTTTCAAAGGATTTTCCAATAGCACATCGAAACACTTCCAGCATTCTATATTTTTTTCACCAAAAAAATTGTACCTCAGCATAATACAGGTCATGAGGTACATTTGTTTGAGGAGGGGGTTTCAATTACTGTTTAATTTCCTGTTACTACGAATTTTCGGGATTTTTTTTTCATCAGATTTGCCCTGTTGTCTTTTCTTTTAACTCCGTGTAAACCCTCACACGCGATGTTTACAGAATTATTTGTTTGTAAAATTAAATTTGTTGTATTACCTCTTTTATCAAAATAATATTTAGTTAGCTTTATTAGCGCCTTTTCAAAGTCCAAGCATTGAACATTGCAAACACATATAGATATTTTCAAATGAATTAGAAAATATCTTCCCAAATCGACAGAACGAACAGAGAGATATTTGCCACTGGTCTTTACCCAGTTAACGATTCACTCTTGAATGCATTTTTCAAAAAACGATGGGAAACAGAAAAAACCAGACTATATCTTTTGGATAAACAGCCAAGGACATTTCCAGACATGAATATAACTGCATGGACCATCGCTTAAAAGTTTTGTGACAGAACAGACTTACAACTTTACTATAGTACATGTACAGTGCTTAGAACTCTCATAATTTTACTCCAGTTTACATAGTGCATTCTTTTATGTTTTATGATAACAGAACTGTGTTTTATCAAGGTTTATCATAACTCGTATGGTTTTATGATAACTGATTTCTGAGGAATATGTTTAATAATGTAAACTTTATTAAGAGATACGTTTTTTCCAATTGGCGCTAAAGAAAAGCACCATATGAATATTCATGAACCTACAACGATTGCTCAAAATCGTTATTTAAAAATCCTGTTTGTGAGATGTAGATTCATTTCAATACCGAAATTTCGTCTATATATTAAGTTTCACAAGTGTATAACACGGAGAAGCTATCAGAAGGTACATTACTCCCATTTTGTTTGGGTGTTAACCATCGATGTTTACAGCAATATCAAAGAATAAGATGATGATGGTAGAAAGAACTATGGGCGTCATGTGGCAAATATTACATGCATATCGGACCATGAGTTGTCAATCTGTATGAAAAGATTTCCAATACAAACATATTATTGAGAAGGAATGTTTACATGCTCTCGTACTAGTATTACAGGGTTCTTGTGTCGTTCACCTTAGACACACATCTTTTTAACGATGTTTAAAAAAAAGACAGAACCAATTTAATGTCATATATCCCTATTTTTTAATATAACTATAACAAGAATACCCCTATTTAGCGGACAAGCAGTTTATTCTTTTTTCTGTTATTGAATATTGAATACCAAGAAGGAAAGTAAATCCCGAAATTAATTTGAAACTTTGATACTCAATAGTTTTCCAGCAAAATATTCACATCCCTTGGGGATAATTAGTGTTTGTCCAGGGGCATATATAACATGCATGTCGGAACAGGAAATTTTGCATAATGTACTTTCAGAACCATGTTCACATCATTATACATTATAGCCAACAATTGAGATGACAACTCCTTCCTTTGTTCGAGAACAATCTTGTTGAAATAGAAATCTGTGATTTTACTATGTCCATAACTTCGATGAACCCAAAGCAAGTTAAATATCGACCGGTATTTAATTCAAATAAGTTCTCTTCTTCTTCTTCGTCCATCGACATCCCATGATAACATACTGTTGTCATACGAGGACTAGTTTATTTACAGAACTTTTAACCCAAATAAACAAAATGTATGTTTCTTTCTTATGTTCAATGTAAAAATGTATATAATTTTGAATTGCAACTATCTATAGTTCCGTAACTTTCTATCAAGGCGTATTAAAGAATGGTCGATAAGTGCGTATATTTTTGTTAAATCAATATTTCTTGTACGTTTCAAACTGTCCTTCACTTTTGAGAACGAGTACTTACATTTCCCCAAATTTACCCTTGGAAAAAATGTGAAAACAGATTTTTATTTTATCAAATCTTTTTTTTTTGAATTATTTAGATTTTTATAAATAATATTCTTTACAACAGAAATGTAATTTATAAACAAGTTTATGCGTTCAGTAATGACTAGTATATCGGACACGCAAGACAGAGATTTATACTGTACACCTGATAGTTCAAAATGGAAAGTTTCAAGTTATCGGTCGTATACACTGATCAATACCCTTAGAAGTGAAGCGATGCATGAACTTGCAAGTCCGACAGGAAATCGCTTGAATACCTGAACGTGTCACCTCACAATACATTTGGGAGTAATACCTTTAGCCATGATGGTGATCAGACAAGGGAAGGTACAAATTTATTTAAATAAGTTTATTACATAAAAGAATTATGAACAAATTAGATTTTTGAAAACAATTTTCACGGAACACTTATTTACGCTCATTTATGACTTTGAACTATGACTTTTTCACCAATTCCCATATAAACAGTTAAAAACGACAGACCTTGGTTACCACGGTATAGCTGACTTATATTAACCCTTAAACCAAATTTCAGAAATCCTTGTATTGTAGTTCCTGAGAAAAATGTGACGAAAAATTTTCAACTTGGCTATCATGTGTAAAATCAAACAAGTGTTCGGTAAACAGGAAGTTGTTGAGTGATGAATCTGAAAACGCATCAAGTTCCAAGTATAGCTGACTTATATCAAGCCTGAAACCAAATTTCAGAAATCCTGGTAGTGTAGTTCCTGACAAAAAATGTGACGAAAAATATTCATGGGACGGACGGACTGACTGACAGACTGACGGACGGACGGATAGACTGACGGACTGACGGAAGGACAGACAGAGGTAAAACAGTATACCCCCTTTTTTTCAAAGCGGGGGTATAATTAAATATCTTACAATGCAAAGCTATTTGTTTGCGATGTGCGATGATGCGTAGCTGCATGGTAGATTACCACGTGAATGAGATCATTTTGATTATCTTTGAATTCACCACAGTCGCTTGAATTTGAGTGATATATGTATGAAATTTTTTTAAAAAAAATACTGTTATATGTATAATATATATATATTATACATATTATATATTATACATATAACAGTATTTTTTAAATTTTTTTTCATATATATTATACATATAACAGAATTTTTAAAAAAAAATTTCATACATATATCACTAAAATTCAAGCGACTGTGAATTCACGAACACGTGGCTGTTGACACATTACACACAATATACTTAAAATACCTGGGGCAATTTACACTTCTGGTTTATTGTCCCTTTAACCAGCCAGTGTATCTGTGTATGATGTATTTATCTACCGTGCAAGGGTTGTGCAGCCAGTCAAGGTCGTTAAATGTATCTCTAGCTCCATTGACAGACTCCCATAATATATTCGAAAGCGGATCCCGTATTTTGAAAAAAAAAGAATGTGGAAGGACGTAAAGACAACATTACAAATTGGACAAGTGTACATGCAACATTCAATCTATTTCTTGTGTGACAGTTTACTGACTGTCAAACCCGTGTTCAATTTATTATTTTGAATTGGTTCCATCATTCGAAAATAAGTTATTAAAATCTCAGTAGGCTAAAACAAACTACTGGATTTTACCCACAGAGTGCAACAAACACAGGTCACGGAAATGGTCTCTACTACTTCAAACTTTGGCAATCTAAAATAAAATCTAATCAGTCAATTTCACAGTATCACAATTTCATGTAACAGAAGAAGATAGTGCCTTGAAGATAGCTGAGTAAAATAAATATTTTTTTAAACAAGATATATGTAGGGAGCTCTATTTTTAACCAACCCGCGCATGAACAGATTCATTTTTTCTTGTATTTACTTCCTGAATGACACGACTCTAGAAATGTTTGCCACTGGACATCAATTTAAAAATTAAATAGAATCAGACAGTCAGGCTCGAGCAAATAACATTGAGAACGGAACTTTATAGCAAGATATATACTATAGTGTATACAGATTGTATTTGAACACATACGAGGGTCTTGAATATTGTCTTATAGTTGTAAGTAATTTTTCTGTAGTCTTCATATTTTCCCCCATTATTCTATATTCTTTGTTTTCTTGGTGTCTATTTTATTTACCTTTTTGGCCCTTTGTTGTGCACTTTTTGTCCATATATATTCTCTCTTCTTCTATATAAATCCTATTCAAACCCTTATAAACATACACAATCAAAATGTTCAACTCAAAACCCCAGTTGACTTGTCATCCATGGAGTTTTTCTCAACCGTTGAGAATATAACAAATGCTAAATGAGTCCGTTTAAAAAAAAGATGTGGTGTGATTGCCAATGAGAAAACTCTCGTTAAGAGACCATATGCCACAGAAATTAACAACTATACATGTAGGTCACCGTACGGCCTTCAACAATGAGCACAGCCCATACTGCATAGTCGGCTATAAAAGGAGAAAAAGTCTAGGAGTCCATTACTGATATTACATATATATATGATTAATGTATCACGTATACGTCTGATGCTTAATTGTTGGCTCTGCTGGAAGGCAAAATATTTAGCTCTTTACTGACTAGTATTTAACAACTGAAACTAGATAAGTTATGAAAATCAAGGAATCTATACATGCTATAACAGCAAATTTGAACGGAACCAAAACGCAAATTAGTAAAATAATAAGTATACAACTAGCATTTCAGCATTTTAATATTGGTAATTATTAATGATGTAATGCGTAAATAAGTTATCCTACACAGTGGAACAAATGGGAAGCCAAAGTACGTTAATGTCTGGATTAATCTTCTGCAAAAACAATGTCATTTTGTTTATTTTATCTGGTTAAATCTTCTGACATCAGACTCGGACTTCTTTAGAACTGAATTTTAAATGTGCGTATTGTTATGCGTTTACTTTTCTACATTGGCTACTAGAGGTATAGGGGGAGGGTTGAGATCTCATAAACATGTTTAACACCGCCGCATTTTCCCGCCTGTCCCAAGTCAGGAGCATCTGGCCTTTGTTAGTCTTGTATTATTTTAATTTTAGTCTCTTGTGTACAATTTGGAAATTAGTATGGCGTTCATTATCACTGAACTAGTATATATTTGTTTAGGGGCCAGCTGAAGGACGCCTTCGGGTGCGGGAGTTTCTCGCTACATTGAAGACCTGTTGGTGACCTTCTGCTGCTGTTTTTCTATGGTCGGGTTGCTATCTCTTTGACACATTCCCCATTTCCGTTTTCAATTTTATTTCAATAAACTGACTAAAATAAAATTTAAGCAAGTTAAACTGTAAGCTTGCCGCCGTTGATACCCCCGCCGAAATATTTCGGTTCACAGGAAGTTGTTGAGAAATGAATCTGAAAACGCACCACACGGTACAACTTACTTGCATAAACCCTGTAACCAAATTGATAGATACGAAAAAGATAGATACGAAAAAAATTTACTTAAATAAATGTTTAATTTACATGTAATGTATGACGTACTTAAAATCATCTTTGTGTAAAGAAACGTTTGAATTGGCTGATCTTTTTGTAAAGCATGCTATTTTGATGGCTACGGATTCAGACTCATTAAAGATGCAAACGATGCAAACGGCTATGCTCGCACATGTTTCAAACACATACGTTTGCAAAGTTTACATAAACTTTGACAAACTATGCAAACGCTAAAAATGCGTCTGCAGTTTGTCGTTTGTTAGTACAAACGCTGCATTTTTTTCTAACTTCAACCCGATTAAATGAAGTATTTGTTTCTACGTTTGTAAAAAAGTCTGATTACCAACAACATGTGCATGCATTATTGAAAATTCAAACAGGGTCATTAAAGATTTATCAAACGATGTATTTGTTTCTACTCATGTATCGTTTAGAAAACAGTAACACACGCGACACAACGTTTACAAAATTCTTGTTAGAAAGAAATGCGGCCTAAGAAAAATCTTGTTAGAATCACAAGAAGTCTTGATAGGTCGTAAAATAAACTTCCCATCACTTTATTCTTTTCACATGTCAATTTAAAAAAAAAAATTCGCAGCGATGTCATAATTGAAAGCACGAGGAAGGCTGGTCAAAATGTTCAACTTGCGGCTAGTGATTGACAGGTATGATTATATCTTGGGGCTCTTGTGGGGAGCGTGGTGTCGGACGGAAAAAAGATTTCCAGTATTCATATATATATAAATGTCGATCTGATGTGGAAAATTGTGAGGTTTTTTTTTAATAGCACAAAGAAAAAGACGTTAGAAGAGTAACAATGTGTAACTATAAACGAATTACTCGTTTATAATCTACGAGACTGATCAGATCGAAGTTTGATAAAAAAAAAAACAACAACAAAAAAAAGCATTCAATATCAAACCTTCTTGGTTGGAGAAAACATGTTCAATGTATACCTGCAAATATGTCTTAATAAATTATGTTGTGTATTTAAATTATCTCCATTGAATACAATACAATTTATTAAATGTATCTATGATATCCTCCATAAATAAATATCTGTACAGGTAAAGTTAAATTCGGATCAACAGATTGATTTACGACCTTCCGCTTGTCCATATTGTATTGCAAAAATATCACAGCAGGTGTTACTCACATTAGACAAGTGTCAAATCAGTATGACATTATGTCGGTTTACGGCATCTGCAGTAATTAAGACTCTGTTTTTACTGTTTTTACAGGAACTGATTTATCTTAACATGACAATAAAGAAGAATTTTGTAAGGTGAACATATTTGTAGTATTGCAAAGTTACCACGTGCATTTTCCTGTTCATTGGTCACATTTAAATAGATTATTCTTTATTGAACTAAATTCGATATTTAAATTGCAAGTAACTTTAATATCAAAACCACCGCTTTTTATTTCTCGACTGAAAAGGGTAATAAGACAGTTATTTTTATCTGACTGTAAACAGTGTATATAATCACAACCATCTATTAATAACCGTTGCTCACAGATAACGGATTATACAACGATCTATTAATAACCGTCGCTCACGCATCACTGGTTCTATCACTGACTCAATACACACCAGTTTAATCGGACAAACGGATAATTCCCTGAGACACGCGGATAATTCCCTGAGACACGGAAAATCTCCGCTGAACCGCAAAATATTCTGTAAAACAGAAAATTAACGATGAACCTCTATTTATTATCCGTTCCGCGTAGATTTGCCAAAAATCGCGGTCATTTGCCAAATAGGTCTACCAGTGTAGTAAACGCGGTCGATATTTAAGAAAATTTAGACAAAAAACATTGTGCCAATTTTATGTGACGGCGACTATAGTTACGAAACGACCAGCAACCGCCAAACCATCTTCTTTCTTAACACTTTTCTTGAACTTACCTGTGATTTATTGCTGTCATTGTTTTAGTTTATCATGTTTATCATTGTTGTGAAAATCTATGGATGGTACCAGCGGGATTCGAACCCTCAATCTCTGGATTTAAAGGCAGCGCTCTAACCAATTGAGCCAAAGAAGATCCTCCCTTACTCAACTAGTTAAGACTATCTTTATATCTCCAGGTCTATAGTCGCCGTCAGCTGAAATTCGTAGCGGTTATCAGTAAAAATAATCTAAACTATCAATCGCGTTCACTCGAGATATAGTTTTTCACATTCTATTCATAAATTGCAAAAAGAAAAACCACTACTGACCTACCTTTTAAATGATCGCACTGTAATAATCCTGACCTTCACATTTTCCAGAATATTTTCCATTGTAATTCCGCCATCTTCGTTTCTATGAGGATCATTTGTTTACATATGACATTCGTCACTGTACGCAGTTTCCTGAAATGTTCCTTTCATTGATGTGATAAGGTTTCCCGCGCTTTATGCAAATTTTATGAAATTGAACTCCACGGAAACACTTCCGGTAAAAACAATGGCTGATTCCACCATTCAAAATCGTCTATGAAAAAGTGAAGGTCAGGATTATTACAGTGCGATCACTTAAAAGGTAGGTCAGAAGTGGTTTTTCTTTTTGCGATTTATGAATGGAATGTGAAAAACTATATTTCGAGTGAACGCGATTGATAGTTTAGATTATTTTTACTGATAACCGCTACGAATTTCAGCTGACGGCGACTATACAACAATGTTTATTGACAATATTGTTGTACAAAAAATGTAAATTGATTGACATTTTATCATGCATGGGCTTCTTATAACTTACTTTACAGTGTACATAGATAAATTATTTGTTTGGATCATTATTTTTGCATGTAACTTCATGACTTTACTTACCCAAAATCATAAAATGTATAAATTCATGGGACATGGGGCCAGTTTCGTCTCTTGGTAAATTTAGCATTGAAGGTTTATGATAAATCAAACTATTGGTTCCAGCTTTTATAAACTTTACAATATACCCAACATCATCAATCAAATTACAGTGTTCAGGAAAAAACTTGAAAATCTACAAACCATTTTCGACACCACCGCCAAAGAAGGGAGATAACTTCAAGAAACAGCTATAATATACAAAACCGTAACGGGTTAAGCTTAATAAAATTTTCCGGAATTGAAATTTATTTTTTATATTTTCAAACTAAGTGTGTATAGACATATATTCATTGTGAAGTGCTCCTTTGAAGGAGGGATTTCCTAATACAGATACAGAATACCCTTCTTGCATGAATATATATATTAAAGTAAGTAAGTAAGTAAAACTTTATTCTAATATGACGTGCTTCTTTCGCTTTGTAAACAACACCGGTGATAAAATTCTTGATATATCTATACTTAGCGCAGACTCCAAGATGTACACAAATGGCTGTTTAAATATGCCTCCCACGTAAATCCACATGCATCGTATTCGTTGTGGCAAGGACGTATGTTAGTTATACGTCCTTGGTTGTGGATTTCGCTGTGTTAACAATTACAATTGAATAAAAACCCTACAGAACATTTATTCCGATTCTGACGCATAACAAAAAGAATTTACACATTAGAGAACGGAAAAATGGACAAAAACAAAATAAATTAAAATTCCGCGAAATTCCAGTAAAATGATTTTGGCGCATTAACGTCATTTAAAAACATGACGTCATACGAATAAAAACGTCAAAGTTGAAGGTTTTTCTATTGCGTTTTAATACCTTCTAAACTCGGATAAAATTGCATTAAAATAAAGTATTCAGGTCACAGGCGCTTGGGTCTATGATACAGATTTTTTTTTTTTTTTTTTTTTTTTTTTATTAAAATATTCAATTTTCTATATTTATAATACATATCTATCACTTCTGTGCATGTCTCACCTAGTTTCGAGTGATTTAAACGACCCAGAGAAAAAACCCAATTTTACTATCCATACTTAGTCTCGATCATCCAGCCGCTTTATTTTTCAAAGTAGAGCGTCTGGATGACAAGTGATATAAAAATGGTAATTTATGACATTCGGAATAGTATCGGCTTTTTTAGCTTGTTTTTAAAGATAATGTCCAAGACGAATAACCAAGAAGTTGGTTATTGACTTCGGAAGAAATTATATTACGATAATACTATTGAAAAGCCCGAGTGTACCGATTGTTGTTTAAAGCTATTTATAATTTGTTTGTGACGACATACAAGTCGTGGAAAACACCAGACAGCATGGCTTCCATGACCTCTAAGGAAAATAACAGCACATCAAACCTTGGGTAAGAATCTTAGATGATATATCAACACAAACTGTTACATAAATTTTAATGCAAACTGAAACATCGAGTAGTTATATTCTTTCATGCATGTCCGTGCTACGTAAGCAAGTTAATAATTATACAATAAATGGCAATTTTTGTATTGACTGGGACCACTCGAACAGTCGTATGTACGCTATAAATACATTTTGGGGTTGTTAACTTTAAAAATACTTGATGGAAAAGTGATATGACGCCGAAATATGAACTTCATCCAAGATAAGTTTGTTGTATTTATATGTAGTGTATAAAGGAGTTTAATGCATCTTGATATGTGTAAAAAAAAAGGGGGGGAGGAGAAATGCGCAATGTTGTACACATTTGAAGGAGGGAACGCAATTCAAAACCATAAGCAGAAGAAAAACAAACAAAGTATATCTAGAAGATGCCACTGATTTTGTACATACACCAAACGGTCAAAATGATTTATGCTCGATTTTTTTAAAACAAATGCATTTAGCTTATACAAACATATAAGAAGTGGGACACGTTGTTATGGAAAGTAATTTAAATATACTGTTAGTAAACAAAGTCTGAACTGGTCAACTTAAAAAAGAAAAATACTTATTTGCACTATTAAGAGGCATTTTTTTCACACTAAAAAAAGTCCATAAAAGAATACAAATGTTGTCAGTGAATATATACCAATTGGCTATCTAAACCTTGAAACAAAACCATGGCATGAGGAATACACTGAAAATTTGTTTTTATGCAAAACAAGACAGTAAAACAATAGATGCAGCATCAATGAAAGGAGGTGTCAATGAGGCAGCAACCGGTGAACCCAATGACATACATTACCAAAAGTAGACATCAACATGATTAAGAGGTCATCTTGTTGACTTAAACAAAAATTGAGAATAAAAGTACCAAAAGGTCAACATTATATAAGTAAGAACATGCGGTATGAATACCAATGAGACAACTACCAACCCCAAGTTCAAAGGAGGTGGATGAGAGCAAGTATAGGCAACTGTATGGCCTTTAACAATGATAAAAATTTATGCATGATTTTGATAGAGAATACAGACAGCGAATGTGTCAAAGAGTCATCAACCCGACAAAAGAGCAGGAAACAACCCAATGCCACCAATGGGTCGTGTCATCACCACAGCGAGATAATCTATTTATCAAATTGGTATTGTTCGTAACATTTTTAGTCCATCTCCAGCATATAATAAAAAGATTTTAACTTTTTTGACTAATTTCAAATTTACGTGCCCGGAAGTTGACTGTTTTTCCCGAACTTTTGTTAAAGGGAAGTAATATTTTCCCGGACTTTTTCGGAACATCTCTCCAAGTACGTATGAAAATAATAAAGTGATACGATGATTTCCGAACTTTTACCAAAAAAGGCGCAACTTTCCAATTGCCGGAAAAGAATCTGTCATCATATTCAGTATATTGATTCATGATAATTTATAAATATACAAAGACTCACACAAAATTGACTTATTAAAGGAACTAAAAAAAATTAAGCCATTAACCATTTGATCTGATATTTTTATTTATTTGGTGGAAAAGGGGGGGGTGCAAGGAAATTTACTAATATTTCCACGAAAATGTTATTGACATTGTTTTAATTATTACAAAACATGGGTCATGTTAACTTAAGTAAAAAAAAAAGGGGGGACAATATTTCCAAATTTTGCAGTTCCCCTTTCTAACATAAAATCAAAACTGTGTGATTTTTGAAAATTAAAAGATTATGACCACTAACAATCAAATTAGGGGCTTGATCTTGTTCGTTGTTCATCATATCTGTTTGTTAACATATAGTATTAGTTCGGAAGTCATCGTATCACTTTGTTATTTTCATACGTACTTGGAGAGATGTTCCGAAAAAGTCCGGGAAAATATTACTTCCCTTTAACAAAAGTTCGGGAAAAACAGTCAACTTCCGGGCACGTAAATTTGAAATTAGTCAAAACAATACCAATTTGATAAATATCAACGATGTGTGCGATCTGACGGCAAGGAAGGCACGTTTCCCTAGAGAAATCGTTGGGGAATCCAGGTAGGTCAATCTATTTATTTATAGATAGCAGAAAAATGGCGTCGAGTTAGTTGCCTTTTTGTTTCTTAGTATGGATAGTAAAATTGGGTTTTTTCTCTGGGTTGTTTAAATCACTCGAAACTAGGTGAGACATGCACAGAAGTGATAGATATGTATTATAGATATAGAAAATTGAATATTTTAATAAAAAAAAAAAAAAAAAAAAATCGGTATCATAGACCCAAGCGCCTGTGATTCAGGTATAGGTGCATGTTGCTTGTTTTCTGTTCTATTGCAATTTATTCGCACATTTACTGATTTCAGCAAGTCAACACGGCGGCTCCTTGGTTACAACATGTCAACAGTGATTTTGACGGTAGCTTACGATAAAAAATATAAATTTAATATTGCAAATGTTGGGTTTACTGAGAAGTAAAAAAAGGAATCACATTTTTTTTCTAGCGGTTAGTTAAGAAATCATTCATGCAGGTTTATTAGATTTGTTTTACATTTGTCGAACAGTGGGTAAAATAGAACAGCCACACACACGGTATATCCATCATCGCTTCAGTTTTTAAATGATCGTATTTGTCCTATTAGAATCGAAATAATTCATGGAAGCCATAGATTTGTTGTAAATTTACACATGGCCTGGGACGTGATATTCGTTAATTTTATCCCTCGCTAACGCTTAGGATAAAATTCGAATATCACGGCCCAGGCCATGTGTAAATTTCCAATAAATCTATGGCTTCCATGAATTATTTCTTAATTTTGATTCGTCATATTGACAAATAGTACAAACATAAGCTCTATTAAGCTTTTCACCGAATATAAAAACATATGCAATAACAAATAAAACAAGGCATGCAGCATGCAAAATAACTTGATAATAAAAAGCAGCACCAAATTTAACTCTAGCAATAGCATATACATGTATCTTGCTTAATACCAAAACATATATATAGAGAATAATACATGGCAAAATCCGTATCATATGTCGTATCATCCCGAGACATCAATATCAGCCCAAGGGCCAACAGAAGAGTATAATATTATATGAGATGTTTTCTAATCCATAGCTGCACTGGGTTACCCTCAGTTCTGCTTTTGTCTTGTTTCAAAGCCTTTAAAAAAATAACTGCTCAATTATTTATAGGAAGCACCTGGGTTACCTTATAATCTGTTGTTTTAAAAATATTTTTGTTTTATAATGGTATTTATTTGAGTGTTTTGTAATTTTTATAGTTGCATTTAGTGTTCCAAAAAATATGTTGTGAAAACTTGATGTTCGTATTAAACGTCACATACAATATGAAAACTTGACGTTCGTGACGTTACATACCAATTAATAACGTCATTCAAAAAATTGACCTATTTTGAGGAAAAAAAAAAGGTATGCGATACGGGTTTCACCATGCGATACGGGGTATGCGATACGGGTTTAGCTATGCGATACGGGGTATTTGATACAGGGAAGGGGATACAGACTGGAAAAACGCACCTTTATTAGATATACAAAATAGCTGTATTATTTTTTAAATAATTCTTAATTTATAAAAGTAAAAATTTCAAATCTTGTATATTTTAAAATGTAAAAAAACAAAATTTCAGTTGCAATGCAAGCTGTTAATGCAGTATAAAAAGCATAAATATTGTAACACAAATTATCTACAGGCAGAGCAAAAACAGTCTGTTCCACTCCAGGACTGAACAAGACTTTTAAAATGTGAGAAGCTGAAAATGGTTTGGTAAGCTATTCCATAAAGAAGCAGCAGCAAAACTAAAAGATTTTTGTCCATATGAAGTACATGTAGTTCTTACCTGTGGTATTTCCAAAATGTTACTGTATCTAAAAGCATATTTAGTGTGTTTAATTTGGAGTTGATTTTGTAAACATAATGAAGCCAACTTATTTAAAATTTTATAAGTCTCAAGTGCCATTGCCAGTGCTGTAATGAGAATGTTTTAATAAATATTATATTCTTTTGACTTATTTATATTGAAGACAAAGAATTTTTATAACTGTTCTATGGATAGAATTGACCAATTAAATCAATTCTAGCCGTAGAACTGACGAAATCAGTTCTAATCGTAGAACTGTTCTAGTCATAGAACTGTTCTAGTCGTAGAACTGTTCTAGCCGTAGAACTGTTCTAGTCGTAGAACTGACCAAAGATTTGGTCAATTCTAGGTAGAACTATCTAAAACTGTTCTAGGGTAGAACTGTCAGGATCAGTTCTAGGTAGAACTGTCTAAATCAGTTCTAGGTAGAACTGACCAAATCAGTTCTTGTTTAGAACTGTTCTAACTAGAACTATCTAACAGGTTTCAGGATGACAGTTCTACATACTGTCCTAGAACAGTTCTCCTGACAGATTCTGACAGATATTATGAGAGGTTAGAAGTGATCTCCACTGTAAATGCGTGTATATCTAAATTCTCCTCATAAATCCCTAATCATAGTTTGATAAAACTCAAAGTTTTCACCATATACAATGTGATGCCATTGTGCATATCATATTTTATTTTTGATCTCAATAATGTTTTTTTATGATTTCCTTTACCAAAACACGGAGTTTGCAAGGAAAGGGGTGACATTAGTGAGCTTTGTACGCTTTGCCTGTAGTTTCAAAATGTTATTCAGTGCTATTTTTTTTTTTTTACAATATTACAAATTTGTAAAATTTGGCTTCAAATGACATCATTTAGAACATCCATTTTAAATGAAATCTCAAAAATTGATATAACTATCTCTTATAAAAAAAAATACTTGGCGTAAGTTTTTAACCATAATTGATTTAAGTTGATTTATGTTTTACACACAGATAAACATAAAGCCTATTAAAATACACAATTGTATACATATTTTAAACGAAAGAAAACACTTGCTTGATTTTAGGTATGGTTGTGGCTCCCGTTTCATTATTCCAATGGTGTTTTGTGTTTTGGACACTTCCAGGTAGATATTGTACTTTTTTTTTATACAATTGATACATGTGTTATGAAATGAACAATACTTGCATTTTTTTGCAACATGTTTCGTAAATGATCGATAGCAGCTTTTAAAATGTTAATACTTGAATTCATCTTTAACAGCTGTATACAGCTGTTGATGCCTTAAATTAGAACAGGAAAAGAGATGAGCAAACTGAAAACAAAGGTTTTGTGATTATTTATTGCCCTTAATTGTCTTAGAATTTCGTAACACGTACAACCTGAAATGAATCAAATTCTATATATAACGGAGCCATTGTTACTTCAGATGACAAAATGTAGCACTATTTGGGGAACTTACTATTACTTTTTAATTTAGAGAAGCAATACATTACAAGGTAAGGGTGAATATGACCATTACATTGCAAATTCGTTTAACGCTTTGTTACTTCCATTGATAAATTGTAAAGGATGATATAGTTAATAATCGTATGTGCAAAAAATCATTTGTGATATCAGTTTTAAAATGTTAACAAAGTAAGTGACCGGCTCCTTGTTCATTTTTCGATATTCAACATCGAACCGGCCGCTACATGTGTTATAGTCGGTTCGATTTTTAGTCTTAGTCCGAAGTAGTAAATATTAATATTTTCAATTACAGAAAAAAAGTGACTGTCATATATAATACATGATATAATTAACAAAATTGCAAATGTGTAAAATGAGAAGTAGGAAATCGATTTTTTGGCCCATACAAAGTATCGTAAATTCTCGTTTCTCTCTATTATAAGCCCACTAGAACACACCCGTGATGTCGCAGGTCCGTGACTAAATTAAAGTATATAACTATGCGTAAGCCTTATTTTAGTATTGGTATTGTCATCTGATAAAGTCAAGCCGATTATAAGATACACACTTTTCTCTGCTTTCAAACTCTTTCTGTGTGAACCCGTCGACCTGGAACTTATCAATTATTGGTAATATTAATTGTTTGGAATACAAAAGGTCCTGGAATGGAGTATTTTTTAATCAACAGCATTGTCCTATATTAGTTATAAATAAAGTTGAATTCTTTGATTCGCTGTTTTACGTCCTGCCCGCTAACAAATTGAAAACTGTATCTATACGCCTTATTTTAAGTCCTGATTTTTAGTATTCGTATTGTTATCTTAGAAAGTCTTACTGATTTAAATACTACAATAGGGAACAATTTGACAATGATTGAATTTAGTAGTGTCAACCCTGTGATTATGACCCGTGTATATAGCAAAATCCTAAATTCACCGTTAAACTTTGGTGGTGCGCCTGTCAGATGCGAAACGTACAGATATGATAATAGGTAACAGGTGAATATACTATTGGTATCGGTATCGGATTCGACCCAGAACTTGTTAATTATTGATATTAATTATGTGGAAAACGAAAAGGTCTGGCGTGGTGTAATTTTTAATCTGCACCATTGTCCTATATTAGCTATATATAAAGACTTCTTTGATTTGTCGTTTTTACCCGATGACGGCTGACAAATTGAACCTCGTTATTTTAGTATTATAGATATGTAAATCTAAATTTTCCCTTTTTTGTATACAATAGATTAAAAATTGTACTTTGAAACCCTTAAATCTGTTAAATGAATACAAACACAAACAGACCGCGTAAATGCATGTGGAAATATAATATATTGGTATAACTATGGAAAGCCAGACTGACATGCTCATTTGAATTTATATCCAAACAATATTGGCAACGATTATCTAAGACCGCTGCATCTAGACTAGAGTACTAATTTTAGTAAAAGATTTCCCTTGAAATATTTCATCTATGGAGAGTTTACAATGTTCTTTCTGTAATTGTGTTGTCTTCAAGATTTTAAATTATTCAAAACACTCAGGAATTTTATATCCCCAAGCAAAGATGGTCATAGTAATATTTAGCACAATTTACTGCTCTTTAAATTATATCTTGGTTTGATCTTCAAACTAAACTGATTCGCGTATTGTTAAGATGAAACATAACAGAGAGAACTTTTTCATTCCTTTCAGAAATATGCTGATTTTAATGATTCGTGAATAATTTAACCTAATTTGGGCAATTTATTACAGGCATTTCACTTGTGGTATACATGTTCTTATTGACTTATTGACCTAAAATGACAATTTTCAACCGATGGTTGAAACTAATTAGAAATGCTAAGTCCTTATTCAAAAATATTTACCATTTCTGTTTGTTTTGAACTATGATATTGAATAATATAATAGATATAGTGAAGCTTTAAATAACACAAATAATCAGCGGGACAATATCTACAAATATGACAGATGACTGAAATTTTTAATTGATTTCTAATCGAGGTCACTGCACTTTAATGAGTCTTTGGAGAGTGGTGACGATGCACATAGATCCAGATGAGCATCATAGGCTGTTTGGAGTCTTTGGTTCAGTTTTTCCTCTTTAAGATACAAAAATGTAAAAAGTATGTTTTTATATTTGAAAAATTTACTTGCTATTGAAATAAGTAAGTTGTGTCTTTAAACAGAGGCGGAAGATACCAAATAGGAATCAAAACGCAATAGTTGAAGAGAAACAACAAAATCATGACATAGTTACTAATTATATATAAATAATAACTTCTCATTTTTACTAGGGTCTCAAATGACTGAAATAGAGACCATATATGTTACCACTGGTTCATTGTGAAAATAAAATGTCCGATTGAAAGAGTGAACACCTGGCAATATTTTGAATCTAAGGAAGTAGTTGCTTTGTGTGGAAATGGACAAAACAAGATTAATCCAAGTATAACTGCATATGACGGGTTAAATGTTACTTCTAACTGTCAACTTCTAATACAGAATTTTACACAAAGGATATGTGCATATACTTCTGCTATGAAAAGAAAACGAACGACTCAAAAGATTACAAATTACATGTTCAACTTCGTAGTAAGTAGTTATACAGATCAAATGTTGCTAAGAACACGTTCTCATCTAAAATTAGAAATTCTCATATGCCACTTAACTTATTTTTGTGTGAAAAGGCTACAACATTTGTGATTATTGATATATTTCGCGTTAAAAACTTACTGTATAGCATTAATGATATTTGTTTGTCATCTTTTGGCAAGATTTGTGATCTTTCTTTGTAAATGCGAACCAAAATTTCATTATTTTATCATAAACCTTTTTCATAGGATGCTAGATTGAACTTTTTTTACACCAAGGAAATAGTTCAAGTAAATAAACCCTAAAAAGATACTCATTCTGCATTTTTGTTATACTTTTATGTCATTTTTGAAATATATACATAACATAGCATTTACCCATCTTTATTTCAGATGTTTCAATGAAAAGAATGCTAAATTAAGTCTTTTTTCTCTTACTTGTATTTGTAAGGTCTGTATGCCTGCATACCACCCTGGTGTATGCTAAAACCTCACTGTATGCATATACAAGTATTTTTCAGGTTTGTATGCTAGCATACCGACCTGGTTAATGCTTATTTCTCACTCTATGCATATACTAGCATTTTTCAGGTCTGTATGCTAGCATACCGACCTGGTTAATGCTAAACTCTCACT
Organism: Mytilus galloprovincialis; assembly: GCA_037788925.1. Classification (NCBI taxonomy): domain Eukaryota; kingdom Metazoa; phylum Mollusca; class Bivalvia; order Mytilida; family Mytilidae; genus Mytilus; species Mytilus galloprovincialis. Next base: position 59,048,158 of record CM075332.1, read on the forward strand.
CTATGCACATCCTAGTATTTTTCAGGTCTGTATGCTAGCATACCGACCTGGTGTATGTTAAACTCTCACTCTATGCATATATACTAGTATTTGTCAGGTCTGTATGCTAGCATACCGACCTGGTGTATGTTAAACTCTCACTCTATGCATATATACTAGTATTTGTCAGGTCTGTATGCTAGCATACCGACCTGGTGTATGTTAAACTCTCGCTCTATGCATATATACTAGTATTTGTCAGGTCTGTATGCTAGCATACCGACCTGGTGTATGTTAAACTCTCACTTTCTGCGTATATAAGTATGTGTCAGGTCTGTATTCCTGCATACAAATCTGGTGTATTTAGAACCTTATATATATTTTTTTGGTATAGTTAAGGTCTGTATGCCTGTATACGAATCTGGGATATGTAAACCGATTTTTTTTTATAATTTTGGCTTTTTTTTTCTGCTAGGTACTTGTTTGCCTGCATGGATTCTAAAATTTTATTCTGTATGCCTGAAAGTATTTTCTGAGTAGTAACATTTCTTATTACTTATGTTTGCATACCTGCCTTAGAAAATAAGGAGATGTGTATGATTGTGAAATGAAAAGGTCGAATTCCATGGATGTAAGGAATTACTTATGTATAGCCTTCAACTTCATTTGAATTTGAATTTGAAAGAAAGCTCTTAATTCTTAACTGCAACACTCAGGGGTTTATTCTCGTATACCAACCCGCTTTTCAATAAACCTTTGTAAAACAATGGAATTCATGAGTTTGATTGTCGGCATAACAACATATAATCCTATACCCATTGGAACATAAAAGTTTGCATATTTGTTTGACATTTTCAGTTCACGTTATTCTTGCATACAACACTGGTGTACGGTGAAAACTTATTTTATTTTTCTTGCATGGATACATACAAGCTTTAATTGCTTGTATACCAATCTATGTTTTATTGAATTGCAGTTTTACATACATTCTAGTATTGTCAAACCAAGCTGGTGTTCAGTAAGCTTGTGTTATTGTGTATGGTTTGCCCCCAGTCTTAAATGTCTGCATATTTGGTGGCACTTATTAGATATTAAGCAAGCTGAATGGTTTGCATTCTAACCAGCCTTATATTGTATTCATATTTTGAATTGCAAAACTATCATTTTTCATCATTCTCAAAGTTATAGACTGCAAGAGGGGCGAAAGATACCAGAGGAACAGTCAAACTCATAAATCGAAAATAAACTGACAACACCATGACATGAAATATACAAATTAAAGTACACAAAAAACAGCATAGAAAAACAAACAAAGTCTGAGCAAAACGAACCCTAACCAAAAACTAGGGATTATCTCAGGTGCTCTAGAAGGGTAAGCAGATACTGCTCCACATGTCCAACAGTGGCACCGTCGGGTTGCTCATGTTTTTACAAACCCGATAACCAGCTTTATACAGAAAGTCAAATTCATGAAAAGGGAAGGGGATTGATGTTATGACGTGAGAAACATATCCGATATCATCTGTGAAACGGTTATTCCATAACGGTCAACCAACTATATACTATGGTAACAATTGTGTATACACTGGAGTTGTAAAAACAAATCCTTCAACCAGGAAAGCCAAAGAATTGATGCCTTTTCTAGTGAAGCCATGCATACATTATTAGCAGGAACAGCAAAAAGACTGGTGTTGTTCATTGGTGTCATAGTTTTCTAGGAAGACATTGGTTTAACCTATCCAGTCACTAAGAAGTGTTACAATTAAATTCATAAGCAACACATAAAAAGTTACATGAAAGGTATAGCCAATGTTTGAAAAATGCTGAAACGAGAAAGTGGAAACTACATATTATATACATATATATATGCGAGTAAATATTTTACACTTCACAAATTTAACATTGATGTGGCGTGGTCAACTACATCAAAGATTTGATGGTCAATTATACTTAATTTGTTGAATGATCTTGCATATTGATTATTAAATGTGACAGTTTGTAGGTACATGAGTTGCACAGTAGAAATGTAATAACATTTGGACGTTTATCAAAGCAAGGTTTAATCTAATTTAAGGACAGCGGTTCATAGCACGATTTTGTAAGAAACTTTTTGTATTGGTCACTTATATTGGTGTAGTAGCTTGAAGTAACAATTAAGTTGCGATATAGATTGTAATGAAGTAACATGTTGTTTTATAGAGTTGGAACTAAGTAACGTTTTGTATCATGGAATTTATAACTGTGAACCTGGGTTGTGAACCTTTTAAATATATCATATATACATGTACTTTTATATGATTAAACATGTGAACATTAAACAGACTTCGTTACTAGTATATAGACTGAAGTGAGCCTATATATATATATATATATATGGTGAAATATTTAATAGCTATTTCCTTATGTAAACGGGCAAGAAGGATTAGATCCCAGATACATATATCCAAAGTAATGACTGTCAAAAATACACAGAACAAAGACCCGTTTAGCGTTACATTTATATCACAATTACTGATTTTAAAGTTTATATGAGGCCCCTCATGGGGGGGGTCCTAGTAATCACATAATCACCATTTTTTTTGCCAATATAATCACATAATCATTAAATATTTGATTATCTTTAGTAATCAAATAATCATAAACTAAAAATACAGTCCTAGGTAATCAAATAATCATGAAATATTTGGCTTAATAATCAAATAATCATTAAAAAAACGGCCAAGTAATCACATAATCAAAAACCCCATGAGGGCCCTCTTATATGAACTAAGGGTTCTTTATAGTGGTTGAATTGAACTCGTTCCCTTGAAAAACAAATTGTCGCCATGCATGTGATTGATTGAAGATCAATGAAATATGTCATTTCCTTAGTAACATTCATATTTCCAATTTGAACACTCTTGAAATGTGCTGTTCTAATCCTTTTGCAATAAATTTATGTATAATTTGTTTGAATTACATCTTTTCTAAAAAAAAAAAAACTAAAAAGCTAAACAAAAGACGGTCAAAGCTACGTTTTCTTTTTCATTGTATACATGCTAGTAGTCAGCTATTAAAATTGTAACTAACACGTAATAATATGTAGATTTATAAAAAGTTTGCCAATGAAATCTCCTTGTTTTATTGGTCATTAACAATACAGGGATGAATCTTAGTGCTATTGTTGTAACTTTAAGGGGCTTTATCACAACTATTAGTGAAATAAAGTATCTGAAGCATCTTAAAAAAAGATGTTCATAAATTACCCTGTTACAGTATTGATTTAAACAGTCTAGTGGCGGATTAAGATATTTTCATAAAGTGGGAGGGGTTCCAGCCAAGGTTCAGTGATTCCTATATAATGCTGTAAGATGCTGTAAGATCGTTGTGGGGCTCATATGGAAGGATCCTATCCTTTTTAGCCCACCCTATTTTGGTACACTTTCAAAACTGATACAATCATCAATCCTGCATGATTTGGTGCAATATTTCACACAATTAAAAAGTTATATGGAAAACTATTTGTGTCCTCATCAATTTCTTAACTGATACATGACTGATTCCCAATGACGGTCTATACTAATTTTAAAGGCTTCCACAGTTTTTGATGAAATAACTTCAACTGGTAGGTTATTCCAATCATTAATAATTCGTTGTGAGAAATGTCTTAATCGAAAAGAAGTGTTACATCTAGGTTTTGCTAATTTCCAATTATGCCCACGGGTATTTGTACTGATGACAGTAAAAAATCTTTCATAAGATATATCTTCGATTCCTTTTAATATTTTGAAAGCTTGTATCATATCACCTCTTCGCCTTCTGTGAGTTAGGGAAGGTAGTTTAAGTACTTTTAATCTTTCTTCATAGCTTAAATGTCGTATATCAGGAATTAATTTAGTTGCTCTCATCTGCACTTTTTCTACAGCATTAATATCTTTCTTTAAATGCGGATACCATATTGTATTTCCATATTCCACGTGTGGTCGTACCAACGCAACGTATAGTCTTAAAAATGTATATTGATCTTTAAAGATAAAAGTTCGGTTAATCAGCCCAAGTATACTATTGGCTTTATTTATTTTACTTGATATATGTTGAGAAAATTTAAGATCATTTTGAAAAATAATTCCAAGATCCTTTTCTTGTTCATCTTTAATGATATCAATATTGTTCATGGTATAAACATTTTCAGGATTATTTCTTCCATAATGGATTTGTTTACATTTGTTCACATTAAATTTCATGTCCCATAACTTGGACCAATTGTAGAGGGCATCTATATCATTCTGTAAGACATCAGATTTAGAAGTAGGTGCATAAATTTTAGTATCGTCTGCGAAAATTTTTACTATAGACTCCACAACATCTGGTAAATCATTTATGAATATAATGAAAAGAACAGGTCCAAGTACACTGCCTTGGGGCACTCCACTAATTACATTTTGCCATTCAGATTTTTCCCCTTTCACCGCAACTTGTTGTCGACGTCCAGTTAAAAAGTCAGTTATCCATTCTAATATAGATCCACGAATACCGTATGAATACAGTTTCTTTACTAATCTTTTATGTGGCACTTTATCGAAAGCTTTGGCAAAATCGAGATATAATGTGTCCCATGATATATTATTATCCATATATAATGACCAGTCTTCCATGACATCAAGTAATTGTAATATACATGATCTTCCAGAGCGAAAACCAAACTGTGAGTCTGATAACAAATTATTGGTTATTAAATGATCAATCATTTCCTTCCGTATAACCTTTTCCAAAGTTTTACAAACAATTGAAGTTAGACTGACCGGTCTGTAATTTCCCGCATCCAGTTTACTACCTTTATTCTTAAAAAGTGGGGTAACTCTAGCATCTTTCCATTCTTTTGGAATTTTTCCAGTGTCAATGGACTTTTGAAATATCAAAGTCAAAGGTTTTGAAAATGTATTTGCCATACTCTTTACTATTAACGGATGAATATTATCTGGACCCATAGACTTGCTTCCATTTAATAAAAGAATATCACCAAATGTTTCCCACAAAAGCGGGGGGGGGGGGGGGGGGGGGGGGCAGGTACCCTTTGTATCCGCCTATGGGACCCAACATGAAAAATAAGAAATGATAATGTATAGCAAAACAATTTACGAAAAAGAAAAACCGGGAAAATATGAACCAATGAAAACTTCAATAGTCAGGCTCCTGACTTGGAACAGGCATATAAAGACTATATAGTGTGGCCGGTTTTAACATGTGAGCGCTCAGCTTCCCCCCCCCCCTTTTTTTTTTTACCTGGGACAGTTGTTTCCCTAAAAGTTGTAAGAATAAGACATGAATATCCAGAAGTTTCATAAGGGGGATGAGACAGGGAGGGCACTGCATGACTTCTTTAGAGATGGACGCTTCAGTACTGTTTCCCTCAATAAATCAACTAAAGTTTTTCCACAAAGCACTGGCATAGCACCCCCTCAGATTCTACCTCTTGTATGTGTACGTACTACATGTTCAAGCCGACCTCCAAAAAAGAGGGTGTTAAATGAAATCGTGAAAAATGTACAAAAACAGCTAGGTTTACGTACCATAAATACATCCGACATTCTGTTTTGCTTCTGGTTTATTCAAATCAAGATAATAGAGCGTATTTTTGTCCATTTTCTTCTCCGTGAGGGGAACTCCTTCATTGTTCATTCAAATAAGCGAGTTCGGAGTTTCGATTACTTCCGGTACATAGGAGATTTGCCGCTTTGCATTGTGGGATCGGACGGAAGATAAACAAAGCATTTTGGCGGTTACATTTTGAGAGAGAGAGTTGGTTTTTATCGAGATGTCTGAAAATGACACCACGATTGATACTTTTAAACGGTGGACGGTACCAGTGCTGCAACAGTATCTGCGGATACGTGGTTTGAGAACATCTGGGAAGAAAGAAGAACTTGTAGCACTGGTTTATTCCGCTGATTTGATGAAGATTAAGCCAGTGCTAACACCCGCCGAAGAGAGAAAACTGAAAGCTGATCAGTACTGTGACAAATTGAAGGCACCAAAAGGTTACCTTTATAAAAATACATTTACTTTGCAAAATATCCATAGCTCTAATAAAAAAAATATAAGATATACAGACAGCCTATACCTGTATACTATAAGTCTATATAAAATGCAAGGAAAGCATATATATTACAATGGGTATATTCTGTTCTTAATGCTTACTGACTACTGCTGTATTATTTGGGGTGAATGTAAAAATGAAGGGATAACAAGAATTTTAAAAGTCATAAAAAGGGCAGCAAGATTAATTCTAGATGCAGATCCTTTATCCCCCTCAGCCCCCTTATCATGCTTACTTAAAAAAAAACTTGGGTGGATGCTCGGGGGGCTACTTGCTATATAATTAGTGGTAGGGATGAGCCGCTGGAATAGGTCACTTGTTCATGCTCTATGATATATGAAAAGGGTGAGAAATTAAGATTAAATATATCAATAGGTTGATATTGTCCCTTGCTTGATTATATCATAAGTATCTGAAACTAATCAGATGTCCGTATTTATTCTTGATGCTGCGGTTAAACCACAGTCGTAAATGCAGCAGTTATTTGTCAAACCAATTAAACTCTATTTATTCTGATGTGGTATTTCCACTGATGCCAGTGATAGATGCAATAAATCCAACTATTTTGACATTTGCACCTAATTAACATTCAAGGGTTTGTATACATAAAACATGATAACAATTATTTAAAGAAATTCCATTGTGACAGCGTCCTTTAAGAGGGAACGGCAATGAAACTTTTTACCAGTTTTTAATTAATATTTAAACATGTTAAAATCAGTGAAAGTGTTACACTCTGGGGTGATATTACATTTATCTGAACACAGATGTACATTTTTGTAATACCATCTATGATCTGACCAAACGTCTTTTATATGTACATGTACAGGCACGGATCCAGCCATTTTAAAAAGGGGGGATTCCCAACCCAGAGTAAAAGGGGGGGTTCCAACTATATGCTCCCATTCAAATGCATTGATCGGCCAAAAAAAAGGGGGGTTCCAACCCACGGACCCCCCCCCCCCCCTGGAACCGCCACTGATGTATTGTATTTTGGAATTGAAATATCTTCATAATGAAAGATGTAAAATGGGCAATAAGAAAAAAAGTGTTTAAGATGTGACGAATTTATTGGAAAAGAAGGTGATATTATTGCGACTATTTTCCTTCTTAACAAGATGATAAGCGGGGAAAATATTGAAATATATCTATAGTTCTGTTTTTTGTTAATTAATATATGAAAAGGGTGGGGTACTTGATGTCTCAGCTGCTCACCCCTACCAAAAAAAGTTTGAAGTAGCCCCCCGAGGGTGGATGACAGTTGACAATAGAATAAAACATCACAAATATTTACTTCTATGTCAATATTTTCATGGACACTTTTTCATTCCTGAGGACATATTTTTATAGGAAATTGTGACCTGGACACATTTGAATAAGTAAATATTGTCCATGGACATTATTTATTACAAAACTATGCCTACTGGACATTAATTCATGGGCTGGGGACATTATTTTAAAAATCCTACATAATCAATTTTCCAATTATATGGCCATTACTGAATCTGACATTACTGCCAGAAGCTTGTAACCCTATCTATTTGAAAATAGTTTATCCTTTGGAAGTACATGTAGCAAAAATAGCTTTAGTGTTATGAATAAATTTAAATTAAATCATTTAAACGATCATGAAAATCTTCTTCATAGGTATTGTTCCAGATCCTTTGATAGACTTGACAAGTGGATGGGTAACAGAATCCAAGGGTGTTTCTATGTGGCCTCCAACTATGTACTATGACATAGCCACCTTCCTTCAGAAAAAAGAAGACAAATCGCTGAGTGACAGGTTGATGAAGGACTACAAGGAGGGAAAGGCCTACAGTTATTTTACATCTGGATGGCTGAAGGAAGTTCATTACCATTATATCGACAGCAATAGTCCTTATTGTTTTTTGAAGGCAGAATGTACTGCATCTCAACGCATTAATGATGTGCCACATACAGCATGGGTTTTACTTGAGAAAGTTTCTGGGGAAATTCAGACAGCTTACTGTTCATGTTTTGCTGGGTATGTTAAAAAAATATGCAGTAACCATTATAATAATTTGAAAAGAAAAAATAATAAAAGATATATATATATATATAATAAAAACTATAACACAAATTCCCATACATTTCGGCCATTACGGCCTTCTTCATTGGAATAAATTACAACATATATATATAAAAAATATTTAGGATCTTTGAATGGACTTATAAAATTAAAAACATTCAAATTGCAAGGCTTCAAAGTCATGAAAGTGATATAGAAACGTCTCTTTTAATCTTTTATTGATGTTTTTCATCTTAAAGTCATCATATTCACAAGTGTTACACAGAATTTTTGACACGCATATGCATACTAGAACATTTTCTAATTTGGACTGTTGCATAAAGTTTTTAACTTCTAGACAGATACTGATATAACATTTTACATTGTCATCCATACAAAATAAGATTTGTTTATTAAATTATTTCACTATTTTATTTGCTCATGTTGGTATAAATAAACAACTTTCTACTCCTGTGTTAAAATTTGTAGATTGGGAGAGACTTGCAACCATATGGCAGCCATTTTATTCAAAGTAGACTATGCTTGGCAATGGGGTGCAAATAATAAATCTTGCACTTCCAAGCCATGTGTCTGGAAGTCACCAAGTACAAAAAAGTCTGTTGTTCAACCAAAAAAACTTTCTGAATTAAAAATAATGAAACCACATTATTCTAAAGGAGGTACATGTATAAAAATGTATTCTGCATTTGAAATTGCATGAAATCAGTTTGTTACATGTATTTAAAAAAATTGCATGTGAATTTGTACTGTATTATGAAATTTTGTTTTATTTTTCCAGATTGTTGGTTATTAGTTCTTCATTTTCTGTGCAGTTCTTACTTTCTTGTCTTGTTATGAAATGTGCAAAAAGTTCTGTTGATATTCTATTTGCCATTTTATAACTGTTTAAGAAAGGTATATTTCACCTAGTAAGAAATCTTTGGAAGTAATAGATATGCAAGCAGCATACAAATTGAAATAGTTTACACAAAAACTTCATTTATATACTACTGTTTTCATTAAAAAATTGTAAGTATGAATTTAAAAACAATTTTATTTTCTGAAATACTGGACATGCTGGAGACGACATTTAATTGGCTTGTGTATTCTTAAAACTCAGTTTACCCTGGAGTGAACAATGTATTTACATTTGTAGAAGATGTCCCAATGATAAAAATGATGATGAATGAAATATTTAATTTTTAAATCATTCTGTATTTTCTCTGTGGCGACATGTTTAAATATACATTGTACAAGGACATTGCTTGCCTATAAAATTTCTTTGTATGTCATTTTGTTAACTTTGGAGACTAAGGATATGTTAGTATAATTTTTACTCTTGTGTAAAATAAACTTTTCCATCATTCTTCAGTGTCGAATACTCACACTTTTATTTTGTAGGGCAAGGCCAGCCAATTAACCCAATCAAACGACAACTTTTTCAGCCAACACAGGGAACACAACCATCTTTAGGGAAGTTGAGTGATGCCTTACTACCGGCATGTCAGAATGCTGCAGTATTCCAGTACTTACACCACAACTACACAAATTATGAACCATCTGAAGATTTTAATGTTCTGTCAACAGAAATTGTCACAACTACTGAGGGGACCATTTTACCCTTATCATTACCAGAGATTGCTGGAAACTGTCATGATCATAATGAGCTTCTTGAAAAACTGAAGTACACAGATGCTGACCGGGAGAAAATTTTACAGGAAACAAATGGGCAAAGTGAAAATGCAGAATGGTTCAATCAAAGGAAAGGACGAATTACATGTTCTAGGATGCACTCTGTTTTCACAAAATCAGAAACATTGAAGAAAAATAAAGCTGTGAACACAGAATCACTAGTCACTGAGATCCTTGGCTACAAAGAAAAAAATAGTAATATTCCTGCATTGAAGTATGGTAGATTCATGGAACCTGTAGCCAGAAGGAAGTATAAGTGTATACTGTTACAGAGGAAACACCAAGATTTAAAAGTTGTGGAAACAGGGCTCTACATTGACACCAAAAGGGGCTATTTAGGTTCAAGTCCAGATGGTATGGTAGACTGTTCTTGCTGTGGTTCTGGTGTGTTGGAGGTTAAATGTCCATTAAGTATTGCACACACCATACCAAGTCATGAAAATCTAACATACTTAGTTAAAGAAGGTAGTAACATCACATTACAAAGAAACCACAACTACTACACACAGATACAAGGGCAAATGGCAATTTGCAATAAACAATGGTGTGATTTTTTTATATTTACCAAGCATGGACACCACTTGGAGAGAATTCTGTTCCAGAAAGATTATTGGGAAAAGATTGTTTCAAATTTGGAAAATTTCTTTCTTAAGTATGTTGTAGTGGAGCTGCTGACTCAGGATATTAAAAAAAAGGTTGCACACACAGAAACATCAAGTGGTACGAAGAGTAATACAGACAGCATACCACTCTTGGCAATACCGGTAAATACATGTAAACCAACAAAATCAACACAAGCTAAAGGGAAAAAGCTCAACAAGAGACGCAAAAAGGTTGAACCAAAACCAATTTATCTGTGCGGCTCATGTCAGCAGACATGTTTGGAAATTGATGAACTGGACAACAATTGTGAATCTGACTACAGTATAGGATGTGACAAATGTAGAAAATGGTTTCACTGGGGATGCATTGGTTTTGATGGTATGTTGAACATGGATAAATGGTACTGTGATGACTGTGAAGCTAGTAAGGAAAACAGTTTATGAATAAGGTATATTTTTATGTCTCACCTACAGTAGTAGAAGCATTGTTTTTTTGGCTGTCCCGTTCCAGGTTAAAAAGTTTTGACGTCCGACAAGGCAGTTTTTATACTATTTCATTTAAGACTAAATGTGCATATATATACATTTTTTGTAATATGGTGTACTGTTGTTAATCTGTCTCAGTCTGTTGACATTGTTTTATTCTAAAATATTTTACACCTTTTGGAATACACTCTGACAGACTTTGATATTATATGCTGCTTTCTAAATATAAAGTTGTCGTTTGAATTATTTTACATTGTCATTTCGGGGCCATTTATAGCGGACTATGTCATATGGGCTTTGCTCGTTATTGAAGGACATACAGTGACCTACATGTACATCTGTTAATTTCTGTATTTCTTGGTCTCTTGTGGAGAGTATCTCATTAGCAATCATCATATCACATCTTCTTGTATATTAAAGAATTGTCTGGACTATCTAAATAGCAACATAAATAATATACAATGAGTATTGTATGGTATTTATAGATATAGGAAGATATGGTGTGAGTCTGTTAAATTATCAAAATTTCCTTTCAATTTTAGGTCAATTATTTTTAATAGTTTGCTCCATATATGATATCATATCCCATTTTTTGTTGGCTTGCTAGATACATGAACTGTCTACAGAATATAAAATTAACATCACCAGATAATAAAAGTAACTTCATAAAACTTTTATATTTTATTAACAGTATTTATAACAGAAACAAAAAAAAAATATTTGGATTTTCACAAATCAAAACCAACAAATGTATATATGTATTTAATAAATATATATATTATAATAAATATACTGAATATTTGTAATTTAAACCCTCAAAAAATATATTATTATTTCTATAATCAATTTGAAAAATGACTTATTTATTTTGATATTGCAGAGGAGGATATGCAAGAGAAGAAAAGAGAAAGACGGAAGATATAAAAGTTGAAGATGATATTAATCATTATCTTTAAGACAGCCTACATATTTTTATATTTCTTCAGTGACAACATGCTTTGAAGCAGTATTGTAAAAATACATTGTACATGTACTTTTCAGGTGTATTGGTCTGGGAACACAGTTATCTTCCCTTGATTTTCATAGTCTCCAAATATAATCCTTAGTCAAGTGTGGACAGTGTGTTATAATTACCATTTATTTTTTAGCCTTTCCAAATTTATTTCTTAATATTTTTGGCCTTAAATGGCAAGAAGGGGAATGAAACTACACTTTAAAAAAATTGGATCATGAATTTCAAAGTTAAATAGTTCAACACATGCACTGTGAAAATAATATCAAGAAGGGCAGTTGGGATTTGTTTTATTTCCATTTATTTTCTCAAAGAATTGCATATATATATATATATATGAAATAACTGTGTTCTCACACCAATTGTCCTTGAAACCTCACTCATAATTATGCATTCTTTTCAAAATACATATTTGGTTATACTTATTAAGTTCTAAGAAAAGTTGTCTCAATTATCATGATTATGGTTAACAACCTAAGAAAAGATGTCTTTATCATGGTTAACAACCATAATTATATTTTTTTTAAATTCAACATTCTTGAAACAAGGTTTTAAAATAAACTTATTATCAAAAAGTACAAAGACAAATTACAGTTGAATAGTTATTTAAAAAAAAAATCCTTTTTCAAGCAATAATTTAATCATAAAAGTAAATAACATATCCTTTGTGCTAGAAATAAATAAACAATTTACATGTATTTGAAAGAAATTTTTCCATTGGCCAAAAATTTAAAACTGTTTTTTATCTTGGTTTAACAGGAATAATTCCAATTAAATGATATATGAGGTGAGGTCTAAAGACAGTTGTAGTGATTGTTAAGTACTATTATATTGAAAACTATAACAGTAGTCTGTTTAGACCGGTTTATTTTTACTTCTGGCTCCAAATATCTAATTAAACCAAATCATAACCTAAAACATTTTATCAGATAATATTTTAAAATTCAAAAACGTATATCTTTTAAACTCCTGTTTTGTGATACATTTTAGAATTTTGAATTAACAAAATCATAAAGTTTTGATATACATGTATCAAAATTTGGCACCTTAAGTCTCAATAATTCAAACAGAAAATATAATAATTTTTTAAATGCTTGGACTATATATTCTTGAAATTGATTATCTTTTTTTCTACAAAATAGGTGCAATTCATAGTCCTCAATAAACTTTTACAGCCAAATTGTCTAAACTTTTTAAATCAGTGTTAATGAAAACCAATTATTTATGTTGATGGGTTTATTTAATTATCACTTTACTAAAGGTGGTTGCAAATTAGATACAGCAGAACAAATTGTAAAAATCTCATTTGCCAAAGGAACCAAAGTAATAGGCAATGTGTTTTTCAAAATTTGAAAGCACTTGATTCGGCCAATTGCCCTTTCAACATGAATTCTGACATTGGCAACTGCCTTTGTTTTCAGTACATTTTCCTTAGTCATCTGCTCTGACCCCTGACCAGGTGGTGGTATGATCAGTTTTGCTTGTCTCATAACCAAGTCTGATTGTATGGGGAAACCTCTATCTGCCATTACCTCATCAGTTGGATCAATGAGATTTAAAAAACCACTGTCCATTACAATAAAGCGATCAGAGGCCCTCCCGCCATAAGCTTCGGAAATGTATGAAATGCTGCCATTTGGTGCCATTGCCACTAAAAACTTAAGCGTGTTGTTTTTTTTGTAGTCAGACCATGTTTGTGCTTGTAATTCCATATCTCGGGGTCTTTCAATGAATATTTCAGTACAGTCTATGATACACCTAAGATTAGGAGCAATTGAACTATATACATGTGGCAATGTCTCTTTTGTTATTTCTTTATCTGGCCAATGTATAAGAGGCTTCAACTCGTACGCCAGAAACTTCAACCATGTATTCAACACCTGAGAGACAACTGAGAGTTGAACACCAAAAAAATCACCCAGTAGCTCACTGTTCATACCAACCTTACACTTCATCAAAGTCATGACAAGTTCATCTTTGACAGACAATTTTCTTTTGGGACCAAATTTTTTAGGTGATTTTTTGAAAACCCTTTTCGCTTTCGTGCTTACGATTTTCTTGCTTCCACTCCAATAGGTCAAACGCTTTGCACGTGGTAACAAATGCTTGTATAGCCTATCAAATACATCTGCATTAGGCAGCCCTGTGTACAATCGTGTTTTGCTGTCATCTTTCACTATATTATTTGTCATAGTTGTATGAACCATGTTTTTTGTGCCTTTGCTGTGTAGTTGTTGTTGTAAATAAATTAATTGAGAATTTAGTTTATTGATAGTTTGTTGCTTGGTGAAGCAACCTTTACAAACACAGTTGGAGGAACAGTCACATTTAGAAGCATATGAATGGTCTGATTTATTAAGATGATTGTCAGATTGCAGCTTTTCTTTACATGTACTGTTTTTCTCTTTATTTATACCAGTGTAACAGTGGTCTGATTGTGCAGATTTTTTAACATAGTCAATATACGGTGTAGCAGTATATATTTGAATGTCTTCTGCTGGTAAATTTGTGTCTTGAATGTCTTGCAATACAGATGACTCAATTGTACTTGTATTTTCAGACACAGACTTGCTTTTCTTTTGAAATTGATGTTTAACAATTATCTTTCTGGATGGTCTTACAGTTGTTTTTACAGTGTGCCCTAAATTAACCGATGGATAAGGAGTACATTCCTCAAAATGATTTGAGCAAACCCTGTCATGAGCTTTTGGAGTCCAGTTTTTATTAGTTGTTGGGTCAATTCTATTCACTTGAATCATCCATTTTTTCCTTAACTCAGGATTCTTGTTTTCTGTTGGAAATGGAAACAACTTGAAGGGTGGTTCACAATCACAAGACCTTGTTCCTAAATTACACTTATGAACTTGACACAAAGTTTTCATCCATTTGTTGAGGTGGTAGGTGGAATTACCACACCCAACAACACAACAAATTCTCATACTATACAACTTCTCTTTAACATTACAATGAAACTTTAAATATCTTGACCTTTACTTTGACTAATACCTGAAAGAAACAAAGACCAATAAAAACCTATTGCCACCAAGTAATATAAAACATTACAGAGCAACCTGTGTAAACTGAATAAAGTGAGCACCAATATTTTGTCAAATTCTAATAGATGTTAACTAAAACAGTTTTAGGCTAAAGAGATCTGCATTATTAGCTGATGACCAGTACCTTGTGCCAATTAACCAAGATATATATATTACAAAACTGTTATGCAGTGTCCAACTATCAACTATACAAATCCTTGGAATAAACTAACAAATGACTGCCACTATAAACTTTATACATTGTTTTTTTTTTTATAAATAACAGAATTTTTTTTATTGTGATGTGACATGTGTGTTAGACTATTGTTAGAATTTGCCCAAAACTCTTTTTAAGAAATACTTTCTGTGCATTTCCAAACTGTTATTATGCGCATTAATTAAGAACAGTTTGTTATTTCTTTATTTATTTTTAGTAGTTGTGTTATACATGTATTGACATGGTCTAAAACTTTAAAGCATTTAATATTTCTTGTGTTTTGAGTTTTGTCAATGGTCACATTTTGGACATAGCATATTTACTTTTAAGTTATACTGTTCACACATAAATTTGTAGTTTACATGTACATGTAGGTGGAATAATTTAAGTGCTCCTTGCAAATACCTATTATTAAGTTGTGCTTATCTTATTTAAAAATAAATAAATACACATGTGCTTACATAAAGTGTTTCAGTATTCATTCGAGTGTTGTTTATAGACTAGTGGTAAAAAAAGTCTGTTTATAGATATAAAAAGATGTGGTATGAGTGCCAATGATACAACTATCCCTTCATTTTTTTTTATAATAAGCCATCACAACAAGCTATGAGTAAGTTATATGACTATGATTAAGGCCATAACGGGACCCAACAATTACTTGCTAGAATCATTCAACATAGAAGTCGCATTATTGCCATCGGTACTGTCATGACCGTCCAATATCTCCGTTTTTTAATTTTTCTGGAACAATTTTCCGTGAAACTCATTTGAAAACCCTCTGTTCATCATTCAATACTACCGTATGTTGCGTAACAATAAATATGTTTCTTCCTGCGCAACGATTACTAACGTTTTAAAGTATATTCACGATATCCGTTGTGTATTTATCCCGTTTGTTTATCTGCAATGACCTTTCGACCTTAGTGGGTGATCTCCCTTGAATTTTTTCGCACCTGCGCATTACAGAACTCCGAACTCGCTTATTGTTTACATTTATAAATGACGTCATCTAGATGGAGTGCGTGACTCCGCAGATAAATAGTCCTTTTTCTTTGACTTTTTAATAATTACCAATACCAAGTATAAACAAAACAGGTTGTTTTGTAATCAATTGCTATTATTTTAATTAAGTGTACTGGTAAAGTAACTTGTGTAAGTCAAGGCTATCCGTCTATATCCCTCCGCCTTACGTCAGAAGGTCCCTGACGTCATATAAAGGAGAAGGTATGATAAGCTATCTAATTGGCCCCCTATTTTAGTGAAAAATTAAAGACAATTGTTTTTCTGAAATATATGTTTTTTAACTTCCATAAATATCGAACTAATAAAAACACCATTGAAGTTCGAATATTTTTAACTTTTAACAATCGAAACGAGACGTTTTTCTTTGCCTAGTAACGCAAAAACAACAAAATGGTCGGTACCTAACAGTAATATCGAATAAATTAAATAGGAGCGGACGCTCGCCCCAAAAAGATATTTTTAGATATTGCCAAAAATGTAATGTTGTGTCACCTTACAAAAGGACTTTTTGGGGCGAGCGTCCGCTCATATTGAAATTTTAAAAAAACTGTCGGAATTTTGACCGAAAAACTTACTTTTTACCGGTTGACGGAATGAACTCGTTTTATTTCCCGAATTTACGTACATGTTTCCAAGCTCATTTTCATACACGTAGATTAAGTTAAAAGACTTATGTTGACTTTTCCAGTGATATAAATACATGGAAATCAACAACGAATTTTATTTAATGAACATTTAATAGTTCATTTTGAAATGCCGGATTGTAAGACTTATTTTGTGACTCTGTTTCTGTCGGAAGGAACTGACACGATAGATTACATTGGCAACCCGGAGAGCCGTAAAACAAAGGTATGTACTTCAATATTTTTTATATAAATTGAAAAATGATTTGATTAGAAACCTGTTATAAAACATTTTGTAAACAGAGCAACAAATCGCCGATAAACTTGAGATGATGTGATAACAGGGAAGCGGCAGACGATCAATTGAGCAATGCCAATGGCAAAAATATTTCCGTAGAAAATACTATGCGGTAAAATACACGTATTTTTTGTTTCAACTTCGATATTTGTAAAAACTAATCAACCCAGCAAGATTTATTTAGTTTGTCAACTGAATTAGACGGGGAAATATTCATCACTGATTTTGACAAGACATTTAAGTACATTAAAATTACAATGTACAAATGATCAGCCGCCGTGGCTCAATGGTACACATCGCTGCTCTGCAACCTAGACGGTCATAGATCGAATCTCTGACCCATTTTTTTTATTTTTTTTTTTTAAATATATAAATAATATCACCTGAATGTAATAATCGGTTCTTTAAGGAAATAGCACACATAACAAACACTTATAAGGCACAAAGATGTTCACTAGACCTATATCATGCGGGAATTGTAGATAATGAATATTACTGTTATTTCCTTTCATGATGATTTTATTGAAAGTGACTTCTCAGCTTAAATGATTAAAAAACCGACAAGCAAACAATTAAAGGCTATGCTTCCCTGTCACGCCAACTCTGTGTATTTTTAAAAAATATTTCTGCTTTGTATCCATCCATCTGCTGAGTTACGCCATTTTCGAATGATTTTTAAAGTCAATTCTTATGTGTCCTTGTCGGTGTTGTTGCAAGGGGGGTTACTTCCTATATTTTTAGTGGTATGAGTGTGCCGCAAAACAGGGTAACTTTTTCATGCCCTGTTTGTTAGAACAGTCTCCCTTTTTCATGTCCTGCTAGTTAGAACAGGGTCGTCCTTTCATGCCTTGCTGGTGAGAACAAGGTCTTTTTTAAACAAAGTATTTGCCTAGAACAGGATCGCGTATATAACTGTTTAAGATACAGTATAGAGCCCAGGTCTAGAACTGCATCTATTTTATACGGTCTAGAACAGGGTATACATTTTTGGAGCGTGTATAGAACAGGGTATGTTTTTTCAATATTTTTGTTTAGAACAGGATATATGTGTTTCAATATTTTCTGGTTAGAACAGGATATGATTTGGCAAGTGCTGTCGGCACAGTTATGCCATAAAGGATAGTCAGTAACCAAACCCCACACCCCAACCATGCCAACCACAGCGAAAATCTATGATACATTTTTAATCAACATAACTTTTTTTCTTTTTTTAGATTCGAGATACGTTGTACGTCGCAGCAATACCCATGGCTTGGTTTATTCACGCATGGATTGTCCTAGACATTAAAAGATGGCGGTGGTAGTGAAAACATGTATTAAACTTAAATGTAAGTTGCAAAATTATTCAGTGTTATTGATTATACTTGAAAGGGGCATTATGTACCATATATGTAATAAAATAAATACATGTACGAAAAGCAAATACATATTATCGAGTCCATGCATCGTAAACTGTTTGTTAAAGACTTTTAATACGACCGCAACATTTTTTAGTTATATTGCTATCATGTCGTTGTCCGAGACACATTTGGTTTCCAAACAATAATTTAAGTTTATGTGAATGAATCGCCTTTAAATTTTAGCAGATGGTTCAATACTACAAAAGAAAGGTATGGATTAAGTTTGGGGGTAATACATTTAGGAAGTCGCAGTTTTCAGACAAAAGATGGTGTTAAAGTGTATGGATCGCATTGAAATTGTAATACAAGATATCATACCTTAAAGGAGTAGGCTGGGATTTACTTAAGGATAATTTCTCCAAAGGGGGGAGGTAAACAAAAAGGGGGTTCAATTTTTTTTCGATTATACAATTGTTTGTGTTTTATGTGTAATTTTGTCTGTTTTTTTTTTTTTTTTTTTTTTTTTTTTTTTTATCAGAGTGAGCATTGGGACAAGTTGCGCTAGAGGCTGTATCTAATTCGGAATATTCTCATTGCACAAAAACTTTACAAATAGATATAGGAAGATGTGGTGTAAGTGCCAATGAGACAGCTCTCCATTCAAATAATAATTTATAAAAGTAAACCATTATAGGTCAATGTGTGCCCTTCAACACGGAGCCTTGGCTCACACCAAACAATAAGCTATAAAGGGCCCCAAATTACTAGTGTAAACCCATTCAAACAGGAAAACCAACGGTCTCATCTTTATAACAAACATGTTACTATATCCTTTACGCACCTGCCCTAGGTGACTTAATTCTGCATTTTGATAACTGCTTAACAATCTTGTTCGTGAGCACTATCCTCGAGAAGGATACTATAATAATCCTTTTTGATTTTTATTTATGCATGTTGTGATTAAAAGTGCTAGAATATAAATAAAAGCTATTTTATAAAGAATGTAATGCTGCTTCTGGTGCATGGTCAAGAAACACTAAACATTACGGGTTATATGACTACATATATTATTAACTCATGTATATTTCACGTTATGGCTTTTTTTGTTTGTATTATCTATATTGTATTTTTTTAATATGAATATCACTGTACTGATTATGCCCATTATGGGTCCTCTATAGGAAATAAAATTGATCTTATCTTACGTGCTGATATTTTTTTTTTTTTTTTTTACATTAATCAATAATATTTGTTTACATTTTTCCAGGTGACTGATGGCTAAAGAGTTCAAGTGTGTGGTTTGTGGTAGATGTCATCTAAAATCCAGACGTAAGATAACAACTAAAGCACTGAAACAGTTTGTAAGAAAAAGAATTGAGCGAAACCTTGAAGAAAATGATGTGATATGTGAGAAGTGTAGATCAATATACAGGAAAACACTAAAAAAAGTAAACAATGAACAGAAAGTTTCAAACTGTCTTTCCGAGTGTATTACAGATGACAGTGACTCTGAGTTTGTTATAAATACAGAAGAAGCCGTATCCACGAAAATATTAAGTCCGAAACAAATTGAACTGAATATTTCTTCCACTCACACATCACATAGATTCTGCATTGTATGCAAGAAGGAAGGTACCAGTAGAAATAAGTTATGCAAAGTTCCTTTACAGGCAAGAACCCAAGCCTTTATAAAAAATGCCGTTTTTATAGATGGAAATACACGCTGTTGCAAACATCATTTATCTGAACAACTTTTCGACGACACATCACTTCAAGCATTAACTGCAAAGTACACTACAACATATATGAATCGTTCTGATATAACTTCACTATTAGAAAATGTGAGAAAAACCTTGGCAACCTCTCATATCCTGAATTTTGACAATCCATTATCATTATCTGATGGTGACTATTACAATCTAACTGGATTATCAAAGCAGCAATTCAATGAACTCTCCTCATATATTGTATCAGCACGTCAAACCAATGTTAGGTCTGTACGCACATGTATAGCTGTCTTGTTAACAAAACTAAGGACAGGACTTCCAAATCATATACTTGGAACAATATTTTCGTTAACCAAAAGCCAAGTGCAAAGATGTATTCATAGTGCCAGAGTTTCCCTTATGCAGGATTTTGTACCACATTTCATTGGCTTTCAGCATATAAGCCACGAAGATTTTGTTCGGAACCACACCACTCCAATAGCAAAAACTCTGTTTGCCAATGATTCTGAAGATGCTGCAATTATTGTCATGGACGGTACTTATATCTACCTCCAAAAAAGCGCTGATTATGAATTTCAGAGGTTATCATACAGCCTGCATAAAAACAGACCGCTAGTTAAACCAATGGTCATAGTAGGAACAGATGGATATATCCTGTCAGTACTGGGTCCCTATTTTGCAAACGGAAAAAATAATGACGCGGCAATAACAAAGCACATGATTTCTGTCAATGCCGAAGGCATGAATGAGTGGCTAGAGACTAGCGATGTTTGTGTGGTCGACAGGGGATTTAGAGACGTGGTAGACTTCTTAAGAGAACAAGGGTATAACGTAGAAATGCCCGTTTACCTGAAGAAGGGATCAAAACAGCACCCGGTAGAAGAAGCCAACGCCAGCAGACTAGTAACCAAAGTGAGATGGGTCGTTGAAAGTGTGAATGCACGAGTTAAACAATGGAGATTCTTCGACAAGGTAGTTTCTAACCATTTCATTCCAATCATTGGTGATTTATTACGGATTGTATGCGCTGTTTGCAACAAGTTTCGGCCACCACTTGCTGGTACACACCCTGAGGATAAAAGTATTGCCGAAGCAATGCTTGAAAAATGCAAAAAGGGAAATGCAATCCAAAAGATGGTGACGGAAGAAGGGTTATTGACCAAACGTACCATTTACAAATTAGTTGATGCATCAAATGTTTTAGATGAACTAGCTGATTTTCCAGTTCTGAGTATGGATAAACTACGAGAAATAACCATGGGGGTATATCAGCTTAAACAGGCCCCTAACTATGTCAGAGAACACGAGGGTGAAGACGGAAAATTTGAACTGTATGTGTGCAAAATCAAAGCAAACCTGCTCAAAATTAAAATACAATCTAGGCATAGTAACAAACTTTCCCATACTGTCTTCACAAGTTACAGTGACGAAGGAGATATAGAAGGATGGTATTGTACATGCAAATCGGGAGCACGAGTAGTTGGTTGTTGTGCACATGTTGCAAGTGTGTTATGGTATCTGGGGTATCAAAGACTTGAACAGCAGTCTGGATCAAGGAGAGACTTTAAAACATCTGTTTTAGATGCATCTCACATACCGAGTTCTGATGAAAGTGACTGTGATTCTTTGCCAGAGGAGTGAAATAACTAATACAAACTGTGTGTATGTGACAGCTACTCTTCACTTATATTTTAGGGCATAACTTTAATTAAAATTCTGTTTTTCAAGAAAATGTTTAAATAAGTCATGTATTCACATATTTTATGAGCATTTACAAATAGCTAATGTCTTACTCTCATTATTTACCAAATCATGCTGATTTAGTCATTATATTGTGGTTAAATTACTTTTCTATAATGAAATGGTCATAACCTATTCATGTTAGTAAATTTTATCGTCAATGCAAATGTTAGTATTAAAACAATATTTTCATATAATTTTCGGTGAACTTAAAATTGGAATATCGAAATCTCAGACGATAAGGAGTACACAGGCTATTAAACAAATTGCTATTCATATACATTTAACTTACATGAGATTGTTGTATTTTGTATAAGAAAAGACTTTTCAATTAAAATGTAGTAACATAAAAAAAGTAGAATGCTGTTATCATGGTTATGTAATAGTCACGTATTAAATATATTTTGTGTTTCCATGATACCCACTGAATTTATAAGTCTAACATAAGTCGAAAACCTTACCTGTTTGGAGCAATGGAAAATTATTTTTGTTGATTTTAAAGTTTAGAATATAAGATGGTACAAACTAGAATAATAATACTCTTGAAAAGTATCTTAATATGTTTGTTAAAACACTTTCCCTTCTGACTTGCTGTTGTTGCTAAGGAAATACTAATAAATATATACATGATGTTGATAACTAGAACTACCAAAAGCAAACGCAAGCCGTTACTCAAGATTTTAATATTGCCTAATAAAGTCCTCAGTGGTTTCCAGAGATCATGGCCATTACTAGATTGAAGCTATTACTGTAACGCAACGCATACTAAATATGCATCTCGATAATTTTAAGCATTTGACACCACCTAAAGTATTTTAAATATTTCATAACCATTTCAAAGAGATAGTTCACCAATAAAGGATATTTTATGGTATTCAGTAAAATCTGTTGCTAGGCAATAAACTGTTCTTGTGAGAAAAATTGCTCTATGAAAAGATCTTCTAATGAACTTTTATGCAGTTATATGTAAAAAGAGTGACTAAAAAGACCTGTAACATACTAGTATCTTATAAATTGTTAACCGTTGCTATGCACCATTTCTGTTGCTACGTTGTTGTCAAGCATTTATACAATAGAGCTACAATTAAACTGACATTTTCATTTCTTACCAATTGTTATTCTTGAACATGCATTCTGTTTTCGCATTTATTTGTACTAGTACAATAAAATGACTACTTCATTTGCAGTTAGCTTTAATTTAATATTTTATGCTGTTGCTAAGCAACATTTGTGTTGCTAGGCTCAATATAAACCTAGTAAAAAAAGATATGGATTACTCACACATTGTATTATAATGAAACACCTTTATATGAACACAAACAATGCTAGATGCATTCTTAAAAGGACAAAAATCACCTTTAATTAACCGTTGCTAGGGAATATTTCTGTTGTTAGGTTGTTACTAAGCATCCTATAAACTCAAATTGAAGTGACTATTTATTTGTAACTTCAAATTATTCTCAAACCAACCATCTTATCTGGAAATATGGTTATTTGTACAGATACAGCAATTCATATCTGCTTATTTTATTATATAATTAAAACGGTTGCTAGGCAACCTTCTTTTTACCGGAACATAAAAAATTTTTTTTTTCCAAGTTTCTATACTAAGGCTAGCAATGGTACGAATAAAGGCTTCTTTGGGGAGGGGGCCAAAAACGTCCCTTATCATACCTTCTCCTTTTTGTCAACAACTTCGAACCTTGTACAAATTATAATCGCCTCATTTTTCCGTAATTTTAATTTGCAAACAAAACAGATAACTGTCAGGTCAATAAAGCGATCATAGTCATGGAACTTGAGAATTGGTTTTCATTTTATAGATTTACAACAGTGAACGCTTTAAATACCGGTTTGCAAATTAACGCTTTTCTGTTTACCAACGGGAGAAAATAAAGAGGTCGATCAGTGGTAGGCTTTTAGTTTTTAAAAAAACTCGAAATCGGCAATAAAGTAAAACCACAACTATACTGACGCAAAGGATTTTTTTGAACACCCAGGTTCGTATGCTATCATACAGACCTGTGAAATACAACATCTGATTCAATATTTGCTGTTCTGCATACACCAGGTGCGTATGCTAGCATACATACCTGAGAAATGCAATGTATTAATTAAATGTAGACATTAGCATACACCAGGTACGTATGCTAGCATACAGGCCTGAGAAATGCAAGTTAATTTATTACAATTCAGTTCAGCATACACCAAGTGTTAAATATGCCAGATTCACGATTTCCAAGTGCTTGATAAAATAAAAATGTATTTTTTCCTTTATTTTTCTCGTTTTTGCATAAGTTTGTCTTATGAGCAATAATTCGACCTATTTGAGTACAAATTATGACAAATTATCGTTAGTGAGAATTTCTAATTTTAGATGAGAACGTGTTTAAGATATATTAATATGAATATTGTAAAATTGACATTCAATTTGATTGTTTTGCTATGTTTGGCATAAAAAGAGTTAAGTAGTATAGATAAGACCAATAACGGGATCAAGTAGTTTTTATTACCATGATTACCATCAATCAAACTGTTAGTCGAAGGTATCGTGTTTTGTTTTTAAGTAAAAGCCATTTAAAAATATGAAAATAACACGTTATAAGTTGTAATGTCAGAACTCTTTTATTGATTAACCTTCATCAGAAACGCTCATACTCAAAAGAACTGAAAGCCAAGTATGATGCATTTGAATTGTAACCAGACTAAATAAACTCATATATTCAAAAAACAGTTATCAACATGATACGAGTTATGCTCTTCTCTTATTTTTTTATGATGGTATGATACTAAACCCCTTACGGGAGGGATTGTGCTTGATTTTCATATGATGAAGACATAATATTTCAATCAGTTTAATTGAGGTCTAGGGCTGCCATTGCAGTAACTGTTAGAAATCCTTTGTTAATTTATGTTCATTATTGTCATTTTTATTTGTTTCTTCTGTAACCTTATTTGACATCGGAAATGGTGTTTTACTATGCGTATTGGTGTGTGTTTATTTTTTTCAAAATTGGCTAGAGGTATAGAGGGACGTTTGAAATCTCACAAAATATGTTTAACCCCGTCGCATGTTTGCGCCTGTCCCAATTCAGGATCCTCTGACCTTTGTTAGTCTTGTATGTTTTTTTTTGAAGTTATGGATCATTGATATGTTTCGGGTTTTAGTATGTGGTCCATTTTTGCTGAACTAGTATACATTTTTAAGGGGCCAGCTGAAGCCCGCCTCCGTGTGCGGGATTTTTTTGCTGTGCGGAAAACCCATTGGTGGTCTCGGGCTTTTTGCTGCTCTTTGGTTTCTTTGACACATTCCCTGTTTCCATTCCCAATTTGAAAAACAACGGCAACATAATATTCATGAGAATGATATATTTATTGTCTATATCATATGACAGGAAAAGAAGCTTTATACTATGAACAGTTAGATTGCATCTTTTAATATGTTGTTCGTAAAGTACTGTTTGTTTTGATTAGCTTATGTAGAGGGTTGTTTGAATAAGTAACTTTTAATAATTTTTTCAATTTCAAAATTCGACATTTTTTGAAAATGACCCATATATGTTCCTTTCCTTTTGATATTATTTAACCAACACTTTGTTACCCTTTTCAGATTCCTTTTTAGTGGAAGATATTAGCAATCAAAATCGAGGGAATTGTGCAAATGATGATACAAGCATGAAAATTACCACAAAGCATTATTATTATATACTTTGTAAGAAATATCTGCTGGCCATTTATTTTTTTCAAGATGGCCACGGCCATTTTCTAAAATGGCTGTTTTCTTTAATTTGAAAATACTGATTTTTCTGGAAAACTTTTCTTTGAACTTCTTTTAGTAAAAACCAATTACCGGGTTTGGTGGCTCCTTCCTTACATCACATATTTATTAATAATGAATATTTGACATATCCAGTATTTGCGCATGCGCAAAAATGTAACAAAATTCTTTCAAAACATTTGAACTATTTACTATATATTTAGTGTTTTTGGATTACTAATGATATTATGAATTGGTTTAATAACATTTTTCAAGGTTATGATACACATGTGTTTCACACTTTTGCGCATGTGCAAACTATTTATAGACATCAAGGGCGATTTGTATGCACTACCAGGCAATTCTCAGGTATTCGATGGTTAAGGCGAAAATGTATAGTTAATCTGGAGAAACATCAAATGTAACTGCAGATCAGCCACTTTTGGAAATGCCTAAGCAAATTCAGTGGGAATGGCCTGATTTGTAAGGAAAATATAAGTGTATCGCCATGTTTGGTGGATTGCACATTGAAATGACTTGTTATAAAACTCTGGGTGATATATTGCGTGATAGGGGATAGACATGTTGTTTACTGAAGCCAATATTGCAACACCAAGAACGGTAGATTCTTTTTATGTATGTTCAAATGTACATAGGACTAGACAGGCGCATCAGACAACTGCATGTATTTTGCTTAAAAATTGTTAATTTCAGATTATGAAAGCTAAACTCAGAATATATAATTATGTCATGACTCTGTGACGTTCAATGATTTAAAAGACTGGTGTAAGGAAATAGAGTCATCTCGAACACAGTTTAATTCCTGGCGTTCAATTATAAATTAAGAACTTCTTCTGATTTTGGTATTATGCTCATTTCATGAGTTAGACATACCATATAAAGCATGATAGCGTATTGTTTTAGGTCTTGATCGTGTAAATTATGCTCGATCGTTAACGACTCATCACCGAGATATGACTTCCCTTCCCGAACATCACCCACAGGTGGCAATGGAATTTGAAAATGGTAATTTCACTGTACGTAAGACCAGTAAATTTCTTTCTTGTAATACAATTGATCAGGCACAAAAACAAAATAATGCAATTGTGAAGGGCGATATTGGTGCCATAGGATTAACTTAAGATCCCATTTAGACAAATGGATGGTAGCTGGACCAGGAGTCAGTATACTAGAAGATTAATTTAACAGATCTAGTGGTTTGGGTCATTCTAAAACAGACAAACGACATAATGAAGACTCTACGAAAACACAAAAAGATTTCTTTAAACAGCTTTAAAGGCTTTGCAAGTATGAACGAGTTTGGAAATTCATTTCTAGAAGAGTCGTCAGATTTGTAAAAAAAATACTTCATTTAGGAAATTGTTGATTCGGAAACAGGTAAGATATGTAAATAAACTCCAAGATATTGGTCCAAACAATACGAAGATCTTTTGAAGCAAATGCAAAACGAAGGAAAACCTGCTTTTTATAACCAAATGAAAAAAGAACAACTTCCTATTTTGGTTGTAAAATGAAACTGGAAACGTCTTTGACAAAAACAAAGCTAGAGAACCTTAAAAGTGATTGCGATATCTTTTCTAGACTTTTCATTTCTTGTCACAGTAGACAGTTTTACTTGTAATATTTCTTTATCCATAGAAACCAAACTGCTCCTCCGTCTTTATATCAGGATGTCACTTGAAATAGTGGTATTTAATCACTGCAAATGGGTTCACTTCAAACATTCTGCGATTTGCTGATCCGAATTCGGACGCATTTATCGTTGGTTGGGCAGCAATGGTTAATTCCAGGTCACAAAGTTGGGCAAAAATATTTGATGATTATGCTAATGATGTCATACAGCCTTATGTTAAATTTTTCATCGATAAGTATTCAAAAGTACACATTGTATTTGATGTTTACTAAAAGAATAATTTATAGGCTGTGACAAGACAAAGGCAAGGTTCTTGTACCAGATGGAAAGGTGTTGGTTCTGGTAGAACACCAAGGGTATGGAGTAGTTTTCTCTGTGAAGATGACAACAAAACGGAATTGTTCAAGTTTCTTGCTGGCAAAATTGCTTCTTAAGAGACTAATACAAATGTGTATGTTACTCATGGTGAAAATATTCTTTGCAATTTCAATAAAAATACTTGCTATCTATCCCCTTGTAATCATAAAGAAGCAGATACACGAATATTTCTCCATGTTCAGCATGATTATGAAAAGTGTTGTAAAATGTAATTTTAGGTAGTACTGACACAGATGTAAAAGTATCAAGAATTTCAGCAATCGCAAAATTAGGTAGAACAAATTACGGATAGGTTATGGAAGGAATAACGACTTTTGATGACTTCCTGCACGTGACTTATCGAATGCGTTTGGTCCTTGTGAAGCTGATTTTCCTTTCGTCCATGCATTTACGTAGTAGATGTGGCACTTTGTCGAATTGTCATGAGAAAGGCAGAAGGTCAGCTTGGTTAACAATGGAAGGTTTTCCAGATGTAAAGGATGTTTTTTAGGCTTAAGTATGGAGCGAGGCACGATTTGAATTGTTTGCCAGGAAGCAGCGGCATTGTGATGCAATTCAGCCTACAAGAGGTTCTTTTTCAGAGCACACCAAAAGAGAAGTATATCAAGGAGGAGTTGCTTGGGCTCAGCCTGATTCATGTATTCGACAGGTACGTGTTCCAAGTCATGAACACTGTGGTTGGATGAAAGAAAAAATCAATGACAGTTGGAAACCAAAATGGACTTCTTTGACTGCCCTTGCATCCTCGTGTCAGAAAATTTTGAAATGCGGAGCCGAAAACCGTGCTGTGTTGGTAACTGTAGATGCTACCGTTCTGGCCTTCCTTGTACGGGTTGTTGCATAGGCAGCTATCAGATAATTATAGAATAAGCAACCTGTCTTTCTAACCAAACTAGACATTTAAACTAAATAAAGAGTGTTAACACTTGTTAAGTTGATGGAAATTATAAATTTATTTTCTACGTATTTGCCGCCATTTTGGAACCGGAAGTCACTATTTTTTTTCATTTATGTGTTGTTTCGTCGTACTTAGGAACTTTTTTAAACGTTTTATCATAACTTACATTGGATTATTCATCCCTTGTGAAGTTGCTTGAAAGTATAAGAATTGAAATTTTTGACTTTTTTGCCGGCATTTTGAAACCGGAAGTCACCTTTAGTTTCATTAATGTATTGTCTAGTCGTAATTTAGGAACTGTCGTTTACTTTTTATCAAATCTAACATTGGATTTTACATATAACACACCTTTTAAAGGATAAACGAATTATTGTCAATTTGTAATGACGCCATTTCCGAAATGTGTGGTGGCCATCTTAAATTTTTTTTTTTTCTGGCCAGCAGCGGATTTTTTTTTAGTATCATTTAGTCAACCTAATATACCAAATTTCATGCTTGTATCACGATTTGCACAATTATGTCCATAATATCTCCATTACCAACTATTATCATTACAACCATTTTCGTTTGATGTTAAACACATAAAAGGCAAAGAAAATGTTTACACAGATGCTTTGAGTAGACATGAGTATCCCGAATACAATTTCGAAGATGATAAATTGGAAGATGAACCGAAATCATGGAAATCGCCAGATGTTCTACAATTGCAACAACAAGATACTGAATTCACAGAAGTACATTTATTTTATGATCGTGACCAGAACACAGTAGTCGCTGCAATAGAAGAGACAGTAGAAAACCAACTAATTGCTCAAAAACCTGATTTAAGTATGTTACAACAACAATGTCTAGATTTCCGAGACATCTACAATTACTTGAATAAAGGTACGTTGGCAGATGAACCCAAACTTGCACGAAAAATCACCATTGAGTCACAACAGTACAGTATCCTTAACGGTATTTAATATCACTGGTACCAACGAAGGGGGCGAAAATTAGATAAACAAGAGCGAATGATCAAACAAATAGCATTGCCTCAAGTCCTTAGAGAAGATGCTTTAAAAGCTTATCATGACAGTCAGACCGGAGGTGCTCATCTTGCTACAAAGTGTATGAAGCAATTATCTTACGATATTACTGGAGTAAAATGCATCAAAACATCCATGACTATATTCAGTCCTGTGACAGGTGTCAAAGAATCATCAACAAAACCAGAATCACAAAGCTCCTTTAACACCTATGCCTATAGGCGAATCGTTTGAACGATGGCATATAGACATACTAGAATTCACACAGACAAAAGAAGGATTCAGGTATGTCTGGCTCATAGTCGATAGCTTTTCTAGATGGTATGAAGCTTTTGCTTTAAAAATACAAGATGCCGCATCAGTAGCTAAAATTTTATATTCAGAAATATTCTGTAGATTTGGAGCACCGAGAGTATTACTTTCAGACAGAGGTCAAATTTTTATGTTCAAGTTAGTACATGCTCTTTGTGAAACATATCCTATAAATCTTGCTTTAATACATGAATTCCTCGGATTCGATCAGATGAAATCCTACTTTGGAAATACTTACTTTAAACTGCCAGTAAATATCACAATCAAAGATTTTAAAATATACCCGCACAAATTTAAGAAGATTTTAGCTTCTAATAAAAACGATCATCTAAGCCTCAAAAGAATGGTTAAATCAGCAAAGAAGGATGAAACAATTTTTCAAAGTTTAACTGAACCACTTATTGATGGTCAATTACAAATAAAGTCTTCATGGCCTGATCTAAATGGACACATAGGATTAATCTCAATCATTTTAGGAGGTATTTCCTTCTTAGGACTTCTTTACATACTATATCAAATTCGAACATTAAAAACATTATTATTTATTTTACAACAGGTACACAATGTTCACAGCAAAGCAACTCAACCTTCTTTCCTTTTCACGACCAAGCATACAAACAACCCATCATTTTCAATACAAAATGCATTAAACACCTTTATTTGGGTCCATGGAACACTTATTATAGGAGTTAATATTTTACTGATTTTAAATGTTGTTTTAATATTACTAGTAAAACGCAAAAGCAGAAACACAACAGTGATGCTTGAAATCACATCAGGTGGCGCGTGTGTCACGATTCCAATCACTTATTTCCCATTGTGTCCATTGTATTGGAAAATACAACCACCAATTACCATTCAAAAACTTTCCTTAGAGAACCTATCATCAACAAAACTAAACATTGACTGGCCTGGATTTACAGTCACAAATAAAATTACAAAACAAAACCTAAAAATCCATACTAAGGTCAAACTTGGTTTTTACAAATATTTCAAGGTAAGAAGTATCCTCAAGCAACATTTTTGAGCATACATACTCATTGTGCACAAAGGTTTGACATTCCGATTCCGAGCCTATATCCGATTCTTCTGTCATAGTGGCCACGACATATTCCTTAATAAGCAATATATATATATCTACTCAAAATTAAAATATATATTTTTTTAGTTATATGTAAATCCGATTATTATGTATTAACATTTGTTTTAGTATTTTACAGGATATGTTATATTTACTAATCATGTGATCATTTAGTAGTATATGTGAGTACACAAATGGATGGATACCGTGCATAAACATTATCATGCTTTTCGAAGGATTTGTGCTGATGAAGAATTTACTTGACAGTGTCAGTGATATTACCGAACTATATGATCATTATTACATGTGCTATTGTATGATTTTGTAAACTTTTATCAACGAGTTAAGTATATATATATATTTTTTTTTAAATTCGGGACGAATTTTCGGGGGGAGAAGAAGGCAGTTGTAAGGCATTATTTTTCTACATTTTATATTTTGAGGTTTTGGCTAGAAAAACGTGTTAGAAAACATATCAAACTGAGTTTCATAAATCATAAATACAATAACAAATTAAAGTATAAAAAAGATATATAACAGGCTTAGAGCTAAAGGATGTCCACAATTAAGCAGGATAAGAAACAAGATTGGAATCCTGTATCTGAAACAATAAATAGGTGAAAATTGTATATACACGTAAATTAAGTCTTAAAAAGAGAAAAATTGCCTAATAAATCTTTAAAAACGGGATGTATCAAAAAACTTGTAAACATAGTGACGGACGTAGAGTGGTATATAAGAAAACGTTGCAGCCAGGTTTAACTCTTCTGGTATGCAATAAAAAGATATATCATTTTAGTCTCGTGTCTATTTTTACAGGTACGTGTTATCTTCGTAATTTATTGCATTTTAATTTCTCACAATTTTGTCAAAGGTAACAACTAATTTGAAACAAATAATTGATCACAAATGATAACTATTTACTATCTTATTTTTGGCAACTATTTTTATACTAACTGAAAATATTAGAAATATGCTTTAATACGAATTACAAGTTAATCCCTATAGTTCATGGTCAGTCATCAAACTTTATAATCAGATTAACTGTGTCAAATTATAAAAGAAAATATAAGGTCAGTAGGTAAACGGAACTAGTTGTATTTGTGTTTGTTTATTTATATATTTGTGTTTGTTTATATATTCAAATGAGGTTTTTGACTTCTGGTGTGCAATAAAACAATGTATCATTCTAGTCTCGTGTCTATTTTTACAGTGAACCATTCCCACCCAAAATCGCTGTGGTCAATTGTCGGTATCGACAATTTTGGTGGAGACTCACTTTATCAAGCAGCACAGAGCTAGATTCCCCAACGTTATTGAACATTAATTACAAAATTTTGATTGACCCAAAAGAGCTGTATGATATTTGTCTAAATGTAGTTTCCTTTTTTGGTGCTTTTTTAAAATGTTCTATCCAAGACGGTAACTTTATCATTTGAATGATGATTAATGTCTTAAATACATTATTTTGTTTCAATTTCTTTTAGTGTAATTGTTTGTCATAGGTACGTGTATTTATCTAGTTAACGTTTGTCTACCCTCCCCATTCCTCTATAAAAATATGTATTTATATATGCGTATTATTCTTACTGGATTTATATCCTTTACAAACGCACAGGGACTTTCTATACTAACGTTCAAAGTTCAACATTTAAAACACGATCCGAGAAATCTAAGACTTTTGAAAAACAGCATTTTGCAATGACAAAATGCATAAAATTTCATAAAAATTATTTTTTGTTAAACTTGAACATATAGTTATGAAGAACACTTCGTAACTGTGAAAATATTTGCTATAAAGTCACGTGACATCAGCTACGGCCGAGATTAGTCTGATAATTTGTAAAGACATCGTTATAAGTGACAAGTCCCGTTAGTATAGAAAGTCCCTGAAACGCAGTATAAGCACACATTTTCTAACGATAAAGAATCAATTACCATGTGACCATACCAATTTTACAATAAATTCATCATAAACATTATAAAATACAATGAAAGTGCTAAATATTTGACCTTTTTCATGATAAAAATTGTTGCTAAATGTCTTCCCCATGTAACATATGTGCAGGCTTTTTAATCGTTTATAAACAAGTCTTTCGTTCTTTTTGTAATTTAATTTTAATTTACGACTAGAACACACCCGCGAAATCGCGGGCATTCAGAGCGTAGTTTAAAATAAAGTATCAGTATGTAAAGTGTTGTTGGAAGAATTTTGTTAAATACAGAATGACTGGAGAATTTCAGCAAAAGTATCATAAGTCATAGGTTATTGGGGACAGGAAAATGTTTTTTTTACCCTCCACCTTTATTTCCAAAGTTCCCAATTTTTGGTTTTCTATCAATTTCAATATGAACATACATTTAGTATGTTATGAACATTTATTTAAGTAAGGAGCCTGTAATTCAGTGGTTGTCGTTTGTTTATGTGTTAGGCAGCAACCATTTGATTTTCTGGGGGGGGCTATGGTTTTTTTTTCTGGACAAATTTTTTTTTTCGCCTGCGGCGAAAAACAATCTATTTTTTTCGCGACAAGTGGAAAACATTTTTTTTCTTTCAATTTTAGCATTACATATAGTGGCAGCTGAGGGGGAAACAAACAATTTTTTTTTCTCAGAATCAAAAACAAATTATTTTTTTCTCCGAAAACTGGAAACAAACTTTTTTTTCCAAAAAAAACCATAGCCCCCCCCCCAGAAAATCAAATGGTTGCTGCCTTACATATTTGTTTTTCGTTCGATTTTTTGTACATAAATAAGGCCGCTAGTTTTCTCGTTTGCATTGTTTTACATTGTCATTTCGGGGCCTTTTGAAGATGAGTATGCGGTATGGGCTTTGCTCTTTGTTGAAGGCCGTACGGTAACCTATAATTGTTAATTTCTGTGTCATTTTGGTCTCTTGTGGAGAGTTGTCTCAACATGGCAATCATACCACATCTTCTTTTTTTTTGTACCAAAAGTTCACATGAAAAATTTTAGCGCTTATCTGTATATTATGAACATTCATTACTATATAAATAACGCGTATTTACTTTCAATTCTAAGTTTACTAATCGATCCATGGTGATCATTGATATAGTATACAGACCCTCTCTATTTAATAAACTCTGTGACTGCCGTGGATAGTAAACTTGAAAATGATAGCAGATAAAATTCTGAAAATACACTTTATTCGTAGTATATGTATGTTCAAATAATACAGAAAAACGCAAACCGGAAGTCTAATCTGACTTAAAATTTCGTACAATGACGGGACAATACCCGGATGCCCTTTTTCTCGTTTTTCTCCTAAAATAACTCAATCTGAATAATCATATGAATGGATGACAAATGCGACTATGCACTGTACCTATAGGACACAGAGGCGTGTTGATTAATTTATTGTGGAAAGAAGAGAAGCGACACCAAAAATGAGGTCTTCTCGTTTAATAGTATAGATATACAAACAAAACAAATGTTTTTCATTTTTTGTTATAATGAAATAATGCTCCTAAATATAATAAAAGAAACTTCAAAGCTATCTATAATTACTCTTATTTATGTCTAATTTTTATTAAGACTTGTCGATGACTTACACTGTCAAAAATGAAAACAACATATTATAAATTTCATGCATCCAAAGCACTGAATATAAAATAATTCAACTTTACCAGACTTACATTCAGCAGGAAGGCTGAAAGCCGAATTATTTTATATCCAAGGATGTATAAAAAAAACAACGAAATAATTAAAGATATATGTCAAAATATCTCATCACCAAAAGAAAAAAATGTCTTTTACTATGTGAGTTGAAGTTCTGTTTCTTCAACTGACGATGAGAACTAGGGACTTATTTCTTATGAGATTGTAAGACTCCAAGGTAAAATGTTCACCAATACCAAAACTAGTTACTTTCAAATTTTTGCGCTAATACGCAGTTATCCGGTCCTGTAAACGTTAAAATAATGTGACAAAAAGTCTAGGTGTCTGCTTTATATATATACTTTTTTTAACTTATTTAAATCGCGTATATGCTCAATATATGGTTCATCATTAATGATCACAACTTGCTCCATGAAGATCGCCATTTTCATTTTTCTCATTAAGTTAATCTTTTTGATTCCTTACATCATTCCTCATTTTCACTATCATGTAACCTGTGTCATGGTGGAGTAAAATCCTACTATCATATTTGTTGAACCTTGAAAATGCATTTAATTGTTTTTCAATTAATAAAGATATACGGAATGCATCCATCAGAAAACTATTCTGTAGGGAGGATGGCGAGTACAAAAATATAATACAGATTTGCTATGCAAAAAACAGGAAACTTTAGATCGATAAAAACTCATCAAAGCATAAGCTTAAAGTTTTGTACACAAGCCGAATAAAGACTCATCATTGAAGATAAAAAAAAAACATGTTCAAGATCAAATAAAGTACAACGTTTAAGAGCGTTTGAGGACCTAACATTCGGAAAAGAAAATCCTTAGTATTTCGAAAATGCAAAGTTTTGAATGCCTACGCCAATAATGTCTCTGATACAAAACCTGGAATTGTTTTAACCTTTCAAATATATTTCATTAAAAGTTTGTTTACCATCAGCAATTTGCCTACCTAGTAAATGCATT
The DNA here is from genome assembly GCA_037788925.1 of Mytilus galloprovincialis. Lineage (NCBI taxonomy): Eukaryota > Metazoa > Mollusca > Bivalvia > Mytilida > Mytilidae > Mytilus > Mytilus galloprovincialis. The sequence goes on from CM075332.1 coordinate 59,083,755, forward strand.
TTATACACTTATGACAATAGTATTATACATTTTTCTTCTTAAAAGCAGCGTATGGGCTAATTCGAACAGTCAACACAGTAAACCCGTAGAAAAAAGGGTTCGTTAGATTCAGTTACCAGGCTCAAGCTAGCAGCCACTCGCTAGCAGTCACTACGCTAGCAGCCAGTTTTAGGATATGTCTATGAACCCAAAAGTTGCATAAGATTCAAATGTACTCAAAATGTTTTTATTGATATGTAACCAATATATTATCAGTGTTTAATATATAATAAAGCAGTCGGAGAACTATTCGATGATTTAAAACATATCTAGTCCTGTTCATTAATTTAAAACAATATTAATTGATGTCAATACATGTATCTTATCTTGTACAATTTAATTACACGTTTATCGATTGATTTCGGCTATTGTGTATATTTTAGCAGGTGTTTGATTCCCGGATGTGTACTTTAATGCAAGTGCAGAATGTCACTAAATATGTACTCTTAGTGTTTCTCCCTCTCTCGGTGGCGATTTTCTCTTCAAAGCACTATTTTTGTATTGAATAGAAGCACGTTATTTTTTATTTTTTTTTGTCTTGTAGCATATTCTAGAAGATGTTAGCAGTACTGATTTGTATTTTATCGTATAAACATACTCTTGATTACAGAATTTTGCCTCAAATTTACGAGGTGTTTTTAAATATGTTTTTTTTTTTGCTGTTTTCATGTCAACGATGGCAATTGAAAAATTTAAAGAAAGATGACCTATTAATACCATTTAATCGGGATTGAGCTTAAAATTTGTAAGAAAATGGTACTTTGACGTTTTATCCCATATGGGTGAATAAGCCTCATCTCCATGGTAACAGCAGCAATTTTAAAAATTCCAACGGCAATCAATTCTACAGTGCATACTATTGTTACGGCGGGTGGTTTAGGGGTCGTATCTGTACCGGGTGATTAACCTTAAAAATTAATTAAGGATTTATTTTATTTTTTCACATTTTGACTGTTTCCATGGCAACGGTAGCCATTTTTGAAGTTTTAGACAAGAATTATAGTGTTTGACTTGAAATAGGAACGTAAAGGATACAGCTTAGAAATGAGGAACGTGCTCGGCGCTGCAAAGCGTTTAAATTTCTGTTCGAAGCCGAATCTTTATGTCGGTTTTTCAAGTCAATGCATTATTGTTGTCTTTATCCTGCTAATTGAAAAAACATGCACATCATTTGTGTTTCATTTTGCTTTTTAAAGATGTTTTTAAAACATACTAGTAAAGTTCCATTGCTACGTTTTTAAATATGTGTTGTCTAAGTTGGTCGTAACGAATACAGCCGATATCAACTGTACGCAATGACCGTAATAACTTATAAAATAATATTCACAAAATATAACAAAAAGAACGCAAAATGTCGTTGGTCGCCTCACGAAAATGTGTGCATTTACATGCATAACATAGGCGCGCATTACCATTACACTTGAGCTTAAAATTCATTTCTTCGCAAAGATTTTTATTAAACTTACGCCCCTTCATATTACATTTATTTTATGCATGTAAATAAAGTTCTATATATATCTATATTTTAAGCAAAGAACGAATAATCGGCTCTCAAGTTTTCTAGAATCGGACTCATGTGAATGTTCACATTTATTATTTAGTTGGTTTTCTGAATATTGATCAGTTTTTATCCTGCCTTCGCAATTCGTTACGGTGCATCTGTTGTGCGGGAAAGAGGGGGAAAGCGCAGACTAAGGCAGTTGCCTCCCCTTTCCCGTTGAAGGGTTTATGCGTTGTTGGTTTTTGTTTTACATGTTTCTTCTCCGTATTTTAACTACAACAATTTGGGGGACTGTCGTTTGCGTTCTTTCGAGGCTTCCTGGTGAATAAAACAAAGATGTCTATATATGTTTATTTCGAGTCCAACCATACCAGTAAATTAATCAAATATATAAATATGAAATAAAAGAGTTTGATTCTTAAAATGAAATTGAATTAACAATTATCAAAATACTTTATCAATTAATTAAAATAGTTTATCATGATATTAATGGTAACTTTAATTAAGAAAGATTTCTGTTATAAACTGTTCCATTAAAAGATTATTAAGGTTACGTTATGTTTTTCATTAAATAAAATTTGTAAGTTTACAAACCTGGTGAATAAAACAAAGATGTCTATATATGTTTATTTCGAGTCTAACCATACCAGTAAATTAATGTTTGATTCCTTAGGGTTTCCTATTTTAAACCCCTAGAACACGTGCTGGTTGGACTTGTTTTATTCACCAATCAAAATGACTTTTAGAATACTTATTTTTATAAGGACAGTTTCTATTGGTTAGATCTCTTTTACCTTATTCACATGTTTGCATTGTTTGGGGTTACTATTTTTAATTACTTAATTACTTAATACTTTGTTTTTACGACCATTAGGGAAATCTGATTATTTGGTTAGATAGAATTCTAAGTGAACAATAGTAAAGAATTAGATATATTTGCTAAAGGAAATACTTCTAAGAGTCTAAGCTGTCAAACCTTATTTATGTCGCTAAGTGTCAAATAGGAAGAATTTCACACTATTACTTATATCAAAAGTTACATAACATTATAGACTTTCTAACTATATCTTTTTATACAAAAAGCTTTATACACGAATTAGTTATTTTCTACTATTACAAAGAAGATTCACTTAGTTTTATATGAAATATTAAAATTTATTTCTTTAAATATTTTACCTCATTTTACCTTCATTATACATCGTCATGATAATTATACTCCTGACTTAAGTGTTCTATCGATACGGAAGATAAACCCATCATTCACTAAAGATATTTTCCCCCGATTTGTTTCTGACAAGCGATGAAACTCCATGTATGTGCGTTGATGTAAATTTATATCGTGTCTTAACTTATTTACTATTCAGTAAATACGCCGTTTTAGAATCTAATGCATTCTGGGTAATATTTTCAAAAGCGTACCACAAAACGTTGTGATTGGTTTAAAATGTTCTAAACAATGGAAATCCATCCAATGACGCAACGTTATTTTCATTTTGGGGTACGAACAATGATATTACCCATAGTCCTTTAGATTCTGAAAAGGCGAATTGAGGAAACAGATTCTATTCACTCTTCAGTATTCGTAGTATAATTTTAATACGAGAAAAATATAAAGTTATAGATATTTTCAAAACTATAATTATGATATATTCATTATGAATTAAGAAATAATTCATGGGGGCTTGAATATATCGTGATTTTACCACGGGTTGGCCCTTTATGACAAATATTTTACCCCTGAGCGAATTATTTCGATTCTGATAGGACACATACGGCAATTCTTTTGGATCGAAGCGCTCTAGGTGTAGGCAAATATTTGCCGTTCCCATAAATTAACGCACTAATAAACTAGCGTAAAAGAACGGAGCAAACTGCATTAGTGACATGCTTAAACTATTTAAAATAATGTATTTAGACAGTTTTGGATGAATTTGAATGATAATTTATTTATATGTCTTATATGATGTACAATAAAGGGCTTTTGCCACATTTTAGCATCATTTGTGTATGTTTCCTTGTGATGATTTTCGGATTCACAAGCGTGTATTTTCCCGTAAAATGCTTACATTCTAACGTCATTGTTCTATGACGTCGGGTATCTCATTCATAAAAAAGCATATGACGTGGGAGTACAATCGGAACAGCACTGGCAATATATTCATATTTTACCACGGGTGTGTACTCAAAGCGTTTGAAGGACGTCATGTTAGAATCATCCTTTTATCTGTGTTACCTGTAATATGAATACGTGCAATCGTAAAAAAATAATCCCCAAAACCTTGCAAATGCAGTGTAAGTTTTAGAGTGTTAGACTAGGCTTCATGTATTATATAGTAATTGACCGTCTATCACACACAATTAAACAGTTAACACAATTATTACTGCTGAAAAGAAGGAATGCAAACGATGAGTATATATCGATACATATACACATCTTAATATAAACATAGAAAGATGTGGTATGATTGCCAATGGGACAACTCTCCACCAGAGACCAATTAGCATAGAAGTTTACAACTATAGGTCACCGTAAGGCCATCAACAATGAGCAAAACCCATACCGCATAATCAGCTATAAAAGTCCCCAAATAACAAATGTAAAACAATTCAAACGAGAAAAACTAACGACCTGATTAATGTACAAAACAATAAAAAAAAAATCTGTCCTACTAAAAAACGCCAGGGAGTGCCCGGAGAAGAAAAATTAGCGCCCGGGAGAAGAAAATAATAATATTTTATAACAATATTTTTTTTCCTTAAACTATAACTAATCATTGCTTGTTTTGTCCTTAATATAAATGGGGATATGTACGATGCTACATCTAAAGTGTTGTTGTACTTTTACATTTTACATTTTAGATTTCAAAATTGTATATTAAAGTAAGTAAATAGATATAAATAAGAGTATATAGAAGAATGATGAAAGACATTGTCCTCGATCAAAATGTACATTTTGTTACTAAAAATAATCGGTGCCTGAGGTCTAATATTTTCGCAACGGCATGGTGATCACTTTTTTATACAGATGCTGAGATAGATTTATCATATCTTTTTATAAAACTAAAACTGTTTCAATGGCTATGGTTATCATGGTTTTAATGCTTAGACTTAAATTTAAACCAAACTTCTGCTTTTTACCCCCTTGTTTTATCTACGGTACATATCGTTTTTGAAAAACATGTCTTTTGATGTCTTACATGTTATAAATCTTCCGCATAAACTGTGATCCATTATTATCAGTCTTTGGAAATAGTATTCATATATTATTGTTAAAATTGAAATATTCATACTTGTTTTTGTGCTTTATTACAAACGTATATATTATCTGAATTGGCAAATTACTTGTCTAAAATAAAAAATAAAAAATTCATAACTGAACAAAGGTGTCTCATGCCAATAAAATATAAATATATTTTCCACGGGCGCTTTTTCTGTTCCCCGGGCGCTATATTTTCTTATCCGGGCGCTTTTTCTTTTCCCCGGGCGCTTTTTCTTCACCCGGGCGCTCCCGGGCGCATTTTAGTAGGACCCAAAAATATAATGTTATACAAAAACAAACGACAACCACTGAATTACAGGTTCCTGACTTGGGACATTTTGTAACAGTACAACATAAGAACAAACTATAAAAATCAGTTGAAAAGAGCTTAACTAAATGGATCTATTATTCAGCGTAGAAAAACATCTTACAAAAACACAGACCGGATGTGGCAGGGTATTTATACATCCCAACAACAAAAAAGACAAAACTAATATAGATCTGATAGTACTTGCAGTTACTGACAGCTAGTTCAAAGCCAATAACAATTAATAAAAAAAAAATCATGCAAAAAACATCTGTCCTAAGTATAATGGTTTACTTTTTACAAATTGTTACTTGGATGGAGAGTTGTCTCATTGGAACTCATACCACATCTTCGTATATATATATGAATATACAAGTCTAAATTGAAAACTACGTTCAAACCTATGATTGCGTTGGATGTAAAACAAATTTCGTTGAAAAAGGGTCTAAATACAGCACAAACAACATATTCCAAAAGACAAAAAAAGTGAAAAAGTATATTTTAACAAAACGCATTTGACTAACAGGTCGAACAACTGATGTTCTTAAACCCTGCTGACTACCATTGGCGATTGCCAAATAAATTAATCACAAGATGTAACAAAATGGATCTTAATTATAAATTTAATACCAAACACAAAACAATAAACTTGCGTAGAGGATGGTATTCATCGTACAAAACCAACAAAAACTGTCCTCTCACAAGACATCTTCTTTCAACGAAACATCCTTTTGATAATGTTACTTTCCAAATTATAGAAGTCAGCACCGAGTGGGACACCACGGCGAGAAGGAGAAGAGAAAACTTTTGGATCTACCAACTCCACACTTAAGAACCTGATGGTCTTAACGAAAAAGACGAGAAAAGATACAGGAAAGATAAAGAATAATTTAAAAACAAAGCATCGTCCTGCAAAATTTTCTTATTTTCAAGGCAGCTAAGTGCAACATATACATTGAGCTGCAAAAGTTTCTTATCATCTACATCCGATTTCACCTGGATAGATGCACGCTGGATAAAGCTAGTTGGTCTAGCGAAATATTGCGTTTATTTTCCTCATTTTGTAAATATTTTAAACATTCTTATATTTACATACTAAATAGTGTGTTAAAATTACATTGTTAGGCAATCAATATATATATATATACGAGTCTAAATTGAAAACTACGTTCAAACATATGATTGCGTTGGATAAAAACCGCAAGTTTTATACGTGTGCATGTAAAACAAATTTCGTTGTAGAAGGGTCTAAGATTTACAGCACAAACAATATTTTCCAAAAGACCAAAAAAGTGAAGAAGTATATTTAAACAAAACGCATTTGACTAACAGGTCGAACAACTAACTTGTGGCCACGATGTTATGCCACAAACATAAGGTGTTAATATTTTTTTGTACACCAGATCCGGATTTCGACAATAAATGTCTCTTCAGTGATGTTAGGGTTCGAAACGGTATTTGGAAGGCCATATAAAATGTACCCTCATTTTTAGATAGACTCTTGAATTTTAAGAGTCAATATAGAATGAACGGATCATATAAACCGGAGGGAAAATATGATACAAGCCCAAACGAAAAAATATAAACGAGTCTAAATTGAAAACTACGTTCAAACCTATGTTTAGACGAGTTGTATATATGTCGTGTACATGTTATTATTTTGTACAGGTTATTACTTGTACAAAATTTTCATACAAGTAATTACTTGTATGATGCCATCATACAGGTTATTACTTGTATAAATATAATTGTACAAGTAATAACCTGTACAAATTTTGTGGAGAAAAAGATAATAACTTGTACAAATCATTATTTTACCTTGGCCTATTTGAAGTTCACAACAAATTGTTTCCCTTTTAACATATAATTCATTACTTTGCCTAAAGGTATAAACTCTCAATATGTGAGTACATTTCACAGTGGGATTTCCAGTGAAACTAGAACAATAGAAAAGTCACTCTTCTTATGAAAGAGATAGAAAAGGTCTAAAAACAGGAGAGACAATTTACGCATAAAACCCGATATGCATAGGGATGAATATCTCTTAAAACACAAAACCATTATATAACTTTTATACAACCACTATAAATAAAGTATATGTTAAAGCTAAATGTGTTAATATATGATTTTTTAATTGCCAAACATGCTGTAAATTAAACAACCTATTGTTCAACATAGGGGTGTGTAAAAAACTGCCACATTTGACTGCATATTTTTCTTTTTTTTTGAAAAAAATATATATCAAACCTTAATAATGTAGCTTTCTGGGTATCCAATTTTTAACGTGTTCCGAAATGTAGTTTCGTCACAAGAATTTTTCAAAGTTGTGTCATTTTGCCTATATGAATGTCGGTAAATTCGTATGATCGAGCACACCGACAAGTATATCGTTGGGACAACTCGATATAATGTAATCAATATACGTGAAAGATTACCTAATGTGAAGTTTATCAAAATCATCATAACATAATTGATCAACACATTATGTTTGAACAACATGAGTCCTACAATATAAGATTTAAAGGTGCATATCATTTACATTCAACGTTTTTATTGGATTTTTTTTTTACTACAATGTAACCTCGAGGTTCAACGTTGATAGTTTAAAAAAAAATCCCAGAATTTTTTTGAATGATATTGTAAATGATATGAACCTTCGAATTCTTATAACATCGGAATAGAAAATATGTGATCCGAATTAACCATGCACGTGTGTTACAGAAGATTATGGACTTTTATGATTTAAGGGTTTTTCTTTAACAATATTATGATCCCAAATTTGATGAATTTTGTTGGCAATACTTTAATATACACACTACATATAACAAAGTATATATTAAATCTCAATGTATTATTATTAGGAAAAATGTTTGACTCTGTAAAAAAAAATCTCCCCCCTCCCCCGTATTACATGTAATGGTTTAAACCTAAAGGATTCGCACTAACTGCCCAAAAGGGGTCCGCTCCAGCCTTGAATCAGTGATTTTGTTTATCATAAACAAAATATTGTCTCACACTGAAAGTGGCAGTCGGGCAACATGCACAGCCCGGATTGTCAAAACAACTAAGATTTACAAAAATGATTACAAACAAAAACCATCAGTTGGACAATCTTACTGGAATCTGATTATCTCTACTGATAAATAATGCAACACTAATGACACATTTAAGTTTTGGAATGATTTTGTTCACAAAGAATGTTTCTCATTGGTATACATTTCTATGCTCTTGTCTTTTCAGAGTTTATATTGGAAATTAAAAATTGCTGCATGAAAGACACTAGCTCCACATTCCTATGCATATGATTTTATATGTATGAGAATCATTCTATAAAATATCCGTTTGATATCCTTTCAATGCATGACACTGTCTAGTGGTTTTTCTGCCACAATTACAAGGAAAACCTGGCTAAACTTGTGCTAAATCAAACACTTTTAAAATCTTACATCGCTATTGATGTTAAGCAATTATTTAAAGGGCCATCCGGAACTGTTGGGTTTTATGACAGTCTTCCTTCCATACACACCATCGCTGCAAAATAATTTGAACATTCAATTAGATGATTATAATATTATTTGGCAATCCAAAGAGAACCTGAAAACATCAGACCACAATAAACAGAGACCCCAAAAAAGCCAATTTTACTTTACAATGAAATTGAAAAAGTAGTTAGTTACATGTCAAATCATCTTTTGGCTGTCGACAAAAAATAAATAAAATCTAAATTTCGTAGCATTTTACCCCCCCCCCCCTTTTTTTAACTGAATTTGTTCAAGGTATGGTGGTTTTACCCCTTTTCAGATTTCAGTATGTCATGTTGTATATCTTTTATAAATTAGATGAATTTCTAGCAAGTTTCTACGATATTCTTTATCATTTGACAAAATACTATGCATCTGAATTAAATTGTTTACTATTTGAAAAAGCGCGCCTTCTTTTACTTTAATTTACTTCCCTTTATTTCACATAGCAACAAATATTAAAAACTGCCACATTTGACTGCATATCAATTTTTTTTCCCCAAAAAAATATATGTCAAGCAGCATAATTAACTTTACAAATTGGGAGAAAATCAAGATGTTCCGACTATAGGTTAGTATTAAAAAAAATAATGAAAGGTTGGCATGATTCCAGGTTTGAACCCTGACGACACTTAAAATCGAAAATTCACTTATTTACCTATCATATGGAGATACGATGATGTGATAAACTTAACAATTAATAATTTACCTGGTGCATTATCATATTCACATTACGTTGACACGTCTCAGTTCGTCTGTGTTAGCTCATTTCAAGCTCGTAAACAATGTACACCATTTTCCGCTATTCTTTACCGATTACCTCTAGTCAGAAGAGCCCACTGTTTACAGGGGCGATAATATTTTGTCACCAGTTCACGCACTGTTCAGTCGGAAACCAGGCTGAAATAGAACAAAAGAATCTAAGCTCTTTGTTAGAGAAGGCGATAAATGTTTACTGTATTGTTTACTATAGTGACAAAATTTTTAAAAGTTAATAGAAACAAACAAATTTGCAATTTTCTTCTCAATTACGAGGTGTTTTATTTTAAAAACACCATTTGCATAAGTTTTCAATTTATCTAGTTCATAGTTTAATAAGCAGAACAATTAGATATCAACTCGACGACATGGGTATCTTTCAAGTTGGATGACAAAAATGCATAACCTCCGATTTTTTTGATAAAATTACCACGGACGGAAACCATATAAATCTATTACTTCAGTAATTTTCGTGTCTGCCCTTCCATTTTGTGACTGAAGAAAAAATTACAAAAATGGGTAACAATTGTATCGAAAAGAGAAAATCGAGTGCACCGTTTTATGTTAGGGCGTGTTTGAGTTGAGTATTTTGTCTTGATATCGTACTAACCCTCTTGCTGCCGACCGTTTTTCAAGGTTGCATTTCATATGCCGGAAAATACGACAGCTCAACGTCTGTGACGTAACATGCCAAACAACAACGTCATTCGATATATGACGTCACGACAAAATGACCACTACATTTGGGACCAATTGGAGAAAAACATAACCCTGTTTATTCTTCCGTATTTTAATTGAAAGAGATACAGCATTGATAAGAAGCTTGCATAAATTTATCCATGGACATATGTGTCCCTCCGGCACTGCCGGTTTGGACATATATGTCCCTCCGGCAGCAAGAGGGCTAAGCAAGAATATTTCATATATCGTCTCGCTTCAAATTCTATCATTTTTATACATTAAAGCTACAGGTTGACGTTATAACACAAAAAAAATCACAGTACTAAAAGATGAAATATATAGGTCAAGTGAAATACCTGTCTAATGAGTCACAAAAACAGAGAAGGTGTATTCGAATATATATATACAACTCGTCTAAACATCAATCCAACAATGTTAGATCTGTAAATTTGCTTTCGCAAATTTTTTGTTCTTCCCTCGCCGGGATTCGAACCCATGCTACTGTGATATCGTGACACCAAATCGCCTGCACTGCAGCCGTCCCGCTAGACCACACGACCACCTGGGCTCTCAAAATAAAAGAGCTTTCGGTGGGCATGTGTTACCTTTCCACGTCAGTTTTAATCTAGCGGCGTACTACAGTACATGATATATAAGGCATGAAGATGTTATTGTTACAGATCAGCTAAATTATCTATAGTAAAGGATCCTACAAATTAATGTAAGATACAGTCACAGAAAATAATTATATTCATAAGTACGTCTGAGTCAGTGACAACCCTACAACAGATGTATCCATCGGATCGCCATCAATGATGGTGATACATGGCTGTGTACATTTCCATTGACTATTCGTTAGGTCATTGACGACATTTAAGGTAAAGACGATGTGCATTTCATCCATGGCAACGGACAATTGTGATTTCTTCAATAATATACAAAACACTCACACTTTTCATCTGAAAATCTTCTTATTGTCAAATTTTATTTAATTCTGAAGCGTACAAAATGTTTTGAAATGATGATACAGTTTAACTCCGGAATAGGACATATGACGTCATACGGGTATGTGCGAAAGACTAGACCAACGATTTGTGGAATTTTTAATTTAACACAATGAGAGTTTTGACCATAAGAGAAATAGAAAAACTCTTGAGAATTGGATATCGCTTGATATAAACTCGCGTAATTTAATGCCGAGGCTCGTTTATTATTATATTGAAATTAAATAACTGGAGTTGATATCAAGCGATATCCAATTCTCACTCGTTATGAAACCTATAATTAGTTTGATTTTAATTAAATGATAACAAAATCTTAAGTATAAAAATAAGAAGATGTAGTCTGATTGCCAATGAGACAACTCTCCACCAAATGTCTACTATAGGTCACCATACGGCCTTCAACAATGAACAAACATCGCAAAGTCTGTTATAAAAAGCCCCAAAGTAACAAATGTTTAAAATATCCATTTCATTATCGTCCAACGCGATGTCACTTTAACAAAGTCTGGCATCAACTACACATTCGATGTATTAGGATTTAAAAGATCAATTTCAGATCTTAAGCAATGACAAAGTCTTTCTTCTGACAGTTTTAAGCTTCGAAAATATAGTTTGAAAATATTTTAACAAAGTAGAAAGTTTATCTTCAAGTCAGTACCTCAAAATATCAGACCAAAGCGAAGATAAAAAAATATTGAAAAACTTACTGAAGATTAAAATTTAATCGTTATATATTTAAACGACTACATATTTAACTTATATACATTGTATATATAAAACTGCTTGATCAATGGGGATTTACATGCCAGAACTAACCTTCGTTGTAAGGTTTATATGTATTGTAAATCTTTACGTTGACGATAACCGACTATCAAAATTTATAAAATATTAAAATGAAAAATATATAATGGACGTACATCAGCGTTGTGCAATCTACGCAATACAATCACATCTTTATATTTTTTTTATTTTAAAATATAAACTAAACCAACGAAAGTTAACCCTTTCTACCTTTGTGTAAATCTATCTGACTTTGTCAGTATGGCATGGCTCGAAGTCGCGATTTCTTCAATTTTTGTAAGAATTTCGGTGCCAAAAATATGTCACACTATTTGTGTTAGAAAGCCAATCAAATAAGACTTGTGACGGGTGATATTATTTATCAACAAGAGTTAACTTACACAAGGCCGATGCAGCTTGTTGCGTACAGATCTTGAGACATTCGAAAATATATTCAGCACGCGAACTTACAATTATACTGCTATTATCTCAATCTGATTCAGTTGAAGTAAAATGATTCACCTTGCATGTTTATTAAGCTTCTGTAGTTTTGTACTTGGATTTCTGTTGGACTCCGAACAAACTGTTAGTCAAAATACAAATAAACCATGCCTTTTAGTTGATGACTTTTTAGCCGAAAAGAAGGAATTGAAGCATCAAATAAACCAGCTAGAACATGACAGCGAGCAAACTGTTAATGCGTTAACAAGACAGATACAGCGCAAGTTTTCTATTCTCAATGAGAAAATAAAGGCAAGTCTCAGTCTGAATGATACTTTAGAGCTAATAAAAACATGGGAAGTAAGATATCTTGCAATTGAGGAAAATAATGTGCAACTGAGTAAAACATACGCTACACTACAAAAAATTTACAACAAACAGGAATCCGCTCTTTCGGCGCTATGGAACAAGTCTATTGAGATGGAGAAAAAAATCTCCAAACTTGAACACTTAAAAAGTATTAATCAATCCTTGAATTTAGAAAACGTTCAGAATCAGCTAAAAACTGTTGTGGAAAAAACCAACACACTTTCAAATAATCAGTATGCAAGAGATCAAGATTTCCTTGCCCTGTATAATGTTACATTGCATTCAGAAAAAAGCATAACGACCTTGGACGGGCGAATGTCAAGTTTATACAGTGAAATTACGATAATGGAGGAAAAGGTGTCGAGGAATAGTAAACAAGGTATGGTATTTAAATTCTTTGATCTCGTGATTTCAATTTTACCAATATTATAAATTCGTCAAATACATGTACATCTTCCAGATGCTCTCAAGAACATACTTATAGCTGTCATATATCAGGCAATATCAATAATAATTTATTATAATATGATTTCTTACACGTTTGATTTTATATCAATACTGCAAGAACCGTCAAAACGACCCCATTGTGTAATGGTCCCGTCATGTTGATGTGAAATGAATTAAAACGAAGCTTTGTAAAAAGACTAATACACTGAGCCGGAAAACTTACGCGATATATCACATGGCAATGGTCTGCAAGAACACATGTCACCTTACACGGACACCTTATCCTGACTCCAAGCCAACCAGTTTTTCTCTCACTCTTAAATGTCGCTTGCTGGAATTTCAACCGAACGGTCATATACGTGAGAGGTTTAGCTAGCTATAAAACCAGGTTTTATCCACCATTTGCTACATAAGGAAATGCCGGTACCAAGTCAGGAATGTTACAGTTGTTTTACAATAGTTTGGTGTGTTTTAGCTTTTGATTTTGTCAGCTGTTAAGAAACTTTCTGTTTCTTTTTTAATTTACTTGGAGATTAGTGTTTTTGATTTTTTGTATTTTGCTAAGCGGAGAAGCAGCAAACACCTTTTTTCAAGTAAGTGGGTTACCGGGATCACAACCACGACATCCCGCACTCGAAGTGAAAATCTCCACAATGATTACAATTATACAGATTATTTCCTTAAGAAATGTTTTACTTGTATTATTTTATCACAAAAAGGGCTTAAGAAGAATGCCTTTGATCGTCAGGAAAATTTCTTAAAACGGATGAACGAACAGTTTATTTAAAGTGGAATAAAAATTAATTGGTTTTCAAAGCTTTTTATGTCATTTATCTATTTCTTTTATATGTTTTATTATCTGTGTGTGTAAAAGTTTATGCTTAAAATATTGTACTGATATTTCGGTATTTTATTTTCAGTTGCGATGACAGCTTGTGGTCAAGCGGATAAAACTTACATCAATGATGAGTCGGTCCAATTCCCTTTGTTACACAGCATTGTGGGAATAAATAAAACATCTTCCTTTAAGTCAACTGGAAAGTTTATTTGTGAAATTGCTGGCTTATATCAAGTATCTGCTTTTCTCAGATCACCAACCTCTGGAAAAAATTTCTACTTGAAAAAAAATAATGATGTGTTGTCTACTTCTGGAACACAATGGCACAGTACTCCTGCTCACTTTACTAGCGGTGTTGCAGGCGTAGCAACGTTACAGCAAAATGACACGATTCATATCCAAGTGTCCGGTTCAGTCTTCGTTTATGGTGTTTATTCGTGTGTTACCATTATAAAAATTAAATAAATTGTTAACTTGACCCGAATTTGTAAAACGCAATTGTTCATTTCTCTCATCTACCAGTCCACAAGGGTGACCAGGGAATAGAAATATGGTAATTTCAGATCGTTTCATGGCTGACAGTAAAATCCTGCCAAATCCATTTCGGATGTGCGGGATGTATGAGGATGCAGCCACATCCGGTCCGAATGGAACGTTAGATTCGATGCCTAGTGCATAGATTACAAAACAGACATAAAGTTTTCTTTTACTTTTATGAATTTATTTATTGATCCAAGTTTTAAGGATAAATACACTGTCTGCAGTTCTGCGATTAACTCTAAATCTAAACAGAGCATTAGTTAATTTTTATTCCATAGGTTTAATCATTATTTGATTTAAGATACTGCTAAATAATTTGGATATACAGTTAAAGAAATTCCTCTGTAATTGCTTGGCTTACATTTGTCACCAGATTTATGTACTAAAGTTATGTATGCAGAATTCCGTGGAGTTGGATAGTATCCTGTTTTCAACATAAGATTAAATAGTTGAGCATATGCTTTGGTAGTTACTAGACTACTAAATTTAATAACCTCGTTCAACACACTATCTGGACCGCTTTTCAATTTTTTAAGTTTTTTACAATACATTTAATTTCAGAGCATGCAATTAATAGGTCTGTCTGTCTCCGGGTTAAAAGAAATAGTATCTTCAATATTTTTCAGCTTTTGCTCAATTTTGGTTTAAAAATCATTATTTATTTGTGAAAACTTTCCTTGATTTTGGAAATGTTTTATTGTGCTTTCACTGTCCTTAAACATTTCTTTTAAATCATCATCTCCATCTATAATTTTTTTTCTAGTGATTTTAGGATTTTGCAGTATTCTTGAGGATTTTTATTCATCGAATCTGAAAGTTGATCAAAGATTTTCTTTTTATATTCGTTTTTGTTTTGTTTCGTAAACTTTCTAAAAGATTTGAGTATACAGAAATATTTATGTTTCAGTGAACAGTTAACGGGATTTTGTCTTAATTCTTTTCCGATATGCATGCAGGATTCTTTTAAACCATTTTGAGTTGTGGACATATATTATTGTATTGAATGCGAGTTCTCTCTGGTGTGTACTTAGTGCCTTAGTGTCCTTTTTACTTAAGATTGGAGGGGCAATGAATATTTTTGAAATTTATCTAGGCTCAGATCAAAGGAAAAGAGTTCTGAAAAAGACATAAAAAAAGAAAAAAATCGGTTTTTAATTTTTTTAAAAACCTTGGGTCCGAGATAACTTTTTTGCCTTAAATTTCTAAAATTCAAATGGTCATTTATTCACCTTATATAACTATTATTGAACTATTTTCTACCTAAATTAGCAAGAGGGAAAAAAATAAGAGAAATACTGCAAAAGATATTTGAGAGAAAAAAAAGTTCACTTGAAAAGATATTCTGTAATGTATTGTTGATTTTTGTTTTATTTTTAAAGCCTTTCTTATATATCCTTTTTGTCTAGTATGTTTTTATTATCGTACACATATAAAAATGTAAGTTTATTAGTATAATTTATTTTTTTAATGTACATTTTAATAACTATATTACAATCATTTTGTTGGTGCTGTAGCACTCATACTTTCCATTAGAATACACACAACTCTATTATTTACTGATTCCCCCCAAAAAACATTCAAAAGCATGAATTAATAGCGGTTTTAACGACATATATATGAAAGATGCATACAAAATGCCGCCTTTTCTTGCTTTTAGGAGTGGATCTTAATATTTATTATTGAATACTATCTAATAAATGTGGAGATAAATGAAGAAATTAAACTGTCTTAAATGACATTTTATCTCTTTATCCGTTTTTATTCAATATGTATATCGAAGTTGCTTTACACTTATACATGAATAAACATTAATCAGAATATATGAAAAATGGGTTATGATTACATGTAACGCGTTCTTGTGTTAGACCTTTCTTGCCAACTTTGATTTGTTTATGAAGTGACCAAATTTCCTTTTCTCTGTGACTTTCAAAATTCAATCTGTATTATTTGTCCACAAATAAGTATAGACAAAGATTAGTCTATTGTGTTTGAACTATAAGAACTAGCTAAGGCCATATGCACTGCTGATATATTAGTCTGTGTGGCCTATAAATCAACGCATAACATCTCTATAATACAGTGATTTTCTGGTCTCTGCAGATATAGAGTTGTGGTTTTTACAGACCAGCGCTGTATTTCTAAAGTCGAGCGCTAGAGACGTTTAATCCACAGTTGGAAATTTAAATATTAAAGCTGTGTCCTCTTAATCACTTTTCAATCCTTTATCAAATGTTAATATCGTCGCATGGAATACGCGCCACTGAACGTTTTATTAAAATAAACATCCAACAATCACTCAGTCAAATGCGAACCAAATGCGGATATATTTTTTTTTAACAAAGACTACCAAAACCATTTAATGGATAAGGGAGATAAATCGAACGCATATGTGACATGTAAATAAACGAAACTCAACGTAAGGTTACGCAACATTTAACAACGCAAAACCAATTGAACCACAACAATAAACTCCAAGGTTGCAAAATGAATATTGAATTGTTTACTGTTGTCTCTAAAGACGCTGCAATATCGGTAGAAATTTTTACTACATAAAATTACAGCATCCTAACGATACGTTCGTCGAGCTTCGTCCGTTCGTAAGATGTTGAGAAACCTCTATTAAGATATAATTATTGATTCCTGAATGGTTCAAAATAACCAAAATAGCATGTACCTAGACCTCCTGTTCAACATTCATACTCTAAAATATTGTTTTAAAAAAATGGTAGAAATAAATGTTATTTTTACTTAATATAAGTTCTTAAAATATTCAAAAGTATGTTTAGAGCCAACATATTTTAATAAACAGTTTTTGATTTTAGAACGTATGTTACTGACATTTCTGATAAAATGTCCACTACGAAACGAAGTCATTAAATTTGGCTAATAAACAGTTTTTTAAAATCAATGTTTGAAAGAGATATAAACATAAGGGTCTCTTACAAAAGAAGTGATGCCTTTATAACGGCAGTTAAATTGTTTGCAAAAAAAATTAAAGCACATCAAATAGACCAGAGTGATATCGTATTTTGGTTAATATAAAAAAGAAGATGTGGTATGATTGCCAATGAGACAACTGTCCACAAGAGACCAAAATGACACATACATTAACAATTATAGGTCACCGTACGGCCTTCAACAATGAGCAAAGCTCATACCGCATAGTCAGCTATAATAAAAGGTCCCGATATGAAAATGTAAAACAATTCAAACGAGAAAATAACGGCCTTATTTATATAAAAAAAAATGAACGAAAAACAAATATGAAACACATAAACAAACGACAACCACTGAATTACAGGCTCCTGACTTGGGACAGGCACATACATAAATAATGTGTCGGGGTTAAACATGTTAGCGGGATCCCAACCCTCCCCTTTTTTTAACTGAATTTGTTCAAGGTATGGTGGTTTTACCCCTTTTCAGATTTCAGTATGTCATGTTGTATATCTTTTATAAATTAGATGAATTTCTAGCAAGTTTCTACGATATTCTTTATCATTTGACAAAATACTATGCATCTGAATTAAATTGTTTACTATTTGAAAAAGCGCGCCTTCTTTTACTTTAATTTACTTCCCTTTATTTCACATAGCAACAAATATTAAAAACTGCCACATTTGACTGCATATCAATTTTTTTTCCCCAAAAAAATATATGTCAAGCAGCATAATTAACTTTACAAATTGGGAGAAAATCAAGATGTTCCGACTATAGGTTAGTATTAAAAAAAATAATGAAAGGTTGGCATGATTCCAGGTTTGAACCCTGACGACACTTAAAATCGAAAATTCACTTATTTACCTATCATATGGAGATACGATGATGTGATAAACTTAACAATTAATAATTTACCTGGTGCATTATCATATTCACATTACGTTGACACGTCTCAGTTCGTCTGTGTTAGCTCATTTCAAGCTCGTAAACAATGTACACCATTTTCCGCTATTCTTTACCGATTACCTCTAGTCAGAAGAGCCCACTGTTTACAGGGGCGATAATATTTTGTCACCAGTTCACGCACTGTTCAGTCGGAAACCAGGCTGAAATAGAACAAAAGAATCTAAGCTCTTTGTTAGAGAAGGCGATAAATGTTTACTGTATTGTTTACTATAGTGACAAAATTTTTAAAAGTTAATAGAAACAAACAAATTTGCAATTTTCTTCTCAATTACGAGGTGTTTTATTTTAAAAACACCATTTGCATAAGTTTTCAATTTATCTAGTTCATAGTTTAATAAGCAGAACAATTAGATATCAACTCGACGACATGGGTATCTTTCAAGTTGGATGACAAAAATGCATAACCTCCGATTTTTTTGATAAAATTACCACGGACGGAAACCATATAAATCTATTACTTCAGTAATTTTCGTGTCTGCCCTTCCATTTTGTGACTGAAGAAAAAATTACAAAAATGGGTAACAATTGTATCGAAAAGAGAAAATCGAGTGCACCGTTTTATGTTAGGGCGTGTTTGAGTTGAGTATTTTGTCTTGATATCGTACTAACCCTCTTGCTGCCGACCGTTTTTCAAGGTTGCATTTCATATGCCGGAAAATACGACAGCTCAACGTCTGTGACGTAACATGCCAAACAACAACGTCATTCGATATATGACGTCACGACAAAATGACCACTACATTTGGGACCAATTGGAGAAAAACATAACCCTGTTTATTCTTCCGTATTTTAATTGAAAGAGATACAGCATTGATAAGAAGCTTGCATAAATTTATCCATGGACATATGTGTCCCTCCGGCACTGCCGGTTTGGACATATATGTCCCTCCGGCAGCAAGAGGGCTAAGCAAGAATATTTCATATATCGTCTCGCTTCAAATTCTATCATTTTTATACATTAAAGCTACAGGTTGACGTTATAACACAAAAAAAATCACAGTACTAAAAGATGAAATATATAGGTCAAGTGAAATACCTGTCTAATGAGTCACAAAAACAGAGAAGGTGTATTCGAATATATATATACAACTCGTCTAAACATCAATCCAACAATGTTAGATCTGTAAATTTGCTTTCGCAAATTTTTTGTTCTTCCCTCGCCGGGATTCGAACCCATGCTACTGTGATATCGTGACACCAAATCGCCTGCACTGCAGCCGTCCCGCTAGACCACACGACCACCTGGGCTCTCAAAATAAAAGAGCTTTCGGTGGGCATGTGTTACCTTTCCACGTCAGTTTTAATCTAGCGGCGTACTACAGTACATGATATATAAGGCATGAAGATGTTATTGTTACAGATCAGCTAAATTATCTATAGTAAAGGATCCTACAAATTAATGTAAGATACAGTCACAGAAAATAATTATATTCATAAGTACGTCTGAGTCAGTGACAACCCTACAACAGATGTATCCATCGGATCGCCATCAATGATGGTGATACATGGCTGTGTACATTTCCATTGACTATTCGTTAGGTCATTGACGACATTTAAGGTAAAGACGATGTGCATTTCATCCATGGCAACGGACAATTGTGATTTCTTCAATAATATACAAAACACTCACACTTTTCATCTGAAAATCTTCTTATTGTCAAATTTTATTTAATTCTGAAGCGTACAAAATGTTTTGAAATGATGATACAGTTTAACTCCGGAATAGGACATATGACGTCATACGGGTATGTGCGAAAGACTAGACCAACGATTTGTGGAATTTTTAATTTAACACAATGAGAGTTTTGACCATAAGAGAAATAGAAAAACTCTTGAGAATTGGATATCGCTTGATATAAACTCGCGTAATTTAATGCCGAGGCTCGTTTATTATTATATTGAAATTAAATAACTGGAGTTGATATCAAGCGATATCCAATTCTCACTCGTTATGAAACCTATAATTAGTTTGATTTTAATTAAATGATAACAAAATCTTAAGTATAAAAATAAGAAGATGTAGTCTGATTGCCAATGAGACAACTCTCCACCAAATGTCTACTATAGGTCACCATACGGCCTTCAACAATGAACAAACATCGCAAAGTCTGTTATAAAAAGCCCCAAAGTAACAAATGTTTAAAATATCCATTTCATTATCGTCCAACGCGATGTCACTTTAACAAAGTCTGGCATCAACTACACATTCGATGTATTAGGATTTAAAAGATCAATTTCAGATCTTAAGCAATGACAAAGTCTTTCTTCTGACAGTTTTAAGCTTCGAAAATATAGTTTGAAAATATTTTAACAAAGTAGAAAGTTTATCTTCAAGTCAGTACCTCAAAATATCAGACCAAAGCGAAGATAAAAAAATATTGAAAAACTTACTGAAGATTAAAATTTAATCGTTATATATTTAAACGACTACATATTTAACTTATATACATTGTATATATAAAACTGCTTGATCAATGGGGATTTACATGCCAGAACTAACCTTCGTTGTAAGGTTTATATGTATTGTAAATCTTTACGTTGACGATAACCGACTATCAAAATTTATAAAATATTAAAATGAAAAATATATAATGGACGTACATCAGCGTTGTGCAATCTACGCAATACAATCACATCTTTATATTTTTTTTATTTTAAAATATAAACTAAACCAACGAAAGTTAACCCTTTCTACCTTTGTGTAAATCTATCTGACTTTGTCAGTATGGCATGGCTCGAAGTCGCGATTTCTTCAATTTTTGTAAGAATTTCGGTGCCAAAAATATGTCACACTATTTGTGTTAGAAAGCCAATCAAATAAGACTTGTGACAGGTGATATTATTTATCAACAAGAGTTAACTTACACAAGGCCGATGCAGCTTGTTGCGTACAGATCTTGAGACATTCGAAAATATATTCAGCACGCGAACTTACAATTATACTGCTATTATCTCAATCTGATTCAGTTGAAGTAAAATGATTCACCTTGCATGTTTATTAAGCTTCTGTAGTTTTGTACTTGGATTTCTGTTGGACTCCGAACAAACTGTTAGTCAAAATACAAATAAACCATGCCTTTTAGTTGATGACTTTTTAGCCGAAAAGAAGGAATTGAAGCATCAAATAAACCAGCTAGAACATGACAGCGAGCAAACTGTTAATGCGTTAACAAGACAGATACAGCGCAAGTTTTCTATTCTCAATGAGAAAATAAAGGCAAGTCTCAGTCTGAATGATACTTTAGAGCTAATAAAAACATGGGAAGTAAGATATCTTGCAATTGAGGAAAATAATGTGCAACTGAGTAAAACATACGCTACACTACAAAAAATTTACAACAAACAGGAATCCGCTCTTTCGGCGCTATGGAACAAGTCTATTGAGATGGAGAAAAAAATCTCCAAACTTGAACACTTAAAAAGTATTAATCAATCCTTGAATTTAGAAAACGTTCAGAATCAGCTAAAAACTGTTGTGGAAAAAACCAACACACTTTCAAATAATCAGTATGCAAGAGATCAAGATTTCCTTGCCCTGTATAATGTTACATTGCATTCAGAAAAAAGCATAACGACCTTGGACGGGCGAATGTCAAGTTTATACAGTGAAATTACGATAATGGAGGAAAAGGTGTCGAGGAATAGTAAACAAGGTATGGTATTTAAATTCTTTGATCTCGTGATTTCAATTTTACCAATATTATAAATTCGTCAAATACATGTACATCTTCCAGATGCTCTCAAGAACATACTTATAGCTGTCATATATCAGGCAATATCAATAATAATTTATTATAATATGATTTCTTACACGTTTGATTTTATATCAATACTGCAAGAACCGTCAAAACGACCCCATTGTGTAATGGTCCCGTCATGTTGATGTGAAATGAATTAAAACGAAGCTTTGTAAAAGGACTAATACACTGAGCCGGAAAACTTACGCGATATATCACATGGCAATGGTCTGCAAGAACACATGTCACCTTACACGGACACCTTATCCTGACTCCAAGCCAACCAGTTTTTCTCTCACTCTTAAATGTCGCTTGCTGGAATTTCAACCGAACGGTCATATACGTGAGAGGTTTAGCTAGCTATAAAACCAGGTTTTATCCACCATTTGCTACATAAGGAAATGCCGGTACCAAGTCAGGAATGTTACAGTTGTTTTACAATAGTTTGGTGTGTTTTAGCTTTTGATTTTGTCAGCTGTTAAGAAACTTTCTGTTTCTTTTTTAATTTACTTGGAGATTAGTGTTTTTGATTTTTTGTATTTTGCTAAGCGGAGAAGCAGCAAACACCTTTTTTCAAGTAAGTGGGTTACCGGGATCACAACCACGACATCCCGCACTCGAAGTGAAAATCTCCACAATGATTACAATTATACAGATTATTTCCTTAAGAAATGTTTTACTTGTATTATTTTATCACAAAAAGGGCTTAAGAAGAATGCCTTTGATCGTCAGGAAAATTTCTTAAAACGGATGAACGAACAGTTTATTTAAAGTGGAATAAAAATGAAT
Organism: Mytilus galloprovincialis; assembly: GCA_037788925.1. NCBI lineage: Eukaryota > Metazoa > Mollusca > Bivalvia > Mytilida > Mytilidae > Mytilus > Mytilus galloprovincialis. The sequence goes on from CM075332.1 coordinate 59,106,673, forward strand.
TGGTTTTCAAAGCTTTTTATGTCATTTATCTATTTCTTTTATATGTTTTATTATCTGTGTGTGTAAAAGTTTATGCTTAAAATATTGTACTGATATTTCGGTATTTTATTTTCAGTTGCGATGACAGCTTGTGGTCAAGCGGATAAAACTTACATCAATGATGAGTCGGTCCAATTCCCTTTGTTACACAGCATTGTGGGAATAAATAAAACATCTTCCTTTAAGTCAACTGGAAAGTTTATTTGTGAAATTGCTGGCTTATATCAAGTATCTGCTTTTCTCAGATCACCAACCTCTGGAAAAAATTTCTACTTGAAAAAAAATAATGATGTGTTGTCTACTTCTGGAACACAATGGCACAGTACTCCTGCTCACTTTACTAGCGGTGTTGCAGGCGTAGCAACGTTACAGCAAAATGACACGATTCATATCCAAGTGTCCGGTTCAGTCTTCGTTTATGGTGTTTATTCGTGTGTTACCATTATAAAAATTAAATAAATTGTTAACTTGACCCGAATTTGTAAAACGCAATTGTTCATTTCTCTCATCTACCAGTCCACAAGGGTGACCAGGGAATAGAAATATGGTAATTTCAGATCGTTTCATGGCTGACAGTAAAATCCTGCCAAATCCATTTCGGATGTGCGGGATGTATGAGGATGCAGCCACATCCGGTCCGAATGGAACGTTAGATTCGATGCCTAGTGCATAGATTACAAAACAGACATAAAGTTTTCTTTTACTTTTATGAATTTATTTATTGATCCAAGTTTTAAGGATAAATACACTGTCTGCAGTTCTGCGATTAACTCTAAATCTAAACAGAGCATTAGTTAATTTTTATTCCATAGGTTTAATCATTATTTGATTTAAGATACTGCTAAATAATTTGGATATACAGTTAAAGAAATTCCTCTGTAATTGCTTGGCTTACATTTGTCACCAGATTTATGTACTAAAGTTATGTATGCAGAATTCCGTGAAGTTGGATAGTATCCTGTTTTCAACATAAGATTAAATAGTTGAGCATATGCTTTGGTAGTTACTAGACTACTAAATTTAATAACCTCGTTCAACACACTATCTGGACCGCTTTTCAATTTTTTAAGTTTTTTACAATACATTTAATTTCAGAGCATGCAATTAATAGGTCTGTCTGTCTCCGGGTTAAAAGAAATAGTATCTTCAATATTTTTCAGCTTTTGCTCAATTTTGGTTTAAAAATCATTATTTATTTGTGAAAACTTTCCTTGATTTTGGAAATGTTTTATTGTGCTTTCACTGTCCTTAAACATTTCTTTTAAATCATCATCTCCATCTATAATTTTTTTTCTAGTGATTTTAGGATTTTGCAGTATTCTTGAGGATTTTTATTCATCGAATCTGAAAGTTGATCAAAGATTTTCTTTTTATATTCGTTTTTGTTTTGTTTCGTAAACTTTCTAAAAGATTTGAGTATACAGAAATATTTATGTTTCAGTGAACAGTTAACGGGATTTTGTCTTAATTCTTTTCCGATATGCATGCAGGATTCTTTTAAACCATTTTGAGTTGTGGACATATATTATTGTATTGAATGCGAGTTCTCTCTGGTGTGTACTTAGTGCCTTAGTGTCCTTTTTACTTAAGATTGGAGGGGCAATGAATATTTTTGAAATTTATCTAGGCTCAGATCAAAGGAAAAGAGTTCTGAAAAAGACATAAAAAAAGAAAAAAATCGGTTTTTAATTTTTTTAAAAACCTTGGGTCCGAGATAACTTTTTTGCCTTAAATTTCTAAAATTCAAATGGTCATTTATTCACCTTATATAACTATTATTGAACTATTTTCTACCTAAATTAGCAAGAGGGAAAAAAATAAGAGAAATACTGCAAAAGATATTTGAGAGAAAAAAAAGTTCACTTGAAAAGATATTCTGTAATGTATTGTTGATTTTTGTTTTATTTTTAAAGCCTTTCTTATATATCCTTTTTGTCTAGTATGTTTTTATTATCGTACACATATAAAAATGTAAGTTTATTAGTATAATTTATTTTTTTAATGTACATTTTAATAACTATATTACAATCATTTTGTTGGTGCTGTAGCACTCATACTTTCCATTAGAATACACACAACTCTATTATTTACTGATTCCCCCCAAAAAACATTCAAAAGCATGAATTAATAGCGGTTTTAACGACATATATATGAAAGATGCATACAAAATGCCGCCTTTTCTTGCTTTTAGGAGTGGATCTTAATATTTATTATTGAATACTATCTAATAAATGTGGAGATAAATGAAGAAATTAAACTGTCTTAAATGACATTTTATCTCTTTATCCGTTTTTATTCAATATGTATATCGAAGTTGCTTTACACTTATACATGAATAAACATTAATCAGAATATATGAAAAATGGGTTATGATTACATGTAACGCGTTCTTGTGTTAGACCTTTCTTGCCAACTTTGATTTGTTTATGAAGTGACCAAATTTCCTTTTCTCTGTGACTTTCAAAATTCAATCTGTATTATTTGTCCACAAATAAGTATAGACAAAGATTAGTCTATTGTGTTTGAACTATAAGAACTAGCTAAGGCCATATGCACTGCTGATATATTAGTCTGTGTGGCCTATAAATCAACGCATAACATCTCTATAATACAGTGATTTTCTGGTCTCTGCAGATATAGAGTTGTGGTTTTTACAGACCAGCGCTGTATTTCTAAAGTCGAGCGCTAGAGACGTTTAATCCACAGTTGGAAATTTAAATATTAAAGCTGTGTCCTCTTAATCACTTTTCAATCCTTTATCAAATGTTAATATCGTCGCATGGAATACGCGCCACTGAACGTTTTATTAAAATAAACATCCAACAATCACTCAGTCAAATGCGAACCAAATGCGGATATATTTTTTTTTAACAAAGACTACCAAAACCATTTAATGGATAAGGGAGATAAATCGAACGCATATGTGACATGTAAATAAACGAAACTCAACGTAAGGTTACGCAACATTTAACAACGCAAAACCAATTGAACCACAACAATAAACTCCAAGGTTGCAAAATGAATATTGAATTGTTTACTGTTGTCTCTAAAGACGCTGCAATATCGGTAGAAATTTTTACTACATAAAATTACAGCATCCTAACGATACGTTCGTCGAGCTTCGTCCGTTCGTAAGATGTTGAGAAACCTCTATTAAGATATAATTATTGATTCCTGAATGGTTCAAAATAACCAAAATAGCATGTACCTAGACCTCCTGTTCAACATTCATACTCTAAAATATTGTTTTAAAAAAATGGTAGAAATAAATGTTATTTTTACTTAATATAAGTTCTTAAAATATTCAAAAGTATGTTTAGAGCCAACATATTTTAATAAACAGTTTTTGATTTTAGAACGTATGTTACTTACATTTCTGATAAAATGTCCACTACGAAACGAAGTCATTAAATTTGGCTAATAAACAGTTTTTTAAAATCAATGTTTGAAAGAGATATAAACATAAGGGTCTCTTACAAAAGAAGTGATGCCTTTATAACGGCAGTTAAATTGTTTGCAAAAAAAATTAAAGCACATCAAATGGACCAGAGTGATATCGTATTTTGGTTAATATAAAAAAGAAGATGTGGTATGATTGCCAATGAGACAACTGTCCACAAGAGACCAAAATGACACATACATTAACAATTATAGGTCACCGTACGGCCTTCAACAATGAGCAAAGCTCATACCGCATAGTCAGCTATAATAAAAGGTCCCGATATGAAAATGTAAAACAATTCAAACGAGAAAATAACGGCCTTATTTATATAATAAAAAATGAACGAAAAACAAATATGAAACACATAAACAAACGACAACCACTGAATTACAGGCTCCTGACTTGGGACAGGCACATACATAAATAATGTGTCGGGGTTAAACATGTTAGCGGGATCCCAACCCTCCCCTTTTTTTAACTGAATTTGTTCAAGGTATGGTGGTTTTACCCCTTTTCAGATTTCAGTATGTCATGTTGTATATCTTTTATAAATTAGATGAATTTCTAGCAAGTTTCTACGATATTCTTTATCATTTGACAAAATACTATGCATCTGAATTAAATTGTTTACTATTTGAAAAAGCGCGCCTTCTTTTACTTTAATTTACTTCCCTTTATTTCACATAGCAACAAATATTAAAAACTGCCACATTTGACTGCATATCATTTTTTTTTCCCCAAAAAAATATATGTCAAGCAGCATAATTAACTTTACAAATTGGGAGAAAATCAAGATGTTCCGACTATAGGTTAGTATTAAAAAAAATAATGAAAGGTTGGCATGATTCCAGGTTTGAACCCTGACGACACTTAAAATCGAAAATTCACTTATTTACCTATCATATGGAGATACGATGATGTGATAAACTTAACAATTAATAATTTACCTGGTGCATTATCATATTCACATTACGTTGACACGTCTCAGTTCGTCTGTGTTAGCTCATTTCAAGCTCGTAAACAATGTACACCATTTTCCGCTATTCTTTACCGATTACCTCTAGTCAGAAGAGCCCACTGTTTACAGGGGCGATAATATTTTGTCACCAGTTTACGCACTGTTCAGTCGGAAACCAGGCTGAAATAGAACAAA